>WAAB01022400.1:69120-163708 GCA_013389865.1 Piaya cayana
GGAGAAGAACCTCCCTGGACCTGCTGGTCACGCTGTTTCTGGTACAAGCCAAGATGCCATTGGCCTTCTTGGCCACCTGGGCCACTGCTGGCTCATGTTCAGTCCCTGTCAACCAACACCCTCAGGCCCTTTCCTCCAGACAGTTTCCAGCCAGACTTCTCCTAGTCTGTAGCTGCACAGGGTTGTTGTGCCCCAAGTGCAGGACCCGGCATTTGGCCTTGTTAAACCTCACGCCATTGGTCTCTGCCCAGTGGAATGAGGCTGTCTGTCCTCCAGAGAAGGGGACGAGGCTGGCTGTGCCCCCTAAGCAGGGGAGGGCAGGCTGGCTAGAGAGCTATGGCACAGCAGCCACATTAGCATATCCTGAGATGTTTTATTACAGGCGAATGGAGGGGATCTGGGGTGCTGTGGCAGCACGTTGTGCTCCAAAATGACCCCTGCGAAGGGCCACCATCGCCAGGACACNTCAGAGCAGGGAACACGGCTGGCTATGCCCCCTAAACAGGGGAGGGCAGGCTGGCTCCAGAGCTGTGGCACAGCAGCCCCTGTGCAGCCACCTCAGCATATCCTGAGATTTTTTATTACAAGCGAATGGAGGGGGTCTGGGGTGCTGTGGCAGCACTTTGTGCTCCAAAATGACCCCTGTGAAGGGCCACCATCGCCAGGACACAGTTCAGAGCATCTTTGTTCTGATGGCACAGCAGTGCGTGTTTTTTCCACATGTGTAGGGCCCATTCCTCTTTCCAATCCATGCACATGCTGCAGCCTTCGGAGGGGAGCAAATCTTCTTTTTTGTGGCAAGAATCAGGAATCACCTGAGAAGCTGAAGTGGGGCCAGCAATCAAGGACTGANTTGATGGCACAGCAGTGCGGGGCTTTTCCACACATGTAGGGCCCATTTCTCTTTCCAATCCGTGGCAAGACTCAGGAAGCACCTGAGAAGCTGACGTGGGGCCAGCAATCAAGGACTGAATAGTCCTGCAGGGCAGTATGATGGAGGCTGGCATGCCAAGAGCTGGGGTGAAAGATCATNGGTCCTGCAGGGCAGTATGATTGAGGCTGGCAGAACAAAGGAGGCTCCCAGCCTCTGGCAAGTCCTCCTTAGTGTGAAAGAAATCATGCCAAGAGCTGGGGTGAAAGATCATAAGGCACTACAAGTGATTTCAAACTCCATGGACACACAGCCCGTACAAGTGACAAAACAAAGGGCAAAGCTCCATCTGTCATGGGGAGGGAGCAAGAATAGAGCTGGTGGAGCTGAGATCCTCTTGAGGACACAGATCAAGAGCCAAAACACTCTCAAGTGGGTGAAAAAGCAGGGTGGGAACAAGAGAGCTTTGGACGTCATTGTCTTTCCTGAGGTCTGTGCCACACTGTGAACAAAGTGTGCTTCTGTTAAAAATCCTTTAGACAAGAGCAAAGTGCTTCTGGCTTTCAGTCAGCAAGTCCCTGAAGATCAAGCCATGGACCGACATCGTCAGAAGAGAGCTTTCAGGGAACTAGAAAAACTGATGGGGCTTAGCCTGTGCCTCAGAGCCACCCGCAGCGGATCCCAGGGTTCCCATATTCCAGAGAAAGGGTGTCAGACAAGCACAGGGATGTGGGTGTTGGGATGCTGTTTTAACACTCTGGGCTTCACAGCAAATTGGATGTAAAACACCGAGCCCTGTACAGCAAGGGAACTCAGCCAGGACTATAACAAGCCATTCAGTAATTTACTTAAGCCACACTTAGATCTCATCTGCAAAGGGAGGGACAATTGCCTCTTTAATCACATCCCAAACAGGCCCTCCACCACAGTTCATGTCACCCTGCAGAAATGCTGGAATGGTTGCCTTGGGTAAGCAGTGTGTGGCCTCTTTTCTCTCAAGAGTCATTAAAGCTGAAATCCCAGGCTGAAATAGAAATGGAAATATAAAATTGCGAGCTATTTCACATGGATCATTTTTGCAGCCTCTTATTGGAGCCTGCAGGTGAAAATCAGCTGCCCCATGTAGGTCAATCAGGAGGGTCTGTTAGTCAGGCTGTCCTGACACCTCCCAGCTGTAGAGAGCCAGCCTGGCTGGCTGACGTGACTTTGGAGGATAGTGTGGATAGCGGAGCTAGGCTCAGCTTTTGGGATGGATTTCTTTTTTTAAGAGAAAAATATGAATGTGTCCAGCTGTCTCATCCCCTTTTAAACTGCTATTGCAACCTCTTGCTCCACCCACGCAGCCTTCTGTGTGCAGAGATGTTAATCCTTTTTATCTTTTAATGTTGGCATTATCTCTTGACTCACCCATCTCTTCCCCTTGCAATTCTACAATCCAGGTCCATTTTAGGCAGCAGATAATTCATCTTATTTCCTTGCGTTGCCTGAGAAAAGACACCGTAAATCCAGCGTACTCTCCCCAAGCAATGGGATTGTGTAGCCCTAGAGAGAGACTGAGAATGTGGTTTGTCTCAGTCAGAAGCAAAGGCATGAGGCTGCAAAGTCACCCGTAAGGGACAGATACTGGGAAGGGTGTGATTAACAACACAGTGACACCCTCTGTCCTGCAGCTTCCTTCACACTGAGTTTGGTGTCTGGTTCTTCAGGCTCTTCCATGCCTTGTGCCTCTGGCTGCTCATCCTGTTGGCGTCTGCCTCCTGCATGCCAGGCCAGCAGCACCACCATCGTCCCTTGTAGGTGTGCACCTTCCAGTGGCCTGGAACATGATTCTGGAGCTGGTTCTTCCTCTCCTTAAGTCCCAGTTCTGATGTGTCATCGGCAGGAAAATCACCACCTGGCTCCACAAAGGAGAGGGCTGACAGTGAAAGCAGGTACTTCTGTGCTTCTCATCTTTCCCCTCATCTTTCAAAAATAAGGTGGTTTAAATAAAAACTCTTGTGAAAAGAGGTACATTAGGACAACACAGGACTTTATCAGTAACCCACATAATACATGTTAGACTCAGAAATCATACACTAGGCTAGATTTAGACACTAAGATTAGGATCTGTTTCCTAAAGTGTCTGTAATCATTTTACTTCCCAACAGCTTAAAGCAAAACGAAGTCAACTGTTGGCATCATGGCTGTGTTAGAGCAGGAGGAGAGGTATCTGCACATGACCCAGTGGCCAGTAGCTCTAGGAGTAAGCTAGGCTGCATCAATGCTAACATGCTCCTGGCTGCCGTTTCATTTCTCATCTGCACATGCTTTCAGCAATGCTTCATCCATTTATCCTCTCTTTTTTCCAGGCTTCTGACCCCTAGCTGCCAGCACATATCTCCAGAGCACAGGGTGATGGGAGCTCCCACACTCTACTGGAGAAGCTGTCAAGTTTCCTGCTTTTCACAGCATCCGGAGACTAAGCTGCTTGCTGGACTCTCATCTCACACCTTGGCCAGCTCAGGAGCAATATGTGTGTCTGAGCAGTTGAAGAAAAGCAGTTGTACAACCTTTTCCATCAAATGTGGAGTGGGATGAGGCCCCAGGTAATGAAACTGTCTCCCAATTACTCTGATCTGCAGAAACACCCGCTCGTTTATCTGCACCTTGAGAGAACGGCATGGCAACGAGCTCTGGGGAAGCAGAAAGCAAACTGGAGGCGTCTTCTCACCCACAATGGCAGCTCAGGAACTGTCATACCTGCCAGAGATGTGAGAGCAAAAGTGAAGTTTTCAGTACAAAGTGGCACCGAGGGATAGTAAGCCTTGCAGCCACTTTCTTGCCAGAAGAAGGAAGGACAATGTGGTTAAGGTTATAGTCTGTGTTAACGCAGTCTAAAGATTTTAAGAGGAAAGAGATCTCAGTGTTTTGGTCACTCTCTGAGTTACAGTGTTACATGTTCCACCACTGCTCCTGCCCAAAGCAGTCACAAGAATTTCACGCTTGAGACGTGAGCTCCTCTGTGATTTTCCAAAGTTCAAAAAAGCGAGGCCTGTGCTTCCCTGCACAGTGAATTTGGGAACTCAGGATATTTGGTCAGAAAACCCAAAGGCCCCAACTCTAAATTCTAGAAAAACTCCTACACCTATGCTAGAGAAGCCCTTCAACACTGCAAGAGTTCCCCACTGCGAGCCCCGTTTGGACTCTGGCTCTTTCATTTCTGAGGAGCCTGAACAGAGGCAGGACTGAGTTCCTTATGCCTTGTGTAAACCTGCATGTTATACTTACACTTGAGAAGCTCATACCCTCACCAAACCATCTGTTTCTGTCTCCTTCACATCTGCTTTTTTGCTTGCTCACCTTTTCTCCCCATCAGTCTTTTCTCCCCAGTGGTTTTTAGTCCCTCTTCCTTACCAGTACGCAATTATACAGCCGACCTACAACCTAGGAAGGGCTCTTAATAATAAACAATATATATATGTTAGCATAGTGTATCCCTGGCACTCTGCCTGCATTCCGAATGATCTCTTCACACACTTTTAAACTGATGGTGTGGAACTTAGCACAGGTCACACACATCAGGAAAATAAATGCCACCTATTTTTATTAATAATATCTGTTATTGGTTATACTGGCAGTGGCCTTGTCCTTATGCATTAAATGTGACCTTTATTAATGTTCACACTCTCTCATTTGTACAGTGTCTGATTTGGAAGCAAACTTAACCACAAATATATTGATGGTGCCATGATTGTTTGCTGGTCCTGTTTGGAGCCTGGATTACAACCGCTGCCTTTATTTCTCTCATGACTTATGAAGACTTTGTATTCACTGCACTCAGACTGTTAACAGAGGAGTTAATTTGTCGAGAAGAATAGCCTGGTTTCTGGGACTTATTAGCAAACCAGATACTTCCCCCTGCATCTGCTTTGTTACACTGATACAAGAAGTAGTTATTACAAAAAGCAGATTTTTTTTTACACTAAAGTAAAGTTTCATCTCAATAACTGTATTTTTTTGTAAGTTTTAACGTCCCTCTGATAGCATGGGATTTTTTCAGTGTTTTTCCAGACACTGTGCAGACTTTGGAGATGATATCATATGTTCAGTATGATCTGTGTCTTCTTCCATAATCACCTCTGTAGCCTTTCCCTATCTCAAACGCAAGCTCAGACAGAGAGATGGAGCCAGTTCCAAACTGGCAAGAGTTTTGACTGTTGTGAAGAGACCACATTGCTCTCTACAACTACCTGAAAGGAGGTTGTGGAGAGGAGGGAGCTGGGCTCTTCTCCCAAGTGACAGGGGACAGGATGAGAGGGAATGGCCTCAAGCTCCACCAGGGGAGGTTCAGGCTGGACATTAGGAAAAAATATTTCACACAAAGGGTCACTGGGCACTGGCAGAGGCTGCCCGGGGAGGGGTTGAGTCACCTTCCCTGGAGGGGTTTAAGGCACAGGTGGATGTGGTGCTGAGGGACATAGTTTAGTGATTGATGGGAATGGTTGGACTCGACTATCCGGTGTGTCTTTTCCAACCTGGTGTCTCTGTGATTCAGAGGGATGAGTCCCCTGGCTCCATAGGAGCAGCAGCTCCTTGCCCGCACCCCCTCGCCCTCCTGGCACCCCGGCGCAGGGCGAAGCCTCCAAGGAGGTTTGTCCCGGGGCGCCTCCCGTCCACCCGCGACGTCAGCCCCGCCGGGCCGAGCGCCCTAACGACCGCCGCGCAGCCGCCCTTGAAAGCGGCCGGAGGGGCGCGCCGCCTCATTGGCCAGCGGTGCCGTCCGTCGCGCGCCGGGGGGCGGGGCTTAAGGACGATTCCAGCAGCCGATTGGCCAGCGCGGCGCGGCTGTGGGCGGGGCGTCAAGCGGCCGCTGGGATTGGCGGCGCGAGGCAGTGGCGGGTGTGAGGGGCTGGGGTTTTGTGTGTTGCGGGGGGCGGGAGGGGGGGGTCCTGAGGCGCCGCTGTCAGCGCCGCCGTCCCGCCCAGCCCCGCGCAGCCAGCCCGGCTCGGCCCGGCCCAGCCCCGCCCGCGGCGCGGCAGGACCATGTCGGCCACGGATGAGCGGGCCAAGGAGATCCTGCGGGGCTTCAAGCTGTATCCTCCTCAGAGGCCCGGGATGGGGCGGCGGCGGCGGCGGGGGGGAATGAGGGGAGCGACGCCCCCGTGTGGCGAGGGCGGGAAGGGCGGTTGCCATGGAAACGCTGCTCACAATGGCGGGGGCGGCGGGACCGGCGGAGACCCCCGGGCGCTGCGGGGCCTCGTTCTCCCCCTTCTAGGCGGGGGTAATAGGGTTTGGATGGGGTGTGAGGGGCGCTCCCCACGCCGGGACAGCTCGCAGGGGGCTGGAGAGGCAGCACCCTCCGTCCCAGCAGGATCCCATCCCTCCCCTGCCGCTACTTGGAAGGAAATGCCTGCTCTTCGGGTCCAGGAGCAGCAAAATATCTCGTTCCTTTCCTTACCGTGAGGTACTGGCACGCGTGGTGGTGGTCAGGGGTTGGTGGGACAGGGAATGACTCGTTGCTGTGCTGGCGAACTCGGGGTGTGAGTGGCTTTCCACGCAGCTCGTTTTAAAACTTTTCACGTTGCAGCTTTAAAAAGCGCTCGCGTGTCGCGCCTGTGTTGCCTGAGTGTGAATTTAATGCTGATGAAATGTGCTTGGAAGAGGAGTGAGATCCTGCGTGCGCCCTTCCAACCCAGGATTTCGGTGAAGGAGAGAAAGGCTCAGCCTAAAGGCCTGTGTGCGAGCTGAGGGTGGGAGCAATATGCCACATATAAGATAAAGGTGCTGTGTTTTACTGTAGTTGACTTCTGAGCATGAAAGAGGGATGCAAGCTTGCTAACTTGACCTTTAGACCCCAGAAAATTATGAGTTTGTGTTTTTTCTTTATTGTGGTGAAAAGAACAGAAATGACAGAATACCCTCTTGATCTAATACTCTTATTTCTAAACAGGTTTTTTTGTCCAGCGAGATGTTCATAATCTCTGTGCCAGCTGTAGCAGGATCTAATTTTCTAGGTTGGATTTAGACAGATAGCTGCTGTCAAACTATAAGCAGATGCTTTTCTTAACTTTTGCCTCACTGTCCCCTCCTGCAGCTTTAAATACTGCATCTGGTATCTAGTTCCTTTGCTTCCACATAGCAGTATTGACAGTTCTCTATATTTATGAAGATGTACTATTTCAGCTGTCAAAACACAATTTAAGAGCCTTTTGTGCCCGCAATTAGAAAAAGAATAAGCTTCTGACAAGACCAGTCTAAGCTGTTGGTAGAAGTGAGGAATGCTTGGAAATTTAAGCCTAGGGAACAAACTTCTGTGTGCTTTTTGCATGCATTTGTGTATATTCTTTGCTGGATGGCAGAATTTACATGAAGGCCTTTGTCAGCTTTGGAGTAATAACCTGTTACATCGTTGGCTTAACTAGAAAATGCTTTTAACCCTTTGAGAGGAAGGGTGTTAAACAAACCTAAGGTAAACTTCATTAATCTCAGGCATCCATAGCACAGGCAAGCAGCTTTAGTAGAAATACTCTGTGGTTCCACGTCAAAGTATCTCAAGTTTAGTCTTCCTTTCCTTGTTCTTTGAGAGTGCTGAGTCGATTTTACTTCTGACAGAAGAGTTTTAGACAAAAACCTTGACCGTGCTTCTCCAAAAGCACACCAGGATACTCTGACAGCTCAGGTCGCCGTCTGACATAGCAGCCAGGTAGCATAAAGTCTGAGAAATACTGAAATTCCTCCAACTTTGAAACTTTTGGAACTTTTAGCAAGTTAAAATACTTGAGGGAAAACGCTATCTATGTGGGCCTTTACTAAACCAGGAGAGTGGCTGAACAGACATTCCTCTCTTATGAGAGGAAGCCTTGAGACACTGCGCCATCCACACAGGAAGCTACTCATGCCCAGATGTGACCGTGCTGGCTGGAAGGCAGCCATCAGCTCAGACTTCTGCTTCCTTCTTTAGCAGAAAATGCATATTCAAGTCAGCATTACGTTTTGAAGCCATACTTTATCTACTACTATGTGTGCTAATGTAATTTAATTAATAGAAAGGGAGGAACATTCTGAAGAGCTGTCAAGTTTATAATCTAAGTACTTCAAAACTTTTTCCTCCCCTCCCAGCGTGGAGGGAGTTCAACTCCACCAACTTAAGCACATCCTGCAAACTTGGAACTTCAGACTGAACGTGCTTATAGAATTACAGAGTCATAGAATCACCGGTTGGAAGAGACCCATCAGATCATCGAGTCCAACCATTCCAATCAAACACTAAACCATGTCCCTCAGGACCTTGTCCACTCGTGCCTTAAACCCCTCCAGGGAAGGTGAATCAACCACCTCTCTGGGCAGCCTATTCCAATGCCTAATGACCCTTTCCGTGAAAAACTTCCTCCTAATCTCTAGCCTAAATCTCCCCTGGTGGAGCTTGAGGCCATTCCTCCTCGTCCTGTCCCCTGTCACTTGGGAGAAGAGCCCAGCTCCCTCCTCTCCACAACCTCCTTTTGCTTTTAGCAAGAGAAACTAGCAGAGGATTCTACCTCGAGTCTATTAGATTCCTTGTGAGGAAATGTCAGTCAATAGGATAGGGAGCATCATTGAAGAAACAGGCTTCCAAAATACTTGCTTGCTTTAGCAAGGCAGTCTGGCTGGAAATCCAGTTCACGTTGAGTAATCAGAGTTTCCTTAAACAAATGATATTTACTTGTGGTTCCCAAGAAAAGGTTAATTACAAGCTTTCCAACTGATTGGGACATGCTGCTGTGGAAATCAAATTATAGACCACATCTACCCTCTAACTTTGATGCAGAGATGTGCTTTCCTTCCTGTATGACGCTAGTACAGAAACACGTTGTGGGTAACGTCCTGATATTCAAGCCAGAAACATTTACTCCTCCTTCTCAGGCGTTTTGCTGTTACAGAGAGATTAAGACCAAAGAAGTGTTTGATTCTTGCAGGCAAATGAGGATACTCATTATACTTTTACAGTTGTCCTAAGAATTTTTACGGCACTAGTTTGAACACTGACAGCCCAGTAAGTGGATTGACAGCAGCCAGTAAAAGCTCCTACAGCCTGTCACTTCTTCAGAGGCAATATCTGTGAACAGAGCTCATGAGTTCATTGATCAGCTCCCTGTTTTGAAGGCATGTGCTTGGACGGTGGCTGTTACACTTAATACCCACAGATAGTTAAGTACTATGAAAAGGGAGACTCATAGTTTGACTATACGGAATATCAGTTGATAACTGAAGGTTCATCCCTCCAGAATGTTAGCCAAGTTCTTTTTTTCTTCAAGTATTTATGCACACGAGGTCCTATAATTGCAACTGCATGAGCTGTGATTATAATTTTTTCTCCAGAGGATGCGACAGATACTTTGTCAAGCTACAGATCAGAATTTACTTGACCCTCACTTACCTTTTCAACACATTCTTCAGGTTTCATTCTATCATTTTATCTTTAGAGTTAGCCTGTACTATTAAATGTATGTATTTAGCATCCTTTTTCATTAAAAAGTTAACACCGATAATGTGTCTGCTTTACAGTCAAAATCAAGATTATTTTTTTTTAGTGGCTCTTCTCCCAGCCCCCTTGATAATTTGTGGGCTGACAATTTATTTTTGTCCCAATACAAACTAGCACAGAGCACAGAATTGTTGGGGTTTTTTGTTAATACACTATGTTCACTAGTATGAGGACAATGTAGACAGTCGTCCTGTTTAATTTGATTGGCCAACATTTGGAAAGCAAACATGCTTTGCTTCCTTACATAGTACTCATGCTGTAAGCTGGAAATATGCAGTCCTTGTTTGCAACAACAGATTCACATCCAGCTCTTGAGGGACCACAGTTCAGCCTCTTTATGCGCTTCTTCCTGTAATGTTTCAGGAGGAGAAAACCTAAACAAGTCAGATGGGTCTTGTTGTGCAGTTAGGGTGCAAAGTTGAGCCTCTCCTCATATGAGTAAGCATATCCGTTTTCTGTTTTAAATCTTACAGGTCAAACAGGCTGTCACCTATTTTGTTTGCTTCTGTACAGTCTCATCAGAATTGGATCTCCATAGTGTTAATTGCCATACAGATATTTATCAGTTTAGGATACGTTTCTCCATGAACCTCCAGTTAAGGGTATCCAGTGTATCTTACTGCACTGTCTTTTTAAAGAAAATTGTATAGGGTACATAAGCAAGAAGAGACAATATTAGCTGTAGATCAGAGTAATTATGGAGTTGTGAAACTAGTAGTTGCGGTCAGTATAAACAGATACTGATATGCAGTGCAGGCACTCCCAGCGTTTGTAGGCAAGACTGTCCATGTCAAAGGCTGTCCTTGTTGGAATCCTCAAGAGTTCCCTGTGCAACAACCATTTTTTTCTGTCTAGGAATAATCATTCTGGATCAATCAATCCAAATCAATCAATCAATCAATCAATTCTGGAATAATCATTCTGGAGCGTGTCCTGAAAGAGTGACGAAGCTAGTGAAGGAGCTGGAGGACAGGCCTTACGAGGAGCNCGTGTTAGAGAGGTGGATAAAACTGTAGTGAAAATGTACCAGAAACCATGAAGAGTTTCTGCAAACTTTGTCTTGTTCTGCAGAGACTTCTAATTCCAACTTCTGCCTGGTTTGTGCTGTGCACAGAAACTGTAGTCAATGACA
This sequence comes from Piaya cayana, assembly GCA_013389865.1. NCBI lineage: Eukaryota > Metazoa > Chordata > Aves > Cuculiformes > Coccyzidae > Piaya > Piaya cayana. The sequence goes on from WAAB01022400.1 coordinate 79,624, forward strand.
GCCTTCCTACCAATGCCTAAAATAGTCACTGAAGTTTTGAACTAGTCTGATGCAGTATTCAGAAGTTAAGAAATCCAAACAAAAGCTTCATCGAACTGAGTAACCAATTTATTTGTTAGGCTGGTAGATCTTTAGCTGCGTATTCACTTATAATTCTGATCTATTGTAGCATTTACAAAACTAACAAGGTAGCATCTTTAATTGGCTTAAAATTTCCCTTTTGTTTTGAGGTTTCCTCTCTGTGCTTCCTCAGATCTCAGTTTGTTTAGACTTCTTTCAATTGAGTAAAGATGATTCACCAAATTCATGGGTTAAAAGGAGACACCGGCCAGCTAAAAGGGGAACAAGGCTGCCCCGGAGCTGGGAAATGTACTCTAGAGAGCCAAAGCAGAACTTGCGTGTGGCTTGCACCAATGCAGTTTTAAAACATCCTGGAAAACATGAGTTTGTGCTGATTTCTAAAACCTGGAATTTTTTCCATCTAACAGGGTTCATAATTTGTACGATCTGAAAAACTGGTCTTCTGCTGGTCTTGAACTTTCATTACTGCTTTCCTGTCTACAAATGTTAGAGTACTTTACAAGCAGGAGTTTTCCACATTCCCAGTTAGTCTGACCGAAGAACGAGTTCCCACCCTGTCAGCATAAAGAGATCTTTGTTTCAGAAATACCAGCATAGAAGCTTTAGCCAGGTTGTACCGTCCGCGTAGTCAAGGTGTTTTGTTTCCAGTATCGACAGAAGTTCTGCAGCATGTGGTGATGTGTAGCTCTGGCATGCTAAACACAGACTCCTCGAGTTTCTTATGCATAAGTCATGAGGTGTATCTGCAAATAAAGCAGAAGCAATTTTAACAGGTTTGGGTTTACTTGCCTGGCTCCTCAATCAACACCGAAAGCTTCGTGCCCTCCCCCACATTTTTCACTTTCATTGAAAACAGTTTAAATATTTAATAATGTTTAAACAGTGCTTTGCTTTAAGTTTACTGTACATTCCATAGGAGGACTGTCTGAATGAGCTTCCATCAGTTTTCTGCAGTTCAGATTTAACGCAGTCTGCTCGGTGTTGGCAGTGGCGCTTTGTGCCCTTGCCAGCAGAAGGGGCAGGGAGAGCTCCACTGTCGCAGGAAACAAATGAGTTGCCAGGTGCTACAGAGAATACATCTTAACTAACACTCATCTGAAAGTGTACACTGACATTGAAGCTTGGACTTTTCTTTTTAGTGAGCAGTAGTACTTATTAAAATTTTATTTCTAAGATTTGTCTTTTCATCTCTTCAAAACTTACCCATCCAGCATTTCACTGTAATTACAGTGCTGACCTAATAAGATGCCTGAACTAATGCAGTTGTCATTGGCAAAATTGTCTTCAAGTGATATAAAGGATATGCAAGAAAATATTCTCAGTTATTGTATGAATCCTTGGCAGCCATCAAAATCCTTGGAAGTCATTGGTGCCTTATGCTTCAGCCAGTTACAGAATTTCCACACAGCAGAGGAGTCATTTAATCCATTAAGTGAGAATTGATAGAGCTTCTTCCTCACTCCACCCCCATGGCATCTTGACAGCCGATGTGTAAAAAAACCCAAGCTTACACAGATGTAGACAAGCAGGAGAGGCATCTGAGAATCCTCAAATTAAACATACTGTTCAGAGTAGGATATTTTATACAGACATCTGATGCACCTCCTGTGTCCCTCAGAAAATGGTTTTCTGTTCGTTAAGGCAGACTTCACATGGAAGGTGATTCAGCTTGCCCTTACACATGTTTTTCTCTGAATTTAAGCTCATCTGGAAAGAATGCGGAGTGAAATTTTTACATGAAATTCGTAAGATAGCAGGCCAGTGTGCTCTGACTTCTGCCTTTGACTTCTGCAATTTATGTGGTATAAGCCTCTCCTATTTCCCTGTCTCTAAGCTGGGAAATTAAGGCAGCTTCAAGTTTGAAAAGATAAACCAATGGTTTGTTTGCACTTAGATAGCCAAAGTTTGTATAGAACTATGAGGTGTGCTAGCTTCCCAGACAGCAGTAACATGCAGAAAGCATCATGATCTGTTAAGGTCTACCTGGCAATACTGAAATTTGTCTTTTCCTCTCTATTAATATAGAAAATGTTATCAAAAGTTAGTTCTGTAAGCATATTTAAGGTGACTTTTCCACATCTGTTGCTTGCACATCTTAAGGAGCAGCTCGTGTATTTACACTTGATATGCAGGAAGCTACACTACTGAGCACTAAGTGCTGAAAACAACTCCTGGGGGTTTGCCTTTTTAATCCTGAGGCTTTGTCAGGAGCACCCACAGAAACAAGAGGTTTGGCCTCTGTAAAGCATCACTCGCACAGCGGCACTGGAGAATAGATGGCAGGTTTTGAGGGAACACTCCCATATACTTATTGGGCGTTCCCGTGAAGTTTCCAAATCCGTTTGATACTGTGTCCAGGCAGAAGCAGTCGGGCTGCTGGGAGGCTCTGTCCAGGAGACACCTGACAGTAACCGAGATTCTCATGAACAACAGTGAGAACCACATCTCAGCTGCATGTTGCTAAATCCTGGTTAACAACCAGGAATTTCAGTGGTGATTATGAACTTGATCAGATTCCATTGTCAGATTCTTCTGAACAGAGCTCTGACTGTGACAGAAATGTTAGATATAGAGGAGACTGGTAGGGAAACACTATTAGATTAATTCAGCTGTGAGTGAACCTTTGAGTTGATTGTGTTCATGACTGGAATATCAGGCAACATTCTTCTGGAAAGAGTGGCAGGATTAGGTAAAAAGCAAGCACAAGAAAAATAGTATTTTATTTTGGTCAGCCTTTTGGATAACAGTGCATAAAAGCATCGTGTTATTTAATTTATCCATTCCTGTATTGAAAGGATTCTTAACTAGCTAGGAACAAGTGTTTTCCTTTAAGGAGAATGGGAGCGCAGGGCATTCTACTTCTTAGTAATTCTGTTGTGGAGTAACCATATGGGTCAGTCCACATGCTACACCATGTACATTAGCTTAATCTACTCTAGCAAGTCAGAAGCTCAGTTGTTCCTTGAGGCAGCTGACTATATCCATCTTTTCCTAATTATTGTGTCAAGAAAATGGGGAAAGATCTTGCACTGTAATCACCAATGAATGTATCACCCCACCTAAGCAGATTGCCTGCCTGCCTCTTTCATCCTCACTTCAGATGATTTAAACTTTTCCAGAGGGAGGGTTGCACATGCTCAGAGCAAAGAAATCTGTATGATGCTTTATTAAGAGCGCCAGGAACTTCTAATCAGGGAAAGCCTGCTGGGCAAGCAGAGAGGTAACATCAAGTCACTTCGGTTCGAAAGCCAAAGGATATTCTATTTTAGGAGAGAGGGAAAACCTAGCTATTTGCATTGCTTTAAAAAAAAATCATTCTGTGTATAGGAAGATGCTTATAGAGACCCTCACTGAGGAGGAACCCATTTTCTGTTCACCTGTTGGCATGGACTGTTGCCACCTCTGTGCTTAAACAGTTCTGCAACACTCTGAACTCATCCTGAAGAGAGGTTTGAAGAGAGGGCAGAACCATTGTCCCCATTCCTGTACCATTACATGGTGGAATAGACCACTCCATCTGGAAGTGGGACACCAAGAAATACCTACTGACCTTTAATTCAACAGGATCTTCTGGAGAGACTTTAGACATTTGACTTCCAGTTTGCTTTCAGGGTAGACTCTTTAGTGCATTAGAGTACGTGCCTGTCACTCACAGTACATCTGAAGACTTCATTGCTACTCTAGTGAAGCTACCTACTTTCCCAGAAGCTGAGATAAGGAGGAAAGAAGTCCTGATTGTTATCCCACTTGAACTTTATTAGCCTTTAAGTGACATTTAAAAACAGTCCAGGAAGTGGTATGAGTTTGTTGCTTCTGAGGAGAGAGGACACCTGAAAAATATCTGCCCTTGCATCCTGCTTGGTGTGCACTTCTGCCCCAGGAGCTGTGCAGAGCACAGATCACCATCCCCAGCTGCTTGTTACCTCATTTTCAGATGTACTAGCTGAGCTGCTCAGACGAGCGCTACAACCTCCTATTTCAGTCAGAATGAGGCATGCTGGCTTAAACAGCTTAAGCAACAGGTTAAGGAGCAGAGACCTGTGCTCGTCAAGTGATCAGGTTAGCAGTTTTACAGACAGCTCAGCTGTTAGATTTGAGGGAGGAAGCAAGCAGCAGCAGGGAGGGCTGTGAACAGCAGTCTTCTTCAGCCGCTGCTGCTGTTTGATGAGCTTCAGTCTCATATCAGATAAGCTTATTGTCAGTGCAACCTCATGCTGCCTTCTCCAGCAGTCAGCATCCACTCATCTGAGTAAGTTCCTCGCAGCACCAGCTCCAAATTCCTAGCTTAGCACTGTTAGTTGAGCATGTTAACTTCACAGTGCTGAGTCTCTTGCCACATAAATTCTCTTACTCAAGAGAAATGCATTAGAGTTTGCTTTGGCGAGGTGGTTGTCTTCTCTTTCACCTTGTTCAGTTCAAGACGTCTTTAGCATTAGTGTGGTGCCACCAGGCACAGTCCCAGACAGGGTCTAGGACCACGTAGCAGGTGCATTGGAGACTTGATTCCCCTGTGACTCCCTTAGTGAGCCACACATAGGAAGCCATTGGCTGGAAATCACACACAGCCGTAGAGAGCAAATGCATGTCATTTTTAATATATGCTTGCCAGAAAGAGGGGGAGAAGCCAATAATTTTCTCAATCCAGTTTGAGCTGTTCATTTATGGCACCCCCATTAATCCACAAGGAATCATTGCAGTTGCACTGTTGCCATCAAAATGCAGTATTTAAGCAGCTCCAGGAAGGAATTGTTTTATATGCTTCCCTGTGCAATCCCTTCAAAAGGAACTGCATTGTAACACTGACCTTAATGCTGAGAAACGTTTAGCTTCATAAAAACAGAAAAAATTGGTTCCCTGGTTCTCCCAGCATCTTCCATTCTGCCATTAGAATAAGGTCTTTAGAGTTTTAAGCAAAAAAACCCTACAAACCTGTAGATGTATTTTAAAGTAGCCTGAACTGAAGTACTACTTACAAACCAAAGCAACAATTCGCCAAGGAAAGCTGTAGGCTTCCCTTTTCAAGACCCCAACCTGTTCTCAGAGAAAATCAGAGCTCCCTTCTTGCCACTGGCATTCACACCATAACCTCCTTTTCCCTGTCTATACAAAGTAGAAGTGAGGCATTAACCAGGTAGCTGCAGAGCAAGCCTCTGCTCCTCCAAGATCTCTAGCCACATTCCACTTATCAAGCCTCTCTTCCGCATTCAAACAATGCCCTGCTAGAGGCCAGGTGGAAATGTTTCGTGGTTCGTGATGCGGTTCTCTGCTAGAACAGTAGTTCCTTGTATTCCTACTTAATAACACTGTACAAGGCCCAGTTTTGCCGGTGTTGGAATAGTAAATGCAATGAATGGGGCAGAGGCATGTTTGAAAAGGTGCAAATTCAAATGAATAAAAGCTATATTTTAATGTAGGCACACCTGTAAAGGGTGTGGAAAAATGCAGTGTGGTGCTTTTTGAGCTTTCTGACTTCACAGCATAGACATTCACCGTGACATAAACGCTTATGAAGAAGCAAAACTATATTTTAAAAACATACTTATATCAGCTGTGTGTAAATCTAACTTTCCAATAAATAAATTGTTATTATTTAATTATTATTATTATTAACTAAGTTGAAATAACGCACTTGTGAACTACAGCTGATTTTATTTTTTATACATGCTGTTCTTTTTTTCACAGCAGAAGTAATATACTCTATTGCTTCAGCTGAATTATATACTGTTAGGTCTTGATTAAAATTGTAGAAATCAGGTTTCAAATACCCTGAAAATTTATCCTGCAGATACAAGCTTGTTAAAATAATGAAATTACAAACTTAATAAATGTAGATTTTGTTGATAATGAAATCTAGAGGAGCTGCTTGCAAGTAATAAAGGTCATTGCTTTTTTGTCATTTCAGTGGAGATTTCATTATTGTAGCCCTACAATAACGCTGTCCATCTAAATTCCAGTGTGTGCTAAAAGAGAGAGAGGCTGGTTGGGACACAGACTCCCTGTCTTTGAGAGATCCCCTAGGGACACATTCAGGGGTTCACATCAGTATCATTCACATTAATGTATCTGTACAGGTTGGTTATGGAACTCATGTATACATTAAAATCCAACTTTCAGAGCCAAATATTAGGTCTTTCACCTACTCTCAACTAGATTTTTTTATATATCATTTCAGTGTTTTGCTGTTGTGCTATTCCAAACAGCTTAGTCTCTTCTGACTGCCGTACTGCCTAACACCGTGTAACATGTGGGGATGGTTAAATTGTCAAATCAGTAATCCACACTGCAAATTCATGCACTTCTCATATTCTAGTAGGTTCCTAAAAAAGCACAGTAAATCTGATATGGAGCCATTGGGTTTTGAGAGTTCTGCCTCAATCTGTGTAAATCCCTCTTTATTCCTCTTGTCTGCCTCTGCTTTCAGCAGCCTCTGGTCCATTTACAAGATTAGTTTCCTCATGCAACTGCCAGTCATTCTCTCCTGACTGTATTTTAAATTTTGTTTTGATTCTCCGCTTGGTCTGTATGCTCTAAGTTTTCCTCCCTTCTTCAAAAGAGACAAGATAATGAACTTGTTTTCCTTGAATAATCTTAGTCCTGTCAGTTTTAAGTGGAAAACCAAAAAAAAGGTTTGATCTATATTGCAGCATGTGGTCCTACCATTATGCTAATTTGCTACTCTCACTTCGTTAAATAACTTACTTGTGTCCCATGTAGCAGCTGTTGATTTTTATATCCTACGTTTTTAATACCGTGTATCCTAAAATGAGTTGTCAACTCCGTGTTTATATAGGAGCCTCCTGTCATGTCAGTGGGAATTGTTCGTGCTTCTGAAAAATAACAGTGCCATGTCAGCAGAGGAAAGACAGCTTTTAAAAAGGTACCATAAAATGGCTTTTTCAATTACTTGTGTAGTGCTCCAGAGATGTAACGACTTCAGTGGCTCAGATCCATGACCTATTTTTTGCTTGTCCTTTTGAGAATTATATCTGATTCTTGCTGTGGTCTTGTCCTGTGAGTTTAGAGGGCCACTCACATTCACCTAATTAATCACATCCTCACTTACTCCCTGGGCTTTGTGTTGAGAGTGTTTGTAATCTTTTTGTGCTAGTTCATCCCTGGAAAAATATTGTAGCTGGCAGTGAAGATTTAGTCATGACTGTAAATGTTGTATTGTCTGTGAGGCTGAAGTGTGCCCATTTCTCATGCACGTGTACCCCAACTTGAAACAAACCCCAAAACTGAAGTGTTTGTAGCTTCAGTGAAATTCAGGCCCACAGTGAAATTGCTGCCCTCGTGGATTGGACATCTGAGGAACCATTAATGTAAATGCCAGGAAAAGGGGGGGCTTGTTCCCCTGCTCTGCTGTGTTAGCATGTAGGAGATTGGCATTTGTCATTGTGGTCTTCATGAAAGTGCTTTTCGTAGCTATTTCTCTGGCTGATTTGAGGTTTTATTTTGTTTATTAAGTGAAGAGTGTTAGTGCCAGTGCTAAATAGTGTTTTACTATAAAATCTCAATAAGATTACATCTCCTTGTTATTCTCTAATACAAGGATACTGAGTTACTTTCCCAGACAACTTGTGCTGATCTGTAGATGTATCCCTGGTCACAAAACAATATGATTGAAACAATGAGGGGTACCCTGTGTGTGAGATACTTTGAGGCAGTGTTCAAGGTGCAGTGGTTCAAAACAGCCTGAAGTCCTTTGATTAAACTGCCATTATGAGAACTGTGACTTCTGCCCTAACAGCTCTGGTGTCACATTCATGCCGGCTCAGCTATGCTGAGTATTGTTATGAGGTTGAACAAAACAGTAGAACTGTGTTCAGCTGGTGTTACTTCTGCTCAGTAGATAGTTTTCACTCTTGCTATAAACACAAATCCTTATAGACTAATTAGCAAATGTACTGCAGCAACAGCTCTTGTCTCACCTTTTCCCTGAAGGCTGCAATTGGCATTTGCTTTAAAATCTGTGTCAAGAGTATCTTTTCAGGTTTTCATTTATATTTTAGCATTACTTGTAAGAGAGGGGATATCATAGAATCACAGAGTCCTGCAGGTTGGAAAGAAACTTTAAGATCAAGTCCAGCTGTAAACCTAACAGTGCCAACTCCACTAATAAACTGTGTCCCTGAGCACCATGTCTAGTCCTTCAAATACCTCCAGGGATGGTGACTCAACCACTTTACTGGGCAGCCCCTTCTAGTGCTTGACAGCCCTTGCAATGATGAAGTTTTTCCTAATATCCAAGCTAAACCTCCCTGGTGCAGCCTGAGACCATATCTTCTTGTCCTGTCGCTTGTTAGTTGGGCAAAGAGACAGACACTCATGAACACACCTGGAAAAGAAGTTCAGTTATCTGGCCTGTTTTCCTGAATAACAGAGCTGCAATCCCACCCTGAGGGAACACACACCATCTTTATGCCAACTAGCTTGGCCAGGATGGAGCTTGTCAGTGTCAGGAAGTTTTGAAAGCATGTAGCTACGCTACGTAAATGTCTACTCTACTGAGATATATTGGAGTCTATATTTTTCTTCCCCAGTGTCAAAGAAGATCTCTAATGTATGTAAACCCATAGGGTTTATATACTTAAAATATACTCTAGTTTAACCATTTCTGCTTGATTTCCCCACTGTCCAAACCTTTGTCCCTCAGGTTGAGTGTGTCCAGTTCCAAATCACAGAAGTCGCTTCAAAGCTTTGGAATTGGAGGCTCTTGATGCAGAATAAGAACATCCAGGCAAGGACTAAGTAAGGGTCAGTTAGCTCGACTCCTAAATTCGCTCCATGCCTTAATCTGCGTTAGCTCCTATGCTTTGACAACCTCCTAATTAATTCAATTGCTAGTGAAAGGTACTGTTTAAAAAATTAACATTGTGTAGATAAGGTATTGAGGAACAAATTATTTTTCGGTAGAGCAAAGGGAGTTCAGACAGTATCACTGTGTGGAATGCGAGAGAAATTCAGTGCTTGACCTTTTATTCATACCTTGTCTGAGACTGCCAGCAGGAACCTCTAAGTGCTCCCGTTCCTGTTGATTTTGGTGGTGTGAACACCTGCCTATTAACAATTAGAATAAAACTCACAAGCTCATTTCCTGGAAGGCAGGAGCTATCAGGCGTAATGACTGCAGGCTTTATTGATCTGATGGGGATTTGGAATGCTAACAGACAGCCTGAAGGTTTCACAGCCAAATAAAAATCCCTGAGTCCCGGAAGTCCTTCACACAAATGAATTATTCCTCTTTTACAAACCTTTCTGAAATTAAGATGTGTCTCCATGAAGGCTGCACTACAGATTTTCCCTAAAAGGAGTTTTTACAGACAATTTTTTTCAATGGTGATTTTTTTGCTTTGTTCTGTATAGGTGGATAGCTCACTTGACTAACTCTGAAACCTCCCCTGACCTAGTTTCTTTTCTCAACAGCACAAGTTAAAGCATGCTCTTGAAGATAGTTTTCTTTCTGCTCTTCCCTGATTCCCTGGAAGGGCAAGAAGCTAAGCAGTGTCATCTTTGTTGGAAATAAAAAAAGTCAAGTGCTTTCCAGTTTTTTTGGCAGTTAGCCAGAAGAAGTCTTTCAAATATGCAAAATCTGTACTCCTAGGCTCTGCCCTGGCCAGTCTCCCTGCTACAAAAGACTTTTAAACGTGACAGCCCCTCCTAGTTGATATTTGATATTCAAGGACCGTTGTCACAGTCCTTGCTAATACGGCCCTAGATATTAATTTTTCATGTCACATTCCCAAATTCTGGTTTGCTCTTTTTTTTTTCCCCTAAGATCTTATTGTCTCTGATAGCTCTGGTTTGGTTTGGGGCTCTCCTTGCCAGAGTGGGTATTTTGGAATATCTAGGAGTCCAAGGCCAGAAAGTCTTAAGTCCTTCGGCAGTCAGAGCAAAGTTGTGGATCTTTTGTTCTGTGTAGGAAGTACACACAGACTGTCCCTTTCCCACACATTATGTAGAGAAGAGAGCAGTGTGCTACATTTATTACAGAACCCACTTGGTACCCTTTCAAATAGAAGGTGAGGGAAAACCTGTTTTTCAGAGGTGTGAGGATATACAGACACAGGTCTTCAAACTAGCATCACCAGTGCCATCTTCTCCAGATAAACCATTCAGTTAACAGGCCTTGCTTTGTCAAAACAGAATCATAGATGTTGAGCGAATTACTGTGTAGAAGCAGGTGGATATCACTTTCTCAACTCTTTCTGCTGGGATCTGACCAGTGTCTTAATCAAGGAAGATTGACCAAGTGAATGTGCTTGTAAGTCCCAGGGAGACTGTAACGGACCAGATCCCATACAGTTGATCTCTGAGCCTCTGCATTCACTGTCCTGGGTTTGGATTTATTCATGCTGCTTGATACTGAGAGAAAAAATGAGTCTTCAGCAGCATTGATTAGTATTGCTTTGCCCTTCAGTTAATGTTATTTATTTTGTGTGTAGTAGTTTTTATCAGCTATATAGATGTTTGTGGACATAGTGCTGAACCTCAGAAGAAAAAGTATCCCAACAGTCTTTGTAGATGTGCATAAGTGATACAGTTTTTCTTGTAGATCTGAGGAAGTGTTGGACATTTTAATCCAGAGAAGATACCTGAAGAAGGCTTTATTTGTAACAGGTGATACAGAATAGTCTTACTATTGAAGCTGTCAGATTCTGGAATTTGCGTTTCAGGAACTATGGAATCTCAGGAGTTGTCCAGGAGCCTTCTTAGATTGCTTTCAAAATCTGATATTTTTCTTCACAGGTGGAAACATTGCTTCTTGTTAAGACTTTATCGGATTAGTTATAGCTCCAACAAGTAGAATAATTTTCTTATCATTTTAATGGGGTGAATCATTTTACTGTGTTACACAAAAATGTAGCAGGAAGCAATGTTCCAAATGATACCTTGGATAAAGATTAAGTATAACATTTAATCTGCAGTTTATAGGTAACACTAGGTAACAGTTGTCCTGGAAACTGAGAGGGTTTCGGGCTTAAAGTGTGGGTAACTCAGCTAAGGTTAAAAAAGTGTGTTTTGTTTTCAAGACCCATCTACTTTAGGATATGTTCAATGTGTAAGTATGTCAACAAATTATGTTAGTCTGTCGCTTGACATACTTGCTGCACCTTGTTCATCACTGAATTTAACTAGGATTGTAAAAGGATTTGGTCCTGAAATTAGCTCTTTTTTAATGATTTAGAGTTTGGATGGACGGGCTGTACAGTTCAGTCTAGGAGGACTCACATGTATTTCCCCCTTACTTTGCAGAATTTGTGAGCCTGTAGCTGCTACAAATTTTTGAGTTTGTTTGTTTTAATGATGACTGGAAAAAGGATTCCACTAAAAGATGGAATTGATGTATGTTCTGTGTGGAACTCTTTAGGCTAGAGATTAGGAGGAAGTTTTTTTACGGAAAGGGTCATTAGGCATTGGAATAGGCTGCCCAGGGAGGTGGTTGATTCGCCTTCCCTGGAGGTGTTTAAGGCATGGATGGATGAGGTACTGAGGGGCATGGGTTAGTGTTTGATAGGAATGGTTGGACTCGATGATCCGGTGGGTCTCTTCCAACCTGGTGATTCTATGATTCTATGAATAATTTTTGCCAACAGAGATACAGTAGAATTCTTGAGGAAAGAGTGTCCATCTGAAGGAGGTAACCAAGCTAGCAGGACCACTAATCACTACTTAATACTAATTTATAACAGTAGGAGAATGTTTCATAGGAGACTTTACAAACATCGATGTCTAGGTAGCATCCTGTGTGTGTGAACTATGTGGTGCTGATCTTTGAGGTGGGCAGCAGTGCAAAAGGAACAGCAGTATGAAGAGCCAGATGCTGTTGAACTGCTAGATAATCAGTGATACTGTCATACTGTGCCTTTTTTATTCTTCAAAATGGAATAAATAAAGGTTCTTTGAAGAGAGGAAACCCAGTGAAGCCACTTGGAGTACAGGCACAAAGAATCCAGTGGACTTTTTGTGCTGTTGAGGGTGGTAGTATAGTGGAATAGTGGGGTTTGAGATTAGAGCTTTTTTGGATTAATAAAGGAAGCTTTTGTGCAAAATACTCCTGTAATTGCAAGGTCGTATTCCAGTTGGCTTATCAGGGGAGATGCATCCTCATCAGCATCTTTGTTCATCTTACAGTGGAAAAGATAGAAAAGCAATTAGAGGAGATTTATTTAAATTGCAGGTTGTTTGAATACAGGTGGATGAGGTACTGAGGGGCATGGTTTAGAGATTGATGGGAGTGGTTGGACTCGATGATCTGGTGGGTCTCTTTCAACCTGGTCATTCTATGATCTGAGCATTCAGCTATGCAATTCTAGCTGATATTGTTAAAAATCCCTAATTTCTTGCTGCTGTGTATACTTCCTGTGCAATATGGCCAGCCTACCAACAAGAGACAAATTCTCTGTCTGTTTCAACTTTTCTCTCTTCCCACTTCTCACCCTAAAGCAGTATCTTATGAATGTGAACACGGAAATAAGGGGTTGATTACTTCCATTATGTTCTTGGGATCCTTGTTATACCAATGAATCTTGTAAAGAAATACTACAAAATCTATTACCACTTAGTTCAAAAATAGGTGGACTTTGCTGTGACTTTGGAGTAGGCAATAATGTGTTTATTGAGCATTCTGAAAATGAAGACCAAACCCCTTGTTCCCTTGTTTGTGATATAAGTGCCAGCAAGGCATGGGCAAATCCACCATTAAATTCAGATTCAGAGTAAGATACCCTAGGGAAAATCAGCAGACATCTTTTGTATAGTGATAAAGAAATGTATTTGCAAAATGAAACGGTTTGTTTTTATCCTATAATGCCTACACATAACAACAATCTAACATTAGTGGAAGATTAACATTATTCAGGCATTTAAATGTCAAATCTTTCTGAAAAACCAGCATAGATTTTGAATTAAATCTCAGAGACTCTTGCTTTCTTGTGTGTGTGTTGCTTAATCTCCCTGGCCAGTATAGAAGATGTTGTGATCTCCTCGTTAAAGACGTCACACTGAGAAGATTGTAGTAGAGGAATAAATAGAACAAGTGTTAGGAAGCCAAGCAGCTCATCTTGGTTGAACTAAAATGCACTTCATGCAAACTGGCTTCCCCGTAAGTTTATTTCTTCCAACTTCAGTAACACTGAGTTACTGTTTTGCAAGTTATCTGACAGCTCATTGAGGCTTTTCTATGTACTTCTGCCTCCTTTTCTGAAATGTTGTTTTACCTGTTTGTCCAGCTAAGTAGCCAATATTTTTTACGATTATTTATTCCTGTGATAGAGAGCGCGTGCAGGGACAGTGGCTCCCAAAGTGCGGAGAAGCATACAGTTTCCCAGGAGAGGCTCAGCAGGCAGCTTGAACTCTTGAGGGTCTGCTAGATCCAGGCTGGCTGTGTGCCCACCTGTCTCATCATCGTTAGCCTGCATTCCTGGCCTGGGGTGCTGAGTTGTGCGGTGCTGAAACCCCAGAGCTGTGCCGGGTAGGGGCTGCAAGACCCATCCAGGGTGAGCGGCTCCACCTCGGCACCAGCTATAGAGTCGCAGCAGACGTCTTTGCTGACAGGGCTCATGGCTCTCCGTATAACTGGTCTGTGTGGAGCAATCTCATCAGATAGGTTGAGGCATCAGTCACAGGTAGAGGACATCCATTGAAACGAATCTAAATGTTTCTGCATGTGATTTTGTAAAAGGAGAAACAGCAGCCTGATGTTTAGGAGTTCAACTAGAGTTTGATATCCAAGACTTGAAAGATTCCCACTAAAATATTAATCTGTATGTGTTAATAGGTTGCATAAAACCAATACAAATATGAGTGAAAAAAGAAGTCCTTGCCCATTCCCACATGGAACTTACTGCTTTTTTTTCCAAAAGTTTTTTATTCCAGGACTACTCAGACCTTTTTTCTGCTCTGATTCCAACAGATTCTGAGAGAATGTAATGAACAAAGGAAATGAGGTAAGATGCAACGGAGTGGACACTGCCCTGTAATGGCTGTCTGCTTGCAATCCAGTTTTGGGAGGCGTCACTGGATATGGAAACAGCTAGTGCCAAACCGCATTCCATTACAAAACTGAGTAAGGGGATATCTTGATGTTATGGATCCATTCGTGGATCCTTCTGAAAAGGCTGGTTGGGTGGTGTTCACTTTGGAAGCACAACTCTGCCTAGCACAGAGAGTTTATTTTTAGTATTTTAACCAAACGGCTTCAAGACTTGGCATTTTCTCTGGAATTTAAATTAATGGCTCGACCACTGACTACCCGCGTTTAAGGACTCTGATGCTGAGTGCTGATGTAGTGATGGTGGTACCAGGCTGTTTGGACTTGAACAAATTATGTTTATATTGGCCCAGCCCATAGGAGTCCTTTAGTCAGTAATCTTGGAATGTCATTCTGTGCAGAATGGATGGTCACTTTGTTCGAACTGGTTCCTGCCTATCCCTGCCAGCAATGAGCAGCCGCAGCTTTTGATCTAAGACTTTGTCTTTCAGATTAACCACTGACTGTGTTTTACAGGATTATTGCTACAGGTCCTGGAGCTGCCAGTTTTGAGGGCGAGTTGAACATGAAATAGTGTTGTTTCCACTCATTCACTGGGCTCCCTTTCATACCCAAAGAAATTTTGTGGAAGGAAGGCTTCTGTATAAAGGTGTATTAGAAACCGCATATCCAGGGTATCTCTAGTTTTCAGTGGGGAAGATAATTTAACTCAGCTGACTACTTGTCTTAAATGAACAAAGAAACAGCATATGCATGTCTGTATATATCACAACATGCACAGGCTTTGTTGAGCCAATTTGAGCTCAAAATGTGCTTGAGTGTCCAGCGTTAAAAAGGAAAAAGAAAAGGAGAATAAGCGTTTTCACAGGAACTCTGAGTTAAAGTGAACCAAGAAAGGAAAACATTCATTACTTTCCCCCATGACTCTTCTATTTTATATTTCTGATGACTTTAAGTTGCCTTAATGAACAAGAATATTATTGATAACTTTCAGAAGTTTATTTATTCTTCAAGCTAGAAGCATTTCGCTTCTGTTGTCAGAGCTAATACATCTATTTTTTGTCTTGCTTTAATATGCCATTTTAGACACTGAAACGTATTTCTAATTCTGCAACCAGTCATCTTTATTTCCTTCCTGCCCTTCCATTAGTAATGCTTGGCAGTGATTCAAAACCACCCTATTTTCTAGTTAGGGTGAACGAGAAACCACCAAAATCAAGAAAAACATGGAGTGAAGGGAACCACTGGCACCCACTCTGTAGCGTGATTGCAGCAATCTGTGCTGATGCCTCGTCACTCCAAGTTAGAGTTTGCATTTGCCAGAGAGCACAGTCCCTGGCTCTAAAGAGAGAGACAGTGTTGTCCATTGAAGCACAAGACTTGAAGCCAAACACTTTCCAAGAGCTCCTTCCTCTTGTCTCTGATTCATTGTTTGGCTGTGGGCAAGTCTTTATGCTTCTTTCCTGGTCTTTACAATATGCAGCTATTAAAAAGCTACAGTGAGAGCATTATTTGACATTTTGGAAGCACAGCGTAGTACTAGGAGTCGATGAAGCCACTGAGCTTTACTGTATTATCTATTCCATGGGACATGCTATCTCTTTACTTAAACTGCAGGATTCGTTTCGTGTCTGAGGGAGCTTGGAGCAGGTGATAGAGACTGTATGGAGCTGTGCAAACTGGTAGCGCAGTGAATGAGTTCATGTTGGAACCCATATATGATATATTAATACCTCCAGTAAATCACATATTCTTCTAAAATACATGAATCTGATAAATCTATGGATTACTGGAAGTAAGCTTTGGAGCTCAATATGCTGGTGTGCCAGAGAGCTCTGTAAGAAGAGACACGAGGTGAAGGAGAAAAAAAAAGAAATTAAACATTAATGGGGGGGGAAAAGCACGGAGTCACAACATAAGCACTGGCAGTTGGAAGTCATCTAGGCTTTTGTGTTGTCAGTTGCTTATTGTACCAGGGAGACACTTCCAGACTGCGATGTTGCTTGGAGTTCAGAGGACAGATAAACCGAGCAGCAGGGGAACCTGCTGATGCTCAGCGATGCCGTTTTCAATGATCATCACTTTGCTCAATAGAGAAATTATTGCAGAGGCCTTCAAGGAACAAAGGCATCAACTGGCTACAGGCAGTGCTTTATAAAACTGCCTTTTTAAAGCCTTTTAGGGTTGGGTTTTTTTCCACATTTCACACAAGGCTACAGGTCATTGAACTGAAACTATATGAAAACACCAGCTAAGCTGCCGTGTTTATCCCATTAAAAATATGGTCAAAGAAGTAATTCTTCTCTCAGGTCTGTACCCTGTCAATGTGGGGAAGTGTGCAGATCCTTTTAGACATGTTAAAAAAAAAATCCACTCCTACAGTGCTGTAAAAATGACATGAAAACAAGCCAAGCTTTCTTTTATAAGCAAGCCAATACAATGCATATTTTAAAACAATTGGGTAATGGTGTAAAACAAAGAGGCATAGCAAGGCTCAAAATACCTCATTCCTTTAAAGCTAATTTTGTTCCATGACTCTTGTGGCATCCTGCATCTCAGCCCTGTAAAAAACAATAGGCCATAATGATTTACAGAGAGGTAAATCCCTCTGAGGGCTTCTAGTTACAACCTTATGAAAAATGAAGTTCTTTACCAGAACCCCTTGATAGATTATTTCAACGAAGCTCCCTCTAGTTCACTTCTTGCTGAGAACCTTGAAATATTATTATAGTAGTTCAGCTGTGTTGAAGTGATTGAATGCTCTGAAGTAGTTAAGATGAAATGAAGTTGCTTCAGTTGCAGAATCGCTTTCAGTGCTCACTTGCAAAAAGGAAAATAGTTTGATGTGCCAGAATTAAAAAGTGGGCAGACTTACTCCAAATTGGTTTGGGTTTTAAAGCATTGAACTTATTTTAAGCATTCAGGGTAAAAAATCTCTATCCAGCTAGGTTTGAATGGATGGCATGTTCTTTTAATTGCCTCTCCCTCATAGCATTTCTCAGAGAGACTTCTCAAGCTGTCCTGTGAGCTGCCTCACCTTTTGGGACAGGTGGGGCACCCTCTGTGAGGAGGTCCCAGTGTTTCATGTTCCAGTTGTATTTTTAGCTTCCTTTGTGTATGCTGTGTCTCTGCCCGCTTTCTTCACTGTTCCATTCCGTTTTGTTCTTTCCACTGAGCTACAAGCAACCACTTTAAAACTGCATCCTGATAAAGCTGTATGGATTTTAAAGGTCACATTCTTTCCTCAGATGAATACGTCATTCCCATTGATTCACCTGCTGTTCCTGCAAACTCGGAGTATTGCTGATGACATTAATTATGTTAATATTCAAGGGGTTCTTAGCATGAGCTCAAGCTTTTCTAACATGCTAATTTTTGAGATCCATTCAAAATGCAGAGAAGATAGGAGGAGCTGAGTATTGTCGTACTGGAAAAGAGAAAATAATTTTCTTTGTGCAATTCATGCTCCTGAGATGGTCTTGCAAGCAATGATGAGTTTTGTCTAAGTTATTGATTGTTTTACTACCTAGGATGTAAAGCAATCTCCAGATGTGATTGCCTGTTGTTTTTCCTGCTGAGGCACTGGTATAAAGGAATTCTGGCAAGCCTATTTAGAGAAGCCAGAGAAAAACCTAAAAAAACATAGGCAGCAGAAAGCAGCATAAAACCACTACATTATTTCAACTTGCTTTTATTTTGGCACTTTTATCTGGTTCTAGGCACCATTTTAATATCTATTTCTGGAGGAAACAAAACATATTTCTAATAGTAGTAAACAAAACACTTCCACAGATCTGGCATAGAAAGCGGTTTGCTCCCTCTTAACAGAAGAACCTGACCCCTAAGCTGGTGGTGAGTATGTGTAGATTTGATCTGGAGCTCAATCCCACTTCAAACAACATTGTATTCTGTGTGCCACAAGTGCATTTTGGTTTTTGCTTTGACTTTCATTGTTGGGCATCTCAAATCTTAGGTATTTTCTCTTGGAGCTTAGAAGCAGTTGGGGTTTTTTTTAGGTTGAGGTGAGTTCCTAGAGAAGAGCCTGGCCTGTACTGCGGGAGCGTTGACTATGTGGCCTTTGCTCATCAGGGTAATGAGGCAGGGGCTGCTGGGGAATATCACATATTTGTTTTTTTCCTTGAAGAAATCAGAGGTTGCTTGCAAATGCCTAAACTGGTTCCTGTCATTCAGCAGTGACCAAAATTGCTGGAAATTGTAAAAGAATTAAGCTTCTGTAAGACCAGACTCATCTGAACAGAGAAGTAAATCTTGACACAAGTGTCTACATCAGTCCCTAGTTCAGCTGTTTGCAAACTACCGTAATTTATTCTTTTATACCTTTTCCCTACTGATGACCCTTGGCATCATCTCAGTGGGTCTGTAACTCTTTCCTTCAAAATGTACGCCTCTCTGTTTCTTGCTCCTTTGGTTTGAGGAAGAAAGGAGAAGTCAGTGCAATGGGAACTCAGCCTAGTTTGCAGTATTGCTGTGTGGTACTGAAGAAACAAAACGTGTTCTCCTACCCTTCCTGCTTGTGCTGGACACTTCTCTTATTCCAGAGTTTTCGTACAAGTACCTGGTGTTCTTAAGCCTGATACAGGTGTCACCAGTTCTAGTTTAAATATTTAAGATTTGGAGGTACTTCTCTCTGAACATTTTGACACCGTAAAGAGACAGGACTGAAAACTAAATATAAACCAACTAAAATCAAACTCCATGCTTTATTCTGCTCTGTAGCATAGAGGCCGTGCAGTAGAGATGGCATTTGATTGTTCCTTTTGATGAAAATAGCGAAGAATAATTGTATTATTCAACCTAAACTGCTTTAAAGGCACAGATGTTAAACTGGATAGTCTGCATAAATTTTTATTAGCAAGTGTTGGATGTGGTTTTACTGCATTTCCAGAGTGTGCTGAGATGAACAGTTCATGTGTTTCTCTTGTTTGGTCAACATCTCTTTGCAGCTGATGTGACCGTGAATTGACTGGTGCGACATTTCTGTTATAGACTTTTGCAATGTGCCTCAACACGAGCCCTGCAACACAGTTTCTGAGACTCAAGCAGGAAATTCTTCCATGGTAGAAACACAGCTCATCTTCAACACTGTTACCCAGGGTGCAGAGTGTCTTTGATAAATTCTTGGAGGTAAAATGTGACATATAACAATAAATGCTGGAACTTAACAGGACCAACCTTACTGCATAGCAGAAATTATCTGAGGTCCACTTAATGGAGTATGAGATATTGTATGAGTATGAGGTATATATTAACTCCTGCCCCGTTCGCGTACTTTTCTATTGCAGTCAAGGTAAGGCTGACCCAGTAGTCAATAAGATGCGGGACTGTCTTTCCAAGTACAGGCTAAGAGCAGCCTAATCTAGGACTGTATGATGTTAGATGAAAATGTGTGTTGATATAATATCTGTATAGATGGCTTCTGCAAGCCAAGATGTAAGGGGGAAAGTAAAAAGGGAAGTACAACGTATACCAGTATATGGTATCGTGTTGATTTTTTGGCTGTTAACTATATCTCTCTGATTACACAATTTGTGGTGAAAGAACTGTTAGCTGCTGGGACTTTGGCTGTGTTTTGTCATGTGGTTCGCGTTAAGCTGTGGATCTCCTTGGCTTCTGTTGCACAGCAGTTTGTTCTGTGCATGAGACTTTAAAAGCAGGCTCATTTACACTGAATACAGGAGTGTGACAAGTGCTTTGAAGGGATAATTGGCTTCCTTCCATCTGAGGATTTAATAGAGCACCTTTCTAGTCTCCAGCACCTCGCATCATTTGGAGAAGCATGGTAACCATATCTTGTGCGTCATGCCAGAGAAGTTTGTTTATAATAGTGGAGTTTTGAAAAATATCTGCTCCTGTAAGAGCTGTCATAGCGCAGTTTGTGACTCATGTGGAACCCAAGAGAGTGTGCTGCTGCCTGAAAGCAGGAGAGGTTGACAGCGCCATACCCAGAGGCTCCAGTAATGTTTGAGGAGAAGCTTCCAGTTTGTGTGTTTGGTTTGGTACTTCTGTGCCAGGCAGAAGGGATGGATGCTCATTCAGTTCCTTCAGATACAATTTTGCACTGAATTTGAGCCTTATTTTTCTCTTAATATACTGCTGACCTGTATACACGTGCTTTACTAAACAGCAAAGACAGCAGCATTTCTCGAGTGTGAACTGAGTGAACTTGAAGGCTTGATTTGGCAGAATGTCTGTACATATGCTTGAATTTAAGCAGACGATTAAGAGTTCTGTGAAAGAGGGATTTGGGAGTTGTAATAAAAAGTGAGATTAGAGATTGGAAAGATTAGAGGATGAATGACATGAGTGGAGTAGAAGCATAAGGCCATTTGGCTGGTCTACTTTGTAAATCCTGTATAGTTTAGATTGAAACAACGAAGATGCAAATATACTCCTGGGAAAATAATCATAGAATCATAGAACAACCAGGTTGGAAGAGACCCACCGGATCATCGAGTCCAACCATTCCCATCAAACACTAATCCCTACAGGTTGATCTCTACTTACCTGTAACATTCTTTAAAGTAACATGCTCACCCATGTCATGAGTGCCTGGTGGTGTCTTCACAACAGACAATATAAAGGGAGGAGTGAAAGCCACGCAGTCCAGATCAGAAGCTTTCCTGGGTCTGCAACAGAGATTTAAGTCTGAATTGTTCAGGGCTTTTAGCTCCACTTTCTCCACCTACTCTCTGTCATTTCTTCCGTAGGACAATTCTTATTAGCACGTAATTGTTGAGATCCTGTTTGCACCTGGCATGTATTGAACTGTTCTTCATGTACAACAAAAGAAAAAAGGCTGGGAAAGGTGATGAAAAACCTTCCCTTCCAGGAGCGGTTATGAACATTAGGCTTGCTTTTATTATGAAAGATAAGAGGGCAGCAATTCCAGATTTTAGAATGGTGTAGGCAGCAAGGAATAAAATGAAAAATGCGCCATTTTATTGGAAGAAATGGCACCTACTGCTTGCTGTAGCCTTTGAGATATTCAAGAAGTGCTAAACCTTACAACATACAAATAATAGCTAGGGAGATTGGGGCAGGGTTTCTTTAACTCCATACTACTTTAATGATTAATTTTGTTTGTGCTTATTTTCTTCCTTCGAGATTATTCTTAATTACCTGTGTGATAATGCATGGGAATCTTGCAGTGCTAAAGCACTTAAAGATAAGTGTGTATATTTTTATTTGTTTGAATGAAGTGATCTCTATAACAGATATAAAAAAGGAAGAGTATCTGTTGTGAGGTCACAGGTATTCAAGACAGCAAAACTTGGACTTAGAAATGCGCAAACCATTTCCCTTCATCACACTATGCAAAGCAGGTCTGTGAGGAAGCTAATTCATGTCATGTATATAAAGCAAGTTAAATTCCAGCTACTACAAAGCTTTTATGTAAGACTTTGCTGACCCAATAGGTGGTGGAATATAAATAGATCAACAGTTCACCCTTCCTTCTGCTGTTCTACCTAATCCTTCCTTGCCTTCAGGATTGAAGAGTATTTGATCTATTGACTCTTAAGTCAGACATCGTTTCCTATATAAAAAAAAAAATTAAAAAACCCACCAGGAGAATGAAAATTTAATGGTGTAAGAGTGTTCTAGTGCTTTTAGAATAAGAAACTGAATTAGGAATGTGCTATTATTCTTCCTTTTTTTATATATATACTAACTTCACAAAGCCGAAACTGCCTGGCTCTCTATTTGCTCTCCTTAGCTACCCCTGCCAGGTGGCTTGACTTGAGCCTCTTCCAAAAGAGTAATTGTGTCAAACCTCTATTAATTTACTTTCTCCTTTTCAATAATACTGAGAATGCCCTCTTCATCCTGCCTGCAGGTCTCCACTGCTGCTCCGAAGATGGAGCGCTTTTTATTTTTAGTAACAATATCTCTCATGCTGGGATGGAAGAATCTTAAACCAATTAAACACATTAGAAGATAACAGTGTGTGTGGGTTTGGTTCAAGATCTCAATTTTTTTCACTCTGGGGTATGTCCTAGCTCCAGCCTTTCTATCCAAGATGACAGAAATAGTGTGATAAGCTGCTAACTAGGTAAGCACTGCAGCTGCTGCTTTGTCAGGTATTCCCTTGCCAAAAAATCACTTGTGAGGGATTTTGCCTTTTTTTTTTTTTAATTCCATTACAGTTAAGTTCTATAAATTATCACGATTTTTGACTTGGGATTTTTTTTCGGATACCTGTTTATTTTTAAACAATTAATTTTTTAGAAGAATTAATCTCTCGAACGAGAAATTTCTTTTCCAATAGAAGAGGATCATCTGTGTGCACTTTGAAGATCTGATCATTTGTTCTTCCCATTTGATAATGTTTAGTTACTCAGAAGAAAAACTTGTGAACTGGCTAGAGTATTCTGATCTATTAAAATAAGCCTGGATTCACATGTTTTAGCTCTGTGCATACATTCTGAATAGCAAGTTAATTTCAGTTTTATACTTGCAGGAGTTGGAAAAACATATCCTGAGCCTGCAAGTGCATCTGTCTGGGCCAGAAAGCTTTGGCTACACTCACACTAATCCTGGAGTGTGGAGTTTGCATGGGTTAGCAACATTCAGATTGTTTAAATACAAGATTATTTTCTAGTTATCGGTGGCGTGCATTGCTGACCTGTGCGCTCTCAATAGCAGGGAGATAGTCTTGAGCTTTTTATTTGTCCTTCGCATTTAAGTTGAGATTCAAAATGCCAAGCATGGGGCAGGATGTCCTGCATGGATTTCCTCTTACAGTGGAACATTAATACAGAATAAAGTCTTGATAGCACTTTATAGAGGTCTAACACACAAAATGTTAACATATCTAGCATTGTGCAGCATGGCAATACCCCTTGCATCATCTCTCTTGGACTGGATTGAGATGAGAAGCAACAGAGCTCGGCTGTCCACAGCAGTGTTTTCTCTCACCAGAAATAGGTCACTATCACTCTATAACTACATATTTATCAAACAAAAGATGATAATTAAGCTGTGAGGGTACGTGTATTCTTTGAAGGGCACTTCTAATACTTCTGAAAATGGTAAAAATTATTTTAGAGCGCTCAAAAAAAATTATAAGGGAAGGGGGACAGGAGGGTAAGGAAAGGCAAAGGCATGGAAGGAAAAAGGAAGGTAGCTCATTAGTTAAAGTACTGGTGTAGCTCTTGGGAGGCTGGATCAGGTCCTGTGCAGTGCTGGCTTTGCTGTTCTGGTTAGTGTTTCATCTCCAGTTCAGAGGAACTTGTCTGCAACTAAGTTTGGCGCTAGACAACCTATGGCCAGACCTGTGAGCTCGTAACTCCTACTGATACCAATAGTGAACAAATAACAACTAAATCTACTCTCTTCTACTTGCCTGCCTACAGCTCCCTTGGTTTGGTAGCTGGGGAGAGGTCTTGCTTTCCAGCTTTCTGCCAGGAAAGCTTTCTGGGGCCCTCTGAGGATGCTGCTTTCTGTCTTCTCCCCTTTCACTTTTGCCTTAATCCCAGAACAAGTGGTGTATATTTTATGGTTTAGAGCAAGTCTGGAAGGGCATGAGCAGGATCCCCTGCACTCCCTCTTCCTGACCTCTAAACTGTTGCTGAGTTTTAGAAGCTGTAAGGCCATGTTTAAATGGACCCTGTGCACACATTCCTGCTTTCCTCCTGCCTGTTGCCCTTTCAGTGGGACACGGAAAGCCTGAACAGCCTTCTGGAAGGGAAAGGCTCCTGACGTCTGCACTGTAGCAGTGATTTTCCCTTTCCTCCTCCACATGTGTAACTTTAAAACAAATGTTACTCTGTAATGCAAGATTTCCTAAAGCATCTGTTTCTTTCCTGGAGCTCTGGAAAAATTTGATCAACGTGATGAGTTTGTGTGATTTGCCTGGAAACTGTGTATGCTAGAGAATGAGTTTGATATGCAGATCTCTGATCAGGCCAGTGCGGAGACTCCTCCTGATGTGTCGATGTCTGGGTTATACTGTGGGAGAGGTTCTTCAGAAGTGCACCTAGGATCATTATTTATTATCCCTTTGAAAATATGAGTATTTTCATCTTTACCTATAACTTTCATGACTAATTTATTGATGTGGGCTTTTCGACAGCTGGCGTAGCTTCACTCGCTGAGACTGAAAAGAGAGGATCTCTCTTTGCTTGGCACTCAGCAGCTGAAGAATTCCCATGAGTGGCAGTTACCAGGTCAACAGCAATAGAGCAACCCTCGACATTAATATCTTGTAAACTATGAAAACAAGTTTGATTGGGGGCTATTCCTTTTCCAATGCTATAGAGGAAGCACTTTTTTTTTTTGTAGTGTTTTTCAAATGCTGGAGAACAGCAATTGTTTGTGTAGAATTATCTGTTAGTGGTGTTCTTGCTTCCCTGCAGCACAGTGACATTGCCTTTATCCTTTAGAAGCAATGGAAAATGATAAATGAGGTTAACAAGCTTCAGTCTAAGTGAAAACTAAATCTTTAACTCTACAACTCCTGTTGCATTCGTTCTAGTCAAGGGTTTGTTTTTTCATTTATTTTCCAGGAAAAACTGTCTCTTCTCCTTTGCTTCCTGAGAGTCAGAAAACACGACTGAAACTCAGCTGGAGTGGCCTATTTCAGGGCTTAGCAAAGAATAGTAGGTGCAGCATTCAGGGACATAGATAGCTTGTTTTCCTTAACTGCTTCCCAATCAGAAATTGGATGAACCTTCGAGATGCGGAAACAGGGAAGATCCTCTGGCAAGGAACGGAAGATCTGTCTGTCCCTGGAGTGGAGCATGAAGGTACCGTGTGGCCTCACTGCACGTACTGGGGCTGGGTGGTGCGGTGTGTCTGGGTCACCAGGGCTGCAAGCATCCCCCTGCTTTGAAGGACAGATGTCCTGGCTGGGTCTTCACACCTTGTGTATTCTTGCACTACAATAGCCTGAGGGCATGTGGAGAAGGATGAAAGTGGATGGGTGGCCGGCGAAAGGCAGGAGTTCAGCAGTGTTAAGTGGGGAGCTCAGCTGGGTAAGGAATGAGTGGCTGACCTTTGCTAGGCCAACTGTTGGTTCTAAAGTGAAAAGTACGAAAATATATTGACTTTTCTTAGTCAACGGGGTTTAGTCAAGGTAGAGGTCAAATGGAGAACCAGTGGGGAAGAAGCAGACAGAGTTACTACTTTGCCTGGGCATAACTGTTCTGATATTCTCCTGCACTAAATTAGGTATCTGCTTTAAAATGGCATATGTGTTGCGCTTGCTCTGCTCTCCCATCCCTCTACCTTTGCTAGGAACGCCTGTTGCCCTTCCACTTCTGTCCTCGCTGAGTAGCAGAGGACTTCACTGTCCCCATTAGTGACAAAGCACTGGGATTGGTAACATCCCTTGCCAAGAGCTTTGCTTTGGCTCTGTGAAGAGGCTGACCTCACTGTATTAATTTTTCTATTATGTGATTACCATAGATGATGTCCTGTAAGTGAAGTGAACTTGATCATTTAATTATGCTGGTGACATTGATGTGTTTTTGGTTAAACATCAAGGACTGAGTTCTGCCTGTCACTGCTAGCACTTACGTCTCCCATAAATTGGAATATCTGTTGTGTCTGAAGGAGGCAAACCAGCATATACAGACCCTCCTCTACCCAGAGTTGGTTTCAAAGCCAGTTTAAGGTGCAAGAGTAACAAGTTTCCTTCTCCTCATTTGGTCTCTAGTCAGCATTCATCTGCTTTATGACAAGAGTTCATTGATAGGACCAGCAACAGGCTGTCTCAGTTTAAGGGGGTCCTGATGGAAGTCAGAGCTAGAGGAAGGAAAAGTTGTGACTCAATGACTAGTTAAGGGTATTTTCCAAGCCTTGACTCCTTTAGCCTTGCTAACCTGTACTCCCATTCTCATACCAGTGCTAAGAGAAGAGTCCTGCCCATAGGCCTTAACAGGTATTTACTCATACCTCTTGTACAAGAGACCTATATTAAAGAAAAACTAAATTTTCTTAAACTGCAGGTTAGTGATGCTTTGCCTTCTTGAAGTAACTGTGTAACATGAGGCGTGGGAGCAATTGAGAAATAGGCTTTAGAAAACAGAAGAAAATCAGCTAAAAATATTCCAAATTGTCCCATCTTTTGTGCTGCAAAAGCTCCTCTTCGGACACATGGCTGGGCTTTGAATCCTCTTCGCTCTGTCTCAACAGACTGTTGTGCTGCTCGTGTTCAGTGCACACTGCAGGTGCTCTGGGGCAGAAGGCACAGCTGGAGCTACATCTCAGCAGGGTTTGTCTTGTCCCATTTCCTTCCTGCCATCTTTCTCGCTTTGGCAAATCCTATCACCTCACTGCCTTGCAGGTTTTCCTCACATATAGAACAGGAACCTTCACCTCCATTGGAGGAGCTTGGGGAATTAATTAAAGCATCCTCTGGCATGAGATTAATGCCGGTGTACAAGGAATTGTTAAGACCTTATCTGGTGTGCAGTTCAGCCACCCATCCAGAAGATGGATGACTGGGAACTGGAACAGGTGCAGGAAAGAGCTATTAGGAGAAGCCGCTGAAAGGATTACAGATGGGAAGAGGGTATTCCCTGGGAGAAGAGGGGGAGGAAAAAACTGTTCTTGTGTGGCCTAGCAAGAAAAGAAGGCTGAGATGGATAGATTATTCTCAATAAACAGGCTAAGAAAGGGGAGAGATGACCAACAAAGGAAACTGAATCGAAGGAAGATGTGGGGAAATGGTACACTGACAATAATTGTTTTAAAATGAAGGCCATGTGTGTCTCAGTCTTTATGTAGTACGCGCGTGTGTGTGTGTGTCCTGTGGCCATTCAGGGCAAATCACAGTCTAGACATAGCAAACAAAGAACCAAATAAATAGCCAAGTGAGTTAAATATATTTGCTTTTCAATCAGGATCTCTATTTGATTTAAGTACAGGGTTTTTTTAAAAAATGAACTCTTAAGTCTCAAATCATGATACTGTACTCCTGCCTAAACTTACTTTTACCACTTGGGTTAAATTAATACTAATGTGATATTGGATTGCTGCTGATGTCTTAACATCAAACTGCTGAAAGTAGTGAAAACCACTGCCTGAACACCTGAAACTGGAATTAACCATCTAACCCAGCTTTTTACACCAGGAGCTTTTCCATGTACCCAGTCAGCTCAATTCAGTGAGAGCACGTTCAAAACTGGGAGGCAGTCTGGAAGATGCAAACTCATAAGGTTTGGTTTCTTCTGGCATACGAGGAAATCTTAGAGTAAGGTGCTGAGCTCTAGCACTTGTTGTTGTTTCCCCAGTGTTGTTCCCGGTCACCACAACCAGCTTTCCTTCAGGAAATACAAATTTTCCAGTAGCTAAGAAAAGATGTAGTTTGAAATATAAAATAAGTTTAGCTGATGTAGCTTTCTTTCTTACATATCAGTGTCTAACTAAATGCTTTTATCTGCATTTCAGCATCTTTTAAAATGACCACACTGATGAGAATCAGACTTCTTTCTCTTCTGTCTTTTTAAGGTTAAAAAAAGATGTATAAAAGTAAAACTATTTTAAAAGAAATAATTTCTATTTAAATTTTCTGCTTTATGGCATAAATATCAATTAAAACCTCTTAGAACAGGGCTTTCAAGACTACACAGTCCTACTTTGATTAAAACTAACCTTTTATTTGTAGTTTGGCAATATTAAAGCAAACATTCCCAGCAATCTGTCTTGGGGATGAAAGAAATGTAATTACTAAATTGCAGAACAGTTGTAACGAGCCATTTTACACTTAACTGCAAAGGGATGTTTCTGCACAACAGGCTGTAGTCTGTACTTGTGAGGGCTGTAAAGGATGGTGCCAAAAAGGTTTCTAGCTGGAAAGAAGACTAAAAATAATTAGAGCGCTGTTATATTTAAAGCTCTTTGCTTACACTTTAAACTTTCTTTTCTACCTTTTCTTTTAAACAGACCGTGGGCTGGGTACTTCTCCATGGGATAGGACGACAGCTTAAATTCTCTAACCCTCCAGCTCTGTAGATTGGTTTCATTTCAAGGTCTTACTTCATTTAACTGCTCTACATTAGATGGATTTGCCTGGGGTTTGGTAGACTCTTCTCTTTACTAAAAGCAACCTGGATGTTTTGACACGTTTTCCATTTAGGAGCAGTTTGACTCATAAAGCACGTGCCAGCTGTATTCCCTCCCCTCTTTATTTCTGATTAATTTACATGAAACATTTTCTAATGCGCAGGAAGGATTATGTACGATCTCACCGCTCAGGTATGACAGGCTTGGGGGATTTTTAGTATATTGACTCCCCTTCATATCCTCCTGATTAGGACCTTTCAGCATTATTAATCAGTGCTCCCAAACTGCCCCTTCCCTTACTCCTCCACATCTAAAAGAAGACTTAGGAAATATCTGCCAAGTGCAGGTTGTGACTCGCTGCTGGTGTCTGACCCGCTGCAAGAGCCTAGAAACCCTGGACTGCCAAATTACCCTCTCTCTCACCCTCTCTCTTTCATGGGGGGGACTCTGGTAGTGACTTTAATGCCTGTGTGGGTCTCAGTGTTTGGGGAACAGATATTTTGTGTACTTCTACCAGACGACTTCCCAGAGCTGTGCGAGACGGTGCTGCTGGGCTCGGAAACAGCCGTTTGTGGTTCACTGGGGACACGCAGTCTGAAGCAGAAGGAGAAGTGAGAAAAGCTCACACACCTGGTGTACTGAGCAGCCCTTTGGCTGCATGTGGTCTCCAGCACACTTCCGAAATCAAAAATTTAAGCTGCATCTCATAATGTAACTGAATAATTGTGTCTTTTCATCATAAACAATCTTTTAACCATAATCTCAGACAAGGAGTCTGGGAGATCGAGTGTTATATCCCTGCTTCTGTCACAAGTTTCATTCCTAGCTCTGGGCAAAGTATTTAACCTGTTTGCATCTTGGATTTCACTCCTGGAAGTGTGAAAACAAAGGCCTTTGTGTTTGCATTTCTCCTTGTACTGGCACTAATCGTTATTTCAAAGCATAATACAATAGCACCTGAAGCATCTGGGGTTTTTTTTAATTGTGTCTGAATAATTCTTCTCTGTCTGTTCACAGCTCGAGTCCCTAAAAAAATCCTGAAATGCAAAGCAGTGTCTCGGGAGTTAAATTTTTCCTCAGCAGAACAAATGGAAAAATTCCGCCTGGAACAGAAAGTGTATTTCAAAGGGCAGTGTCTAGAAGGTAGGCATCTGCTTGGCATGCAGCCCTGCTGCAGCTCAGGGAGTGACCCCCAGCACGGCGGGGATTAGAGGGACTAAAATGGGTTGAACACGGTGATTTTAATTTTTCAGAGTAGCACCGAAGCGCTCGTCGAGACTAATGGGCCACAGTATTAGGGATAGCATTTCATAAGTGTATTAACACTTCGTTATGTAAGGAAAAAATCTGGGTAATCATGCTTCAGGGCATAAATCCACCACAGGCTGCCTGAGGCAAGGAAACAAGTTATTTTAGAGTCACTCATTATGGGGATTCGTGCATCTTCCTCAGAATCCCTGAGTGCTGCCCATCACCCGACTGGAGGCAGGAGTAACAGAGCCTCAGGTTCGCTCTGGTTACAGCAGCGCCACCGAGCACTGTCCGTGTGACTCCACAGCCACACATCTGATCTCCCTCGCTGCAGTATTACTCTTAATCTGGGGTGGAGGAGGGGAAGATAAAACATTGAGCTCCTTGTCTTTTGGGCAACCAGTTGTACACTTAGTCCCGACTGGATTGGGGGGGTGTGTGCAAGAGAGGGGTTGTCTACAAGAGGGGGAGTGTGGTTTCCCTGCTCCCAGTTAGGTGTGATGAAGTTTCCACTGAATGCTGAGGTGGTGGTGTGACTTTTATCATTACCATTAGCTAGAAAGGGAGTATCTGCTTAAAGGGGAAGGCAGAGTTCAGTGCAATTCAAGCTGTACAAAGTAATCTAAACGTAAAATGTTGGTAGTATGGCAGGACAGCTTAGGGAGTTCTCCAGCCTGTCAGGTAAAAAGCAAAAGGACCATTTGTGGATTTTATCTTCTTTCAAATGCCTCTGGATCTTCTTTTTTACTTTGCAGAATGGTTCTTTGAATTCGGTTTTGTGATTCCTAACTCCACAAACACTTGGCAGTCCTTGATAGAGGCAGCACCTGAATCACAGATGATGCCAGCTAACGTTTTAACGTGAGTGCTTTGGGCTTACAGAATCTGAGAGCAGGCAAAGAAAAAGCAGCGTGTGGCATTTCCTTGGGGGCCACAGTGGGAATGAGGAGAGGGAGCCCCTACGAGCTGTGAATCACCCCAAATACTGTTAGCTGTTGAGAGAGAAAAGGGGCTAAGCCAACCTCATTTTTTCTTTCCCATAGATCAAATTTGCATTAATATAGCAGTAAAGTTTGGAGAAAGTGAACTGATCCTTTATTAGTGTTGCTTAATTTTTTTGAAAGGTGAACTGTGAAAGGATTTTTAAATGTGTTTCAGCTTAATACTCCTTACATTTGGGGGGAAAAAAAAAATATGTTTGGGCCCTTTTCAAATCCATCTACTGACCAGTGAGTCTTCTCCAAGGGGTGTTTTTTTTTCATGCAAGGTATCACCTATAGGAGCTGTTGCAGCATTTGTTCCTCACTGTACCATTTTGCCAAGCTTTGTGTCATTTACATTTAGTCAGATGGAGTTTTATCTGGGAATAAGATACTCCTAACAGGTAGGGACAGTTGTTACAGTTGCCTGCAGTGGGATTTACACACCTTCCTCAGGAACACCTGGTCCTGGCTGCCGTTTGCACATTGGCTTGTGAGGCCAGCGATCCACAGGGCTTGTGCTGGAATAAGTGGGCATTGCTGGGAGCGTGGACAGCGAGGCGCAGGCTCTGGTGTGATGACAGAAAAGGCCCTTTGGGGGAGGCCCCTGGGAAGCTGTAATTGCTGACAAAAAGCAACTCTCCCTGCAATGCTAGATGGGTGCTGGCAAGCAGGTGAAGGTCCCTTTGCCAGGAGAGACAGAAGGGTATGGGAATCCTCCTGCCAACACGAGGCAGTCAGGGAGAGTCCAATCTCACAGCAAGGTCACCGTGTCCTCTGGAAGACCTCCCTCTCCAGCGTTTTCCCTCTCATTCCCTGTCTGGAGCAAAGCCAGTCGTATAGAGAAGGCACAGGGAAGGAAACCACTGTCACTGATTTATATTCACAGCACGTTTCAAAGAGAGAGTGAACTCAGAAGAGAGCGTCAGTGTTTGAAGAGTGCTCCCTGGCACAATCTGCTCAGAACCTCATAGGTGCTACACCTCTTTGGCTCCCCGAGCTGGTGGCTTTCAGATTTTGGAGTCAGAATAAAGGAACAAAGACATCTGACAAGTTGGGTTTGACTGTCTCAGGGAATTAAAGCATTTTCAAGACTGGGAGTCACGATAGTCCAGTTCTCAAGTGACCCTGAGGATTTTTGAGTGCCCCATTCTCTCCTTAGAGTCTGCCCACTTGTGGTCGGCCCGGGTGGCTCCCCTATTCATGGAGGTGTCCTACAGTTATTCTTGAGACCTTTCAGAAGAATCACTGGCCCGAAGAAATCCAAAAGGTTTTTGTGGCCCAAAGAAATCAGACCATGTTGCTCAGGTGTCCAAGCGTTGTAATGGCCCCAAAGTTCTTCTCTCAAAGTCAGCCACTTAAATCCAGAGCTTTTGCCCCACCCACACCTACATTTCCATTGCAGTTTCTATGAAATATGCTTGTGCATTTGCTTTTAAACACTTCCTGGGGGAAATGACATGTTCGGTTGTTTGAAGCAGCTTGCTCAGCACTAGAAGACAGGGCTGGGGAATAAAAAAAGAATTCCCATCCGTTTTCATAATTCACTGCAAGAAAGAGGACCCTGAAGGTGCTGGGACTGCTGGTTTATTTTTAGCAATAGATGTGAGCAGAGGTTTGATGAGAGTGTTGAGGGGACCAGTCATTTTCTACTGTTGGTGCGTTCTTCTAATGGCTCTTCTTTCTCTTCTTTTCCTTCCACAGTGGTAATGTTATTATAGAAACCAAATTCTATGATGACGACCTTCTCGTAAGCACTTCCAGAGTGAGACTTTTCTACGTTTGAGATGGGGCTTTTTGGAGCTGTTTTAGTTTTCCTTTATACAGTTCTTGGTGCAGAACCCCTCGACTATCCAGTGGAAGACACTCCTGTAGGCGGTGACCCTGGGGACCAGCTCAGCGTGGGTTGTGACCTTTGCCCATCAGTTATTTTGCTTTTTTTCCTCTGACAAGACCAGACCAAACCCTCAGAGACAGGACCATGTGCTCAGCGATGCACTGGGGAATAGAGGCTGTCTCTGAACACGGGCAAACGATGGTCGTGCAGAACCAATACTGTAAATTATGTTAGTCTCATCCTTTGTACTTCTCGGGATCCTGGTATAACCTCCCATTTCCACTCACACCAAACTCTCAATGCATTTCATTTTGGGGGACTAAGTTAAGCTTTTTTTGTTTTCTCATGTTGTAGGTTTTGATCCTTTCACTGGATTTCTGTGTAACTGGTCCACGCATCCTCTAACCCTGAACTTGTAAAATAGACTGTGATATCACCTGATGTAATTAAAACAAATTTCTCAATTAAAACATTCCTACCGTCCAAAGAA
Organism: Piaya cayana; assembly: GCA_013389865.1. Classification (NCBI taxonomy): domain Eukaryota; kingdom Metazoa; phylum Chordata; class Aves; order Cuculiformes; family Coccyzidae; genus Piaya; species Piaya cayana. The sequence continues at coordinate 112,284 of WAAB01022400.1, forward strand.
GGGAAGAAATGTTAGTTCTGTGCAGTTTTTTTCACTGTTGTACCAGTGCCTTGCAGCAGGCACAAACGCCTCTCACAATCCAGAAGCAGAACAGGGCTTTCCACAGCCCTGCTTGTTCCCCAGCCACCCCATCCATGTTATATTTCCCTTTCTCCAGCTGACTGGAGGAAACATTTCCTGACTGCTCTGGCCAAGGTTTCCCCTTGGCCTCATTTCTGTCTATTAATCGCTGAGGGCAGTTTGTCCTGTTTGCCCAGTCCCTGGTTTCTTGAGCAGCACCGCACACTCTTCTGCTTCTTTGAGTTCCTGGGGACTCTCAAACCTGAGATCCCCTGAGCCCTCCAGCACCAGTCCCTGTCCTGGGCTGAGCTGCTTGAGGTGCAGCTCTGGCTGTGATTGCTGATGCCCCAAACATCCCTGTGCGTCTGCACCTGTAATGACACACGATGCCCCTTTCCTGCCATGGAGGAGCCAGCAGTGGCCCAGGTGGCCAAGAAGGCCAATGGCATCTTGGCTTGGATCAGAAACGGCGTGACCAGCAGGGACGGGGAGGTTATTCTCCCCCATACTCAGCACTGGTGAGANAAACATCAGGAGAAAATATTTCACAGAAAGGGTCATTGGGCACTGGAACAGGCTGCCCACGAGGAGGTGGTTGAGTCACCTTCCCTGGAGGTTTTTAAGGGACGGGTGGACGAGGTGCTGAGGGACATGGTTTAGTGATTGATGGGAATGGTTGGACTCGATGATCCAGTGGGTCTTTTCCAACCTGGTGATTCTATGATTCTATACTCTTGAACCTCACGAGCATTGTTATTGCTGGAGACCTTGCTCCACCTCTGCTGTGGCTGGGCTCGAGATCCTGGGAAGAGTCCCAGGGAAATGACGTGTGTCATTTGAGGTCCTGGATTCACCGGCTGAGGCTGTGTGGGAGGATACAGCACGGTTGCCTTTTAGGTGAATCGAAGCTGGCCCGTTAATCCCCACAAGAGCATTATCCATCGTAGCAGCTTTCTCTGGACCCCTCACTGATGGGTTTCAGTCTGGACTCACAGCGCGGTCTCTTCTCAGCAGCACGGCCTGTCCCAGAGCAGCCTTCATACAGAGAGCAACCGAGCCTGCCTGCTGCACCCAGCGACGGTGGAATCTCAGTCAAAAAGGAGAAGCAAAAGATACCCAAAAAGGAACAACATCCAAGTTGAGGGTGTGGAGAGTTCTAGGGTAGCTGCCCTGCTAGGTACAGGCTGGAGGCGTCCGGCCAGGCAGGGAGGAGGCATCTCCTATGGCCAAGCTGAGCCGCAGCCCCCAGGAGCCTCAGCGCCCGGAGCCCCCAGCGACACCGACTCTCACCCGGAGGCCATTTCGTTTAACGGCCACAGGCCTCGGCCGCTCGCCCCCAGGTAACCGCGGGGTTTGGCACCACCCACACCGTGGCTGTGGCTACCACGGCCGAGCTGCCCCGGCAGCGGGACCTCAGAGAGCCCGGGGGGGAGCTCCGGAGCCCCCTGCCCGGCCCCGGCTGGCCCCGTTCACCCAGTGCAACCAGTTCACCCAGTTCATCCAGCTGGAGCTGCGCGGCCCCGCTCTGCGGTCATTGCCGCCCTCCAGTGGCTGCCGGGGAAACAGCCGGCAGCTCACCGGCTCCTGTCCTGCACCGGCACCCCCCCAGCACCCCCAGCATCCCCCAGTGTCCCCCTAGCAACCCCTAGTGTCCCCCCAGCATTCAAGGCCAAATGCCGGGTCCTGCACTTGGGGCACAACAACCCTGTGCAGAGCTACAGACTGGGAGAAGTCTGTCTGGAAACTGCCTCGAGGAGAAGGACCTGGGGGTGTTGGGTGACAGCGACTGAACATGAGCCAGCAGTGGCCCAGGTGGCCAAGAAGGCCAATGGCATCTTGGCTTGGATCAGAAACGGTGTGACCAGCAGGGCCAGGGAGGTTATTCTCCCTCTGTACTCAGCACTGGTGAGACTGCTCCTCAAATCCTGTGTTGAGTTGTGGGCCCCTCACCACAAGAAGGATGTTGAGGCTCTGGAGTGAGTCCAGAGAAGAGCAACAAAGCTGGGGAAGGGGCTGGAGAACANGCTGGGCTCTTCTCCCAAGTGACAGGGGACAGGATGAGAGGGAATGACCTCAAGCTCCACCAGAGGAGGTTCAGGCTGGACATTAGGAAAAAATATTTTCTCAGAAAGGGTCATTGGTCACTAGCAGAGGCTGCGCAGGGAGGTGGTTGATTCACCTTCCCTGGAGGTGTTTAAGGGACAGGTGGATAAGGTGCTGAGTGACATGGTTTAATATTTGATAGGAACGGTTGGACTCAATGATCCAGTGGGTCTTTTCCAACCTGGTGATTCCATGATTCTAATTCAGGGTCCCTCCCACCTCAGGGGCTCCCTGAAGCATGGGCATGGCTTATGGCAGTGAAGAAGCCCCCTTGCTGGGATGCGCAGCAGGATCCTTATCCAGGGCACAGCCGGCTCTTGTCTCCATGCTGTGATGAGGGTGATGGGGAACAGGGCCAGCTCCTCCCCACTGCACAGCACCCACGGGGCTCTCACACCCTCACTGCCCATCACTCCGTCAGGGCGTTCCCTCCCCAGCTGCCAACCAGGTGCCTTCCTTGGCCACCGCCAGGGTTCTCAGCCGCCTGACCGCCTGGCAAAGCCGACTGGGGCTCCTGCTGGCGCGCTGCCCCAGATCTGCCCTGCCCAATAACACTCAGGCAGGGAAGCAGAGCCCTCCTAATGCAGTTAATTAGCCGAATCATGAAGGTTACTGGCGAACAAAAGGCACACAAACAGCCCAGGGCCACGTTATGTTCGGTGTCTGCTTTGCTACTCTTACCTTCCCACGGGAGCAGGCGGCACGGGCAGCGCGTGGCAGCGGGCAGCCCGCAGGGTCAGCGTCTTCTCAGCCCTTCTTATGTGGTTCCATCCTCCCACGGCAGCACTGGGGCTCCGTATCCCTAGGACAGGAGGGCTGGGGAGGCTTGAGACTCTCTGCCTCTTTTGAGGGGCACAAACAGCTGAAGGGGCTGGAGAACAGGCCTTATGAGGAACGGCTGAGAGAGCTGGGGGTGTTTAGCCTGGAGAAGAGGAGGCTGAGGGGAGACCTCATTGCTCTCTACAACTACCTGAAAGGAGATTGTGGAGAGGAGGGAGCTGGGCTCTTCTCCCAAGTGACAGGGGACAGGATGAGAGGGAATGGCCTCAAGCTCCACCAGGGGAAGTTCAGACTGGACATTAAGACAAAGTATTTCACAGAAAGGGTCATTGGTCACTGGCAGAGGCTGCCCAGGGAGGGATTGAGTCACCTTCCCTGGAGATATTTAAGACACGGGTGAACGAGCTGCTAAGAGGCATGATTTAGTGATTGATGGGAATGGTTGGACTCAATGATCCAGTGGGTCTCTTCCAACCTGGTTATTCCATGATTCTATGATTCTATGAAACCCTGCTCCTGCATAGCCAGGACAGCGCAGACAGGGCCCCAGTGAAGCATCGAGCGGCTCAGACACAGGGACATCAGGCTGCCAGGTGGCTTGTGCGCAGCCCCATCCATCCCCAAAGACAGGAAAGCGGCTGGAGCAGAGGCAGGACCCAGCGGGTTCCTTTCCAAGGTGCCAAACTCCTCCTGCCCTAGGGAGCCTCCAGCTACCAGCCTCTTGGTGCCACCAAACCTGGGTGTGACAAGGACAGGACAAGAGGGAATGTCCTCAAGCTCCACCAGGGGAGGTTCAGAATCATAGACTCCTCAGGCTGGAAGAGACCTCCCCGCCGCTGCTTCCCCACCACTGGACACCAGGTGGCGCTGCGGGACCGCGAGAGGAACCTGGAGCTCCGCGGGGACACCGGGATGGGACTGTCACCCCCTTCTCTGCCCCAGGAGGGGGGGGACTGGCAGCCAGAGGAGCAGGTGGCTATGGGTTGTCCTCCCCAGCATCACCCACAGGTCCCGCACCAGCCGAGCATCCAGGTCTCCAGCTCCAGACACAACCTGTGCCACCCCTTGCGCCCTCTCACCCCAAATAAGGTTGAGGGTCATTGGTTTCTAGCTCTCTGAAACAGCAGGCTGGGAACTCGCTCTGCCTGTGGCAAAGGAGAGAGGCCAGGGAGGCACCCACAGGGCCTGGGGAACCCCAACAGCGTGCAGGAGGATCCGCAGCCCTGCCCCACACCCAGCTGGCATGCACGGAGAGGCAGAGCCCCTCGCCTTCACACCTCCCTCCTGGGCAGCAAAGGGCACAGGCAAAGCCCAGCTCCCTGTGGATTCTCCAGGGGCTAATAGGGTTGAACTTTCCTGCCTCAGGATCACAGAATCACTAGGTTGGAAACGACCCACTGGATCATCGAGTCCAACCATTCCCATCAATCACTAAACCATGTCCCTCAGCACCACCTTTTAAACACCTCCAGGGAAGGTGAATCAACCACCTCCTTGGGCAGCCTCTGCCAGTGACCAATGACCCTTTCCATTAAATATTTTTTTCCTGATGTCCAGCCTAAGCCTCCCCTGGTGGAAATTGAGGTCATTCCCTCTTGTCCTGTCCCCTGTCCCTTGGGAGAAGAGCCCAGCCCCCTCCTCTCCACAACCCCCCCTCAGGTAGTTGTAGAGAGCAATGAGGTCTCCTCTCAGCCTCCTCTTCTCCAGGCTAAACAACCCCAGCTCTCTCAGCTGCTCCTCATCAGGCCTGTTCTCCAGCCCCTTCACCAGCTTCGTTGCTCTTCTCTGGGCTCACTCTGGACACTCTCCTGACTGTCCCTTACTCTTCATTTTAAGGAAAGGGCAGCAAAAGCCTTTCCAGGTTCCCACTCACCCCCAGGCATGGTGCTCACTGCTTCCTCCCAAGTTTCTTCCTGGCTCATACACAGTGTGGCAAGACGTGGGCTCCTCCAAGCCCCACTGCTCCCTCTGGGGCTTCCCAGTCACCTGTGAACAGGAGTCACAGTTCTCCTCGGTGCAGGCAAAGCCGAGGGTTCCCCACAGCCCTTCCTCCTGCTCCTCACCCTCCAGAGAGGATCAGGGCAGCTGGATGAGAGGGACCGGCCTTTGGCACAGGAGAGGATGGAGGATCCCCAGGGCCTGTGCAGGAGGAGTCCCAAGAACCCCAGCCCTGCTCTGTCCCTGAGGCCGACACTCCAGAGCAGGGAAGGAGAAGGGTCGTGGCCCCCAGGAGAGCTGGCAGGAGGGATTCGCATCAGCTGGGTTTCAGATCTTGAGGATCTCCTCTGGGCTGGTCACCGCCAGGTCCCCGTGACTGCCAAGTGATGGTCAAGGACCAGAACTTCCCTGGCTCACCATGTGGGATGGGTTGTGGGGCCCATGGCCTCCAGGGATAAGACAAGAACCAGATCTCCAACATCTGCTCTTCAGCGTGGGTTAAGCTCTCCTTCCTGCACCAGATAGCTCCAGGGGCAAGTGTGCAGACAGCCCCACGCCACTCAGGAGCCAAGAACAACCCCACACCACTCAGGAGCCAAGAACAGCCCCCAGCTTGCTCCCCGGGACACCTCACAGCTGGGTGGCAATTGCTCTGCCAGAGGAACAGCTCTTCGTGTGTTATTTTCAACAGCAACATCCCCTTCTGTTTCACTCCTCAGCCTCTTAAGTAGATGCCAGTTATCCACCTGGAGACAAAGCGCACCAGCACCCCCAACCCTAATTTGGAGTCCGGGTCCTGTGTTGCCCACAGGTGGGTTCTTTAAAAACCTACAAGTAGCTCCAGATTTCTGAAGGCTGTCACAAGAGTTCTGGATGAGACCGACCCAAAGCTATAGCTGCTGCAGGACAGTCTCAAGCTGCTGAAACAGGTACTAACGCACTACAGGCAGGTGTCCAGGCCTGGAGACTTATGCATACTCCACCTGCCCACCAGGCATGGGCTCAGCCCCACTGATGACACTGGTTTTCACCTGTGATTCTCCACCAAGGTGCTCCAAATTTCATGAAGGCCGTCATGATACAAGAAGAGTTTAGGATGAACTGATTAAACAGGTCCCAGTACACTACAGGCAGGTCAGGACTGGAGGTGGGTCTGCTGGTCCATGCTCTGTCCAGCTGTCCACTGGCCACGGGCTCAGCCCCACTGGTTACACTGGCTGTGACCAGTGGCTCCACCACTGCAGTGGGTTTCAGGCCAACTGCAGAGAAGTTGTTCTCAATTCCCCAGTTTTTTTGGCCACGTGCGGGACACCACTGCAGCAGCAAAGGCCCAGGCCCAGCAGAGCCCTTGAGAAGGCTGCTCTTCCAACAGCTGCATCTGGGAGCCACCCAGCAGCCAGCAAGCACACCCCAGAATTTTGCCTCCACGTTCTCCAGAACTAGTGTGATCAGCAGTCCAACCACGGATCAAGTCGCCCATAACACATGGGCCGCATCTGCAGACAAGAGGCCAGCACAAGCGGTATTTCCACTCCAAGCTTGCAGCTGAACCTGTGACTTGCGAAGCCCTGGGTGAGGGACCCAGCACCAAGGCACCCAGTTGCCACACGCTCTTCATCTCCAGTCCTGTGGCCTCAGCCCCACACAGAGCCTGGCTCTGGTCACCAGGCAGTGGCGATCACCTTCTGCACATCAGAGGCAGGTGGGACTCCAAAGGTCCCAGGAGGAAGCCCCCAGGACAAGCCCAGCTGACCAGGGAGACTCATTCTAAGGCATCTTCAGAGGTGTCTTCACTTGGCCCAACTCCTGGAAGCCCTCTCCTGCTGTAGGCATCTGCTGCTCCTGGTCCCCATGCCAAGACATCATCCAGGTGAGTGGCACTGGTGAGACCACTCCTAGAATCCTGTGTTCAGTTCTGGGCCCCTCACCACAAGAAGGATGTTGAGGCTCTGGAGTGAGTCCAGAGAAGACCAAGGGACAGGACGAGAGGGAATGGCCTCAAGCTCTGCCAGGGGAGGTTTAGGCTGAACATCAGGAAAAATTTTTTTAAGGAAAGGGTCATTGGGCACTGGAACAGGCCCAGTGACTCACCAGGGAGGTGGCTGATTCCCCTTCCTTGGAGGTGTTTAAGGGATGGGTGGATGAGGTGCTGAGGGACATAGTTTGGTGATTGATAGGAATGGTTGGACTCGATGATCCAGTGGGTCTTTTCCAACCTAGTGACTCTATGATTCTATGACCCCTGCAGCATTTTGGATTCACGCAGAGGGCCCTGCATGGCACCAAACAAGTTTGGGAACCATCTTCACACCTGCAACCCCCACCCCAGGACAACCTCAGCACCAAGGGGTCTTTATCCCTCTGGGTGCTCCATATTGGCTGGGGCTGGGACAGGTGGCAGCTCCGGATGGGCTCAGCGGGGTCTCCTCTGCCTGGCGATTGGTCAGAAGGTGCCACTCAAAGGGCCAGGTGGCAGCACGTGGTTGGTCAGGGGGAGCTGGGAGGTGGGGTGGGATTGGTGGGGTTGGTGGAGGCAGCACAAGGTGGGGGCAAGGCAGGAGGGCCAGGTGGCAGTGTGGGATTGGCTGGGAGGATGTCCTGGAGCGCGGGATTGGCTGGTGGGCTGTGCTGGTGCGTGGGGATTGGTCAGAGTGGGCAGGGGGGTTGGGGAAAGGCTCCCCAGGGTGTTCCATGTGCTGAGCTGTGCCCAGTCTCAGCCGCAGTGCTGGGACCAGCCCAGGGCAGCGGCTGCCCTCTTGGCACCAAAGACCCAGGAGCACATCCAGGGGCTGCTGAAACCTTTTGCACCCAGCCATGAGGGGGTAGAGGCTAAGTGCAGAAACACAAGGGCTGCCCAAGGTAGATGGAGGTGAGGGAACCAGGCTTGCCCTCTTCATGGCCAGCAAGTCCAGGGCTCATGGCAGCCAGGACCAGGAGGACCACAGGCTGTGGGGTGTCAGCTCCTTCCAGCTGCCTTGAGCCCTACCCATCACCCACCTGGCTGGCTGGGAAGCCAGAAGCATCCTCAAATTTTATTCCACACTCCACATCCCAGACCAAAGAGGAACCTGCTACCTAAATCCCCAGGGTTGGGGAGGCTGCAGGCTCTGGGATGGGTCCTGCTCCACAGTGGAAGGCAGCAAGGCCACTGCTTCCCCCCTGCCTCCCCCCTGGGGATGTCACACATAGGGTCCCCATGTCTGTGACACACAGCACCTGCTCTTCAGACACAGAAACTTATTTGAATAATTTCCCTCACGAATCTGCAGGCACCAGCTCAAATCACACATCGCTGAAGCCCATCATGGTGCCTGAGCTGCGCACGGGACAGCTGGTGACACGGGCACCGCTGCCAGCACTGTGCAACAAAGCACCACCCAGCCCTATGGGGACACTCAGCAGCACCAGTTTCAGCTCCCCTGTTGTCACAACCCCTCAGGGACTCACTAATAAAGTCCAGCACTGGCCTCCAGCCCTGCTGCAAGCACCCAGCACCCAGGCAGGAGAGGGGCAGGGCTGGATACGGCCCGTGAATTGAGGCAGTAAATCTGATAAGCTATCAGCCCGCAGCACGGTTAGTTGGATAATTAAGGACAAGGAGCCAGATTTTGAGCTTACTTGCCACCAGTGTAAATACAGTGCAAGTGACCTGGCTGCTCCCAGGGATCAGGAGCTGTGACCCTCGCAGCCAGTGCATTAAATGCACAACAGTTCCTCTTTATAAACACAAAAGAAAAAAACCCTGTAAAAATCATCCCCTGGCATCTCCACACTAACAGGATTGCAGGGTGCAAGGAGGAAACGAGTCCATCTGGCAGTGCTTCAGCACAGGGCCAAGGCAGCAGGCTAAAGGGGCTCTCCCAGCACCAGGGAGAGGGTTTGGGAGGCAGAGAGATAAGATGGGTTCCTGCAAACAGCCTCAGCACACCTGCCAGAGGTATTCTGAGTTCCAACGCCCTAGAGGAGGGAGGAGAAATGAGTTGGAGGAAGGTTAGGAGCAAAGCAGCAGAGGTCCAGGCTAAGTTGCAGCAGTTGTGGTTTGGTTAAAGCAAACTCCAGTGCGGCTCCCCACAAACCCCTGGCACAGGCTGCGCCCCTCACAGAGCACATGTGGCTGAACTCAGCCCCTCCTGAGCGCTGCCTCGCACAGCTGGAAGCAAAGTGAGACATTTCTGTGGCCTCAGCACCCCCAGCTCGCTTCTATCCAGCCCAGCTCTGTCCCTACCAACCCCCAAGAGCATCCAGGCTGCAGGGGACCCTGCTGGGACAACAGCTCAGGGACTGGCACAGCTGGGATCCAGACCCTCCCCAACCAACACCCTGTAACCCTTGACTCCCTTTCCAGCCTGGGTCCAAAGCAAAGAAATGAAGGAAAGAAGGGGAGAAATAAATAAATAATAATTTAAAAAAAAGAAAAAACTAAAACAAATGAAAACAAAACCAAAAAGCAGCAGTTGGGAGGCAGCCTTGTTAGGACAACTCAGCAAAATAAAATTCCGGTTTATTGTTGGACAACATCGTTTCACACATACATCAAACAGGCCAAAAAAAAAAATAAACAGCAACTTCATAGACAGAAAAAAAAAAAAAAGAAAACCTTTTTTATCTTTGGCCTTGCCACCTCATACAAACCACGATCTATGGTACAGCTAAAGTACATACACAAAAAAAGTTACTGGAATGCTCAGAATAAGATTGTAAATTTTTTTTTTGCATTTTTGTCTTTTTTTTTTTTTAATTTTTTTTACAAGGTTTTGTTTTACTCTCCTTTGAGATAATGGTTTGGGCCTGGTCACACCACAAGTAAAGTCAGAGATAGGTAACAAGAGATATACACTTCAAAGCCCCCCTTTTGGTCAATCCGAGATCACTTAAAAATGGCGGACCTCCTAACAATATGTACAAAAATATAAAATGTAAATAAAAAATACAAACAAATTCTCCTTTAAAGTACTTTTAAGAAAGAAAGTAGGGCCTTGAAGTTTTGGTGCCTGGGGGGGAGGGGGTCAGTGGGGAAAGGGGGGGTTTCTCTCCCCGCTAACGGGCGAATCGTTTCGTTATGTTCGTTGAGTGGCAGCGCTGCGCAGGGGCCGGGGATGGGATTCACTCTACTTGGTGAGGATGACCACGGCGGAGGGGGGGAAGAAGGGGCTGTGTGTGTGTGTAAGGGGAGGGGGCTGCAATGGGAGGGGAGGGAGGGGTCCCAAGGGTGAAGAGGACGCGCTGGCCTTTTTTGTTGTTTTCCTCCTTATTTAAAAAAAAAATAATAATAATTTGCTGCCTAGTCATCTTCATCGGTTTTCTGCTTCTTGGGATCGACGTCGTCATCCTAGGAGGAAAGCAAAGCTGTCAGGATACGGGAGAGGGAGCGTGGCTGCCAGGGTGGCTAGTGAGAGCCACACCAAGGCGGGCAGCGAGCCAGATAGGGTTGGTTTCGTGTTCTCTTCCTGTCCCAAGGAGAGCAGAGTCCTCTCTCGCAGCCAGCTTGGGGAGCCCTTGAGCACCCCCAGCCCACCTTGACACCCCACAGCTCCCCAAACCCAGGGCCAACAGCTCCGTGCAGCCAGAGCAGACACCCCACCAACCAGGTCGGCTTAGAAGCAGAACTGGGTCGCATCCCCGGAGAGGTAGAGGCACACGGGGCACACAGCCAGGGAGTTCCAGCCCCAGAGCCCAGCCTGGCCTCTCAACCCCACTAATGCCCCCCCACCAGCCCTCTGGGGACACGGGTGGCTCAGAAGAGTGGCCTGTTCTTCCTACCTCGTCGTCCTCAGCTGCCCGTTTGCCTGTGGCTCCCTCAGCTTCGTCGTCTTCATCACCATCCTCTTCCTCACCTGCATGGCAAAAGTGAGAAACATAAGATCCTCTTGGAGGGTTACAGCACCGTGCACCTCCCCTCCGTGTTTAATCCCAGTTCAGTCCCACACTGCCACATCCAGTCTCTTGTTTCCCTGCTGGAACAGCCCCTGCCCAGATCAGCAGGTACCCAAGGACACAGGGACTCCTGGAGCATCCCAGCTGACCTGACCCACACCAAATGGAAAATAAGGATTGGCAGCATCCAGCCTGGCTCACACTGCACTGGCAGCACAAACAGGACAGCAACACCATCACCTACACTGAGCATCAAAACCACAGCAAAAATAGGGTGGGCAGGGGGAAAGGGGAGGAAAAAACTGTTCCTAGTGGCTGCTCTGCCTAACTGCTTCAGATTACTTCTGCTTCCCTTCGCAGCCATTAGTCCATCTTTAATGAGTTAAGAGAGCCAGAATGCATTAGTTCTGAGTCAGAACACTTTCTAATTATCAGAACAGCAAACAAATGCTACTAACTTATATTACAGCCAGAGAGCAGGATGAGCAGCGCGCTCTGCTTTGACCCACTTCGAGCTCAAATAGGCCAGTGGATCAGAATGACCGAGTCTATCGCATTTGGCCAGTTTTGGGGCACTGGGGGTAGGACCAGAGGCTGCAGAGGAAGAACAACCTCTCGGCTGCCAAGACGAGTCTCTTGTGTAATAGCAGACCCTACTAAAACTGAGAGCGTTAAGGCCAGTAAGCTGGCTTTAAACCACCGCCACGAGCCACACGTATAGACAGCTGGGGGATTAAGGTCAGCCCATCCTCCCGTCCCCTCTCCTCTCCCTGGTGTGTGCCCAGCTGCGGCACAGCCCATGCGGCGCGAAGGGCCAAGATTAGCTCCCAGCAATGGATCAACACCCTGGCAGCCATCACATGCACCGGGCCAGCTTGGGGGGGTCAGGTGACAGTGCCAAGCTGATTGGGAGCATTTTTAGTTCTTTGAGCTGCTTTGAGCAAAGCAAATAATGAGATGGGATGGGGAGAAGGGTGAGAAAAATATACCCTCAAGCTCCCCTCTGCTGTCAAACTCCAGGATGGGGTTTGGCTGCAAGTGTTGGAAAAAAGAGCTGATGCAAGCTGCACTTGCTGCCTTTTAAATCTCTCCCCCGCAGCGTTCAGCTGCTCAGGTGCAGCTTTCAGGCAGAGATCACCCAAGGGCAGCAGGCAGGGATGGACAGAGCAGTGTGGGATCCCAGTGAGTTGTTGGAGCCTCCAAGCACCGTGTGCCAAATCGTGCTTGCGCTTGGCAAGCGGGGAGGAGCAGGGCTGGCACTGCAGGACCAAAGCTCCCCAAGGCTTGTCACAGCAGTATCCAAGCAACACTTCCACCCCACACACACGCGCCTGCGGCACACGTGTCCCTCTCCTGCCAAAAGGGAGCAGAGAGAGGAAAAGTATTTCCCCCCTCTTCCACCCGATGAAGCAGGGTTGGAGGTAGGTGGGCTTGGGACAGCACACGCAGCACTGTGCTCTGTCCACAAGGGTTGAAATTCCAATTACAAACAGTGCCACGATTCCCAGATTTTCCTACTGAGCCGGTTCCTACCAAACAGAATGGCAGACAGCAGGCTGCCAAGACAGTGCTACCCAAAGTGCTTCCCTGCTTACACCGTCTGAAAAGCACTGGCCTTACAGTCATGTAGTTTTTACAGGCCTGTCCCCATCTCCCAAAACCAACCAGCAGGTTAGTAGGTCAGCACGTAAACCGAAAATTCACAGGGGATTAACCTAGTAACAGCTAATCTAGGGCCTCGAGTTCATTCCAGCATAACAAGAATGGTTTTCTCCCAGCCTTAACGAGTGATAAAAATAAACAATGTTATTCATCCAAGTAGATCTTGGGGAAAAAAAATAATAGCAGGGGAGGGTGAGAAGTGATTCGGCAAGTCACTGCTGGATTTCTGGTTGCTGCTGCCAAAACCCACTTCCAGGCTCAGGGTCAGGTCAGGAAACAAGGGAGGGAAGGGAGACTTGGGACACTGCAGACAGGGAAGGTTCAAAGCAGCCTATGCACTCCCATCCCAGGAGCAGGTTAGAGCTGGAGGTCGCCCTCTGCCCGCTTCCACACACAGGAAAGGGCCAGGAGAGGGACTGCATCAGCCTCCGAGCATGCTGCTCCACAGCAGCGGCTCCACAAAGAAAAGAGGTGACCTATCCCTTGTGAGCTGCCATCCAGGGCTGTCCCCGGCCCACCAGCCAACACTCTCATCTGTGGCAGCCGCTGCAATCACGAGAGTCAAGGGCAGGTTTTACTACTCGCACGGAAGGGCTAATGCGCTTATTCAGTGCCGCGGTACGGTGCCGTCTGGCCAGAGGGAGGAAGGAATCTGCCCTCAGCCTGCTGGAAGGAATTCAAGGCTGACTTCACTCCCAACACTGGTGGCCCAGACAAGCAAGGAAGGACTGAGCCCAGCTAGCAAGAGCTGCCTGGCTGCAGTGGCAGGGGTGGGATGCTACTCTCAGCTCTCCGCTGCTTCCTGGTAACCTATGGCAGGATTTACCCATGGGATAGGGGTGGGGGGGAAAAAGAAAGTTACCATCACCCTCTTCCTCCTCGTCCTCTTCCTCACCACCCTCTTCTTCTTCTTCGTCTACTTCATTGTCGGCCTCCTGCTCTCCGTTTTCCTCGTTCTCCTTGGCAAAACAAAATATCACTTAAAAAAACGCACTGGGGAATGGATAAGTGGGGGGAAAGATGTTCAGCAGAAATGTGCATCCCCACCTTCCCTGCCTAAAGGAAAGCACCAGCCCACCGAGCCCCAGGCATGCATCCCGCCTCCTGCCTCCACAGGACACAGGCAGCTCAGACACAGGCTGTGAAGGCTTGTTTGGTACACTGAAGTGCAGTTAGTTTTTCCCAGCATGTTAAAAACAGGAAAAACAACTGGTTTACTTGAATACAATGTGCTCCCCACTCAACTGATTATAATGCTGTGAATCTAGGTTTTGGTTGTTTTGGGGTTCTTTCCACCCCCTCTCCTTTTCTAATGCATAGGAAGGTGTTGTTGGACATAACCTCACACGGCTTTTAGGAAAGGCATCCAAATCCAACTCTTCCCTTCTGCACACACACACAAACTGCTCACAGGCTCAGGAGCATCTGCCGAACCCAAAGCCCCAAAGGCTCAAGGGCTCCGTGCAGCACAGCACTGCCCTTTGCAAGGGTCCTCTCTCAGGCAGGACAGGAGACAAGCTCATAGCAAAATCAAAGAGAGGAAAATAAAGAGGTATTGGTGTACAGGCTGCCTCTCCCTGGAGACTGTAGCCATACTCACAGCGTTGCCGTTGGCTGGTGCATCTCTGCCATTTTCTGTTTCTTCAACAACTTCCTTCTTCTCTTTTAGATCCTGGAAAGAGCAGAAAAGCAGAGAAGCCACCTTTAGTCTAGATGCCTTGGTCACAGAAACTGCAGATTAGGTGTGGAAAATGCAGTCCGAGAGGGAGCAGGAGCCGATTTCTGTTCACACTAATTTCCTCTGTGATTTGGTCGCCACATTCTGGCTCCTCCTGGTAAACAGGAGAACGCAGGGGCAAAATCTCAATCCAAGCCAGCCTTGCCAGAGAGCAGCTATCTAAAAGAGAGACTGCGCTGTTTCACCTCTGAGCTCTCCAACACACAGACCTGAACGTCTGCATATGCTCAACAGCAGCAGAGCTGGCTGACTGCCCATCTTAGCACAGTCCACGCAAGCTCCTGCAATGCCACGGTGAGCCAGCAGCCCCAAACACACAGGCTCCGCTGCCCCAGGGCTGTGGACATCCACAGCTGCTCGGTGCCTTTACAGAAGGAATGAATCCCAGGGACTCACTAGCAGAGACGGCCGTCTCTGTCCTGCCCCAGGAAAATCATAAAGCAAATATCACACTCCTGGTCTTTCCTGCAGCTGCAGAGAGGAGACTCCAGGATCCAGCTTGCAGCTTTAAGTGTAACAGGATGGGGTGGGGGAAGAAGTCTATTTTTAAACTGCTCCAAGAGCCGTGCCTGGCTAGTTTGGTTCAAACCTCCATCGCTAGCAGAGTGAGAGGAGAGCAGGAGCTTGTGTGTTTTTGCTATTGATCACTGTCAAAATGCCATGCCAAGTTGCTCGGCAAACAGCCTGAGAGGATCCAACTTTATGTTCCTGCATAAAGAACACTTGGATTCAACACTGGCATCTCTGCCTGCCTGCATCCTCCTCCCCTTCTGTTCCTCCATCAGCTGGAGCGAGATCCTTCAGCACAAGGAGCCTTCCCCAGCCAAGCAAAGCAGAGAGGCCCTTCCCCAGGGCCAGCAGTGCAGCCACACAGCCGGTTTCAGGGACTCTGAGGTGTTTAGAAGTTGCTGGCAGCTCCTTACTTTGCTGCAGCAGCGAGCAGCTCTGCCCCCCTCCCACCTGCCCTTTGCGGCCACCTCTCAGCCCACAGCAAGCGGGCACTTTCACTCCCACTGAGCCACTGTCACTTCCTTGTGGGAAAATCAGTGGCCCGGGTCCTCCTGGCATGACCACTGCTCTGTTTCACCAGAGTTTTTACTACCCTGCAGGCTGCGGGGGGAAGACTGCACAGAGGTTTTGGACCACCAGATTATTTAAACTACACTGACAGGCACACACAGACACTGTTACCAGAGGCACCCAAGCTGCCAGTGCACCAGGGAAAGACTTTCTTGAGAAACGAGCTCTGAGGTGACTACACCTGTTGATCAAACCTCACCTAATTAAACCAGCATCCCAGGAGCCTGGGGTAAAAGAAAAAACCACAGCAGCTCCCTCCTCCTCTCATTGCTCTCACACAAATCCCAGCCCATCTCGTCCACGCTACCCAACTCCACCGCAGTTCTACACTGCTCCTCTATTCCCCGGAGGCCAGTCACAAGGATTTAAGCTCCCGCGCCCCATCGTGCTGCTGCGCTCTGTAGCCGCTGCCTCTCATCAGGCACGCTGGCATGAGGGCAACAAAGCATTTTCCCCCCCAAGTACAACATACACTAAGCAGTCAGAGTTTCCACATTTCACCGTGCCCGATGACTCTTCTCAAAAGGAGCTGTTCACAAAACACAAGCAGTTCTCCCAACGAAGGAACACCTAATTCTTGAGGATTTTGGCTGGACGGCTCTCCAGCCCTGACTTTTCTTGCACTACTGAGGCCGCTCTCAGTTTCACAACCATGAGGTCATGGAGTCTGCGCTAGCAGCAGAGCTGCGGAGGGCACCGCAGCGTCTCCCTTTCCTCAGGGCCTCTCCAACTTAAACATAGACGCGTGCAGCAGCCTCCACACGGGCAGCAGGTGTGCCCCGGCTCCAAGACTTAGACGGAGCCGCTAATTAGAGCCGTGGCGAGGCCGTTCGCCCATCGAGCGGCAGCAGCGGTTAGTCACACACCCGCCGCGCAGGGGCCCTCCCGCCTCCCGCCGGCAGGGGGCGCCCCGGCGCCGCCACGAGCGCGGCCGCCGTTCGAACCGCGCGCCACGCCGCGTGCCCCTCTCATTGGCCGCCCGCCAGCGCGCCGGCCCNGGCGGCGGCGGGCGGCGCTCGGGCGGGGCGGGACCCGTCGCCCCCTCCCCGCCTCCCGGGAGCGCTCCGGACGGGGAGGCGGGAGGAGAGCGAACGGCCCCGGTGTCTCCGCGCTTCCCGGGGGCGCGGGGGTCACCTTGCCGCCGTCGACAACCCCCGGGGAACAGGCCCCTTTCCCCCACGCCGTAAAGGGCAGGGGAAGGTTAACGTCGAGCTTGGCCCCGTTCCCCCGGGGGAGGCATGGAGACCGGCGTGTCGCGGCTCCGGGAGACCGGAGGGGACCGAGTCGCGGCGCCGGAGCGGAGGCAGCGAGGGGAGCGGCTGCGGGAGCGGGAAACAGAAGTGAAATCGAAATCTGCCACAAACGGCGCTTTGTCGGTTGTTTTTCGTAAACCCTCATCCCTACCGGGTGTTTTTCCCCGCGGCTCCGCTTCGCCCGGTAACGGCCGGGGCGCCGCTCCAGCCCCCGCGACCATCCCGGAGCGGAGCTCGCGGCGTGCCCGGCGCAAAGACAAAGGCGGTCACCGGGGAACCCCCGGGAGAGCCTCTCCGGACCCGCAACCCCGGCACCGGCTCGCCAACTTCTCCCGCCGCGGGGAGGACCCCGAAAATAGCAGCCAGCCCGCCTCCGGGGCAACGGCGGCTCCAGAAAAGCGACCCCCCCCCCCCGCCACCGCCGCCCTCGGGGTTAGCTCCGGCACCGCGACTCTTCCCACCGTCCGTGGGGGGCGACTCCGAAGCTCCCTCGCCTCTTTCTCCGGGAGTAACACCGACACACAAACTGCCCCCCCCAACCCCCCGGAGGGGCAGTTCCGATATAAATGCCCCCCACACACGCGACCGGGGCTAACAGCGATACAGCAACTGCCCCCCCCCAATCAACCGGGGTAACACCGACACAGCAATTACCCCCCCAACCTTCCGGAGGGGGCAACTCCGACATAACAACTGCTTCCCCCACTCCTCTGAGGGTAACACGGACACATAAAGTGCCCCCTCTCCATCAACCGAGGATAAACGATACAACAACTGCCCCGCAGCCTTTCGGAGGGGGCAACTCCGACATAGCCGCTGCCCCCCCACCTCCTCCGGGGGCAACAACGGCACAGAAACTACCCCCCCCCTTCCTCCGGGGGTACAGAAACTGCCCCCCCCCCCATCACCACGGGTAACACCGACACAGCAACTGCCCCAACCGGGGGTAACGCGGACACACCGACTACCCCCCCCGACCCCCGCACCGAGCGGGTTCAACTCCGGAATAGCAACACCTCCTTCCCTCCCGCTTTTCGGGACCGACTCCGCAACGCCCACCGCCCCCCCCAGACCCCCTCGCCCCCCCGCAAGGACGGACCCGAGCGGGACCAAAGTTTGCCGGGGCTGTCAAGCTTCCCCCGCGCCGCCGATTGAATGAGGCGAGCGGTGCCGGGCACCCAGCGCCCCCCGGGACGGCCCCGGGAAGGCGGGAGGGCGCGGGCAGCCCCGGCGAGCACGTTTCCCGCACGCCGGAGACAAAGAAACGGCGCGGGGAGCTCCCGCACGGCGGCCCCGGCGGCGCAGAACGGGGCGGAGGGGGCGGCGAGCGGCCACGGGGGAGGCGGACGGGGCGAGAAATCTTTAAAAAAAATAATTACACTTAAAAATTCGTTGAAAAAAATTTTTTAAAAAAAATAAAAATTGAAAAAAAATAAAAGCGCGGGTGCAGAGGGAAAAATAACGCCGGGGGGGCTCACCTTGGCGGAGATCTCGGCGCTGGTGTCCACGGCCGTGTCGGACATGGCGGGGGCGTGCGGGGCTGTGCGGGGCGGCGGCGCGGAGAGAACAATGCCAAGATGGCTTTGCGCGAGCCAGTGGGGACTCACGCGGCGCCACGGCGCCTCTTATAGACCCGGGGGGCGGCGCGCTCGCCGGCCCCGCGCCGCGCCCATTGGCCCGCGCGCGCCGCGGCCGCCGAGCGCCCANCGGACGGGAGGGACGGGGCCTCCCCTCCTCCTCTCCCCCCCCCCACCCCCCCTCCAACCCCGCGTGCCGGGGTAATAATAATAGGAGTTAAAAATAATAACAGTAATGCGGGAGAACCGGCGCCGCACCCCCGCCCCTGCCCAAGCCCCATGGCCTCGGTGCCTACCGGGGAGCCCCATCCTGTCGGTGCCCGCCGGGGTGACCCCCTTGGGGAGCCCGGGGTGCCCACCGGGGAGCCCCATCCTGCCCGTGCCCCTGCGGGGGAGCTCGGTGCCCGCCGGGGGACACCGGGGAGCCCCATCCTGTCGGTGCCCGCCAGGGGAACCGCTGACACGGGGCTAGTTTTCCACACGTCACCGGGGAGCTCGTGCCCCCGGTGCCCTCCGGGCGAGCCCGACGCTCTCGGTGCCCGCCGGGGGTCCCGTCGTTGTCCCGTTACCCCCCCGCCACGACCCCCGCGTTCAGCGCCGCGGGCGCCTTAGCCCCAGCGCCGCTCGCCGCGCACAAACGCGGACTCCCACCTATTTGTTTATTTTGCAGTAATAAAAAGGGCACCTGGAGCTGCCCCCGCTCCGCACCCGCCGTTACACCGGAGCTGCCCCCCCACCCCCCTGGCTCGGCTCGGGGCTCAACGGCGAGCGCGAGGCGCTGCCACACTCAAGATGGCGCCGGGAGCCCTTCGCGGGGCAACGACACGGTTTTGCAGCCTTCTGGGGGCCGCTCCGCGGCTCGCGGCGACCCCGCGGGAAAGGCAGCGCCGAGCCTCGACGGGCCCCGGCGCGGGGGGCGCGGAGGAGAGGGCGCGGGGGTGAGGAAAGAGGCCCCCAGACGGAGCGGCGTCTCTGCCACACTCAATATGGCCGCCGGGCCGCGGTGTCGGCCGCCAGAGCCTGTCCTCGGAGGGCGGGACATGGGGAGCGAGCGGTGCTGATTGGCTGATAGCGCCGAGCGAACGCTGTGCTGACGCTTTGCGGCTTCTTATTGGCTGAGGCGCCTGCCCGTCCGCGGCGGAGCGAGTCTGAAAACCCGGAGCGGAGCGCTCGGAGGGGCGCCTGGGGCGGCAGGGGTGCTAGCCCCGGGGTGGCTGCGAGGGGCCGCCCTGGGAGCTGGGCTGCCCGTGGGGTTTGTCCCCTCCCCGGCTTCAGGAGAGCTGCGGCAGAGCCCCGGCACCACCCCCTGCACCCCCCGGCACCAGGCGTTGGGTACGGGGTGTCACGGTGCCAGCCTCCCTCCCTCATCCCTGCTGGCACCTGGTGTCTGGTCATCGAAGCCACCGGTCACTGAGGCCACAGGGAGCCCTTTCCAGAACAAAGCGCCCTTCCTGCAGAACGTGGTAGCAGCACAAACATGCTGGTTGGTGCCTGGTTGCACCATGGAGGTTGCACCATGCTCCCACTGACAGGGAGCTCAGGGCCTCGGGGCTGTGGGGCAGGAGAAGGAAGCAGCAGGGTAACTGTCCCCTCGCGTGGGCCCCTGGTTGACCTCACCCTGGGCTTGCTGTCCTATGGTCCAGGGGACACCTCGCTGGCCTCGAGCTGGATGGTGCTATGGGGACCTGACACTTCGCCTCAGGGCTGCTCTTGGTGTTTGGGCTGGAGGGGAAGAAGTATCTCACATTGGCTTGTCCTGCGCTGACCTGGAGGCTGGACCTCTCCACAGGGTGAGAGCCTCTTGGGCTCTGGAAACCAGGGTTTCTGATGTTTGCGCCTCTCTTGGTGTTTTCAAGATGAGGGCAGCTGCTGTCGGTCCCGGAGACAGCACCGAGCAGTGGCTGTGGGTTTGGGGCAGGTTGCTTACAGGGCTGGAGGCAGGACCATCCCCGGCCACGGCCGAGCCAGGGGCCAGTGGGCGGCGAGTCTCTAAATGCGTCCGAAAGAGGAAAGAAGAAAACACCCGCCCAAGTCCAGCCCTAAAATAAAGCGCTTCTGCTATAACTTGGCTTTAATGTATGCTTTCTCCCCACAATAGGGATGTTCCTTTGAGCTTGGGATTCCCACGTTTCACAAACGGTATAAAAAAAAAAGAAATAGAGGTGCAGGATATTTGGGGAAGAAGATTAGGAATCCTCAAGGGATGGTCACACCAGGATCTCACAGAAGGGGGAGGAAAAAAAAACCAACCCAACCGAGCCTGGAGTGGAAGAAAAACTGCCATAAACCACTCTGCATCGGAAATCCGTGTATAGCTGTCGCTGCCGGCCCTCTGTGCAGCGGGATAACCCGGCTGGTGAGAGCCACTGCGGGTAAGGCAGAGATAAACACGCTCAGCTCCCCATTTTATGCCTCAGCAGTCCAAAAAGAAACAACAATAAAAAAACTGTTGCCTATAAAAGGCAGCTGGTGCTTTACCTCTTCTCCACCCCTCCCGGCGGCCAGGGCTAGGGAGCAGCTCCACAGGGAGCAGCAAAAGGAGGAGCAGGAGGGTGGAAGGGGACTTTGCGAAAGTGCCTGAGCGTCAGGGACAGAAGTTTCCAGGGCTGAGCTCTGCCTGGGACCTCGGTCCGTCCACGACAGGCGATGGCTTTGGCGAAGGAGTCAAAGTGCTGGAGGAGGCGGTAGGAGTTTTCCCTCCTCGTCAGCCGTTTCCCTAGCTCAGCAAGTAGCAGCCTCTCTAATCCCCGGCGAAGATCCTGCTGCTCGGGCGATTATTTCATTTCGGCAAGCTGCTCCTTGGAGGAAATTCTCATTACGCTCTTCGGAGAGGCAGGGGAGGGGCGACTGTCACTCAGCTGGTCTGGAAAAAACAGAGGCATGAGCCTGCAGCATCCCCGGGCTCCGGCGCACGAGACGTGGTCGTGTTTCTAGGTCAGGCTGGTGATGCGGGACGTGAAGCCGGCAGGGATGACATCCTGGCTGTGTCACCTCCTGTCCTTCGATGGGCAAGGGTTGCACGTGGGGGATGTGGCTTCGTGGACGTTTGCTCTGCGGGGCCTGGAGGAGCCAGTGGGGAAGGAGCATGCTGGGTGGGCTGGAGGGCAATGGGGAGGTGGAAAGGAGCTTCATGTGCACTCAGAGAGCGAAGCGGAGGAGTGTAGGGCATGGGGGATGGCTCATGGGTCCAAAAAGCATCTTTGTGAGACTGTGGAGCCAAGGCTGAGATCTGGCTGCTGGAGGCAGAGGCTGCACTTGGAGAGTACCAGCTGGCTCAGCTCAGGAAAGGGCTGATGAGGCCACCTTCCTCCCCATGTCCAGGGCTGCTGCTCCTCCATCCGTCCCCACGTCAACAGGAGGGAGCAGGTCCCTGTGGCGCTTTAATTAAGGGATGGAGACACCAACTTTGCCCTTGCCCAGAGGATTGCAAAAGGCCCAGGCGGGCCCCACACTTGAGCTCACAGCCTTCCCTGCTCCGACACGCGCTCTGCCCCCTGCGTTACCAAACAGGGCTCTGACTCACCCACCTTTCCCAGCCCGCTGCTCACCAAGCCTGAAGACATTTCCAGGGATCCCTCAGAGGGATGTAAGAAGTCTGGCTGCTCTGCACCCCACTGCCGGCACGTAGAGTGGGACGTGGCAAGCAGAACGTGGCACCATCCCACCGGCATCCCCCTTGGGCTTCTGCGTGGCACCTCAGGTTGAGGACAGCTTTCTAGGGAGTTTATCCCTGTGACTGGAGGATATGGGACAGGGAGCATGACATATGCATGTCCCCTGACCTCAGCAGGCTATGACACCCTTGATGTCCAAGATGTTTGCTGGCTTTTCCACAGCTTCGAGAAGCCACCACCCTGTCTGGCTGAGAGGTGGTGACATGGGAGCACCCTTTTCTGCCTCCCTCGACTGGATTCTGGCAGGAGCCGGAGCCGGGTTGAAGGCAGCAATACAGCCTGTCGCTGCTGCAGGATGGGCATGTGGCAGGGGGGACAAGGGAAACCTCTGGTTTTGGACAGTGGCTTTTCCAGGGAGCCCACGATAGTGGCAGGGGACTCAGCATCACCTCTCTGGATGCCCAGGGCTGACACCTGTGATGCCGTGGTCCAAAGACCAGCACTCAAATCCCTGGCATTCCCTGATTGTGTGCCAGGACAGCCCCAACTCGCCCTGGCAGGCTGTCCAGGGCCCCACAACCAGGTTTAAGGGCAGCAAAGCTGAGTATTGCCTTTCTCTCAAGCAAAAAGTGAGGAGGACATCGAGGCAACCAGCCCCAGAGGCAGGAGGGGGAGTTCTGTGCCCAAAGGTGTGGGCTTGGTGAAGCTGGAAAACAGTTGTTTCTCTCTTTTAATGAGTTTTCTGGGTTTTCCCCTGGGTTGGAGTTTGGTTGTGACTGCAAGCCAGAGAGAACAACACCGTGGATCAGAGTCAGGACGAGGGCCTATCACACAGAGATTACACACCCACACCCTGCCCCGGGCCCGGGCCTTGGGCCAGGGATGTGGTTTTGCTCCTCGGGGTTCCTGTCCCACTGCTCAAAGCGATGCGCAGGAAAGATTTAAAAGGAGAGCAAGAGAGAAAAGTGGGAGGGAGGAGGCGAGGATGGATTCTCTTCCCTCCCTGCCTCTCTCAGTGCTCTGCAAGCACGAGGTCTTTGCAATGTCCTCAGCAGGAAGGAAAACACCCCCTGCATGTGCCCAAGGCTGGGTGCCCACTGGGGCAAGGATTGCTGTGCGATGCCGCCAGGCACACAACCCCAGTCGTGTTCTGCTCTCTGTCCTGCTTCCTCCCAGTGTCCCCAGCAGGACAATCTCCAGATCCACCTCACAAAGGTCCCCACCCCGTTGCGGCTTCCCCAAGCTGGCCACAGGCTGACCATCATCCTCTGGGGACGACAGCATGGAGAGCCACCGCTCTTTGGTCTCATCCCTCCTTGCCACCTTGGCACACCTGGGAGAAGACAGGCACACAGCGCGCATGCACACGCTCACAAAACCAACCCCTAGTCTGGATCGGTATCAGAGAGAATTAATTACTGGCTCATGCATATTCAGATGAGAAACTCAGCTGAACCTGGCGGCAGTTCGGCGCCTGGAGCAGCCCTGGAAAGAAGAATTCCTCTGGAGAGATATAAATCACCGCTCCCCTCTATTGCTTCCCCCGTGGAGCGCTACCTCCTGGGGAAGTCTGAACCTTGATTTCCTTTTTTCCCTCCTTCTTCTTCGTTTTCAATCTGCGCGGGGCCCCTGTAATTACAATGGGCTGCTTTAGGGCTTGAGTTATTTATTGGGTAACAGCGACACACCTACCCAGCCCCAGCCGCCTGCCCGCCCGCGTGTTGCAGCTTGTCCTGCCTACCCAGCAGCGCCCGCCATGCCGCGCTCTGCCGTGCCTTGCTGCTTCGGCTCGAGACGGCTCAGGCAGCGGCAGCACGCGGGGGCCACCAGCCTTAAGTGACCCACCCAAGAGACACCCGTGGTGGTTGTAGCCCCTGTGAACAGGGGCAAGAGAAACGCTCTTCTCTTACTGCAAAAGGCCATCTCGCAAGTATGTTTGTGCGCCGCTGCGGTGGGCGGTGGATGCCACCGAAGCTCACACCGGTTGTGAAATCTCTGGCCCCGTTTTACAGGTGGAGAAAGTGAGGCAGGGAGGTGACTCGCTCAGGGTCATCCTAGGAGTTCGGAAGAAGAACAACACACCCCGCCAGCTGATGTGTGGTTAGGTCAGAAGATGCCAGCTGAAGTACTCAGCTCAACGCTTCGGCTGGCAGGACCTGTTCCCCGTGCCTCCGCGCTGCTCCTTGGTGAGGGTCCTCTGCCCAGCCCTGGCATCACACCCACTGCCCCCAAAAGACAGAGTCTTGTGCGTTTGGAGGAGACAAACAATCAGGGATGAAGACCACATGGCTGGAGGGAATTAAATAATTGATGGACCAGAAGTCTCGAGCAGCTGCTGAATCTCCAGGGGCAGAATTCGAGAGGCAAAGCAGAGCCCTGGGCAAGCCCCTTTTCTCTGATATGATGCCAATGTGTCTTGCTCCTTCCTGGGGCTTCTTGCCCCCTGCACTGCTGGAGCACTGGAGGGACTGGCAGTGTTCCAGCCAGGCAGGGAGGAGGCAGGGGGAAGGAGGCCACCAGGCTGAAATGCTTCTGCCTGGGATGGTTCCCGCTTAGCAGCACCCTTGGAAAGAGTAGGCTGAGTGGGGAGGAGGAAAAAAGCCTGCAAAATCAAGGCAGGTGCCCAGCTCCTCCCTGTACAAGAGCAAGGGGCCACCAGAAAGCGGCAAGCTCCACGGCAGAGAAAGGAACAGCTCTTCTGCCATAGCCAAGCTGTGGCCTCTTTGTCACGGAAGCACAGAGAATCGCTTAAAATTTTACAGGAGAAAAGCAACTGGATAAATTCAGCAGAGAAACTGGAAAGAATGAAATCTGACAGTCCCACTCCCCACTATCGAGGTCCTTCCACTCCAAAGCCTCAGCGGCTGGGAGAGGGTCGCTGACCCACAGCCCCCTTCCTGCTCCCTGCCCTGAGCAGCCGAGGGGCTGGTCACTCCCTGCTGGCACAGCCGCGTCGAGCATCAGTGGTCACAAGCCAAGAGGGGTAGCCCCTGTGCAATGGCCATGGCCGCGTTGATCCTGGGCATCAGCCTCGCAGGGTCTCAGCTTTAGGGAGGAAGAGGTTTCCCCACCCAAAGCGCAGATCCAGATCTGCCACGGGATTTGCTAGGCTGCAGCATGAAGCATCTCCCTGCACAGGACATATTTGTCGATATTTAATCCACCAATAAAAGCGGTGCATGACCAAACTGAATATTTAATTTAATGCACGCTAACTAGGAACTGGTTGGCGTTTCATCCAATGGAAATGCTTGCAGCCCTCTCTCTCTTTTTAACTGAATTTTCATGAAACATTGTTGATTTTTTTTTCCTTAGGATTTATTCACGTCTTTTTTTTCTTGTAGGTGATGCTGTTATGGTCTGAAAATGATGATTTTCATTTATCAGCTCGGGAGTTTAATGAACAAGCTATTTGAATAACCATTTGGAAAAGTATTAAAAAAGAAGAAGAAAAGAGAAGAAGAGTCCATTTCAAATCTTCTGAAATATCCCCCCCTCCACCAACTTCAGTAATTTGCAGAAGAGCAGTTCCTTAAATTTTTTTTTTTCCCCAGCCTACTAGATGAAACAGTTGAAAGTGTTTGAAGCTGGCAAGAAATGCATTTCTAGCTACTGATGTCATGAAAAATATAAATTGGCAGATTTTTCA
The DNA here is from genome assembly GCA_013389865.1 of Piaya cayana. Classification (NCBI taxonomy): domain Eukaryota; kingdom Metazoa; phylum Chordata; class Aves; order Cuculiformes; family Coccyzidae; genus Piaya; species Piaya cayana. The sequence goes on from WAAB01022400.1 coordinate 137,612, forward strand.
CGCTGGGTCAACATGTAGCGATAAGGATAATGCCATACCTTTAGCAGCTCTATTTGTTGGTAAACAGATGGGAAGCAGCATATAATGTCCGTAGTCAATATTACACAGCAAACGTGCATTGCTGGGGTTGCAGCCGGAGCAATAAATCATGCATCCTCCTGGTGGAGCCTGGACCATCTCGTGTGCAGGCACTGTNGCGTGTTGCAGCTTGTCCTGCCTACCCAGCAGCGCCCGCCATGCCGCGCTCTGCCGTGCCTTGCTGCTTCGGCTCGAGACGGCTCAGGCAGCGGCAGCACGCGGGGGCCACCAGCCTTAAGTGACCCACCCAAGAGACACCCGTGGTGGTTGTAGCCCCTGTGAACAGGGGCAAGAGAAACGCTCTTCTCTTACTGCAAAAGGCCATCTCGCAAGTATGTTTGTGCGCCGCTGCGGTGGGCGGTGGATGCCACCGAAGCTCACACCGGTTGTGAAATCTCTGGCCCCGTTTTACAGGTGGAGAAAGTGAGGCAGGGAGGTGACTCGCTCAGGGTCATCCTAGGAGTTCGGAAGAAGAACAACACACCCCGCCAGCTGATGTGTGGTTAGGTCAGAAGATGCCAGCTGAAGTACTCAGCTCAACGCTTCGGCTGGCAGGACCTGTTCCCCGTGCCTCCGCGCTGCTCCTTGGTGAGGGTCCTCTGCCCAGCCCTGGCATCACATCCACTGCCCCTAAAGGACAGAGTCTTGTGCGTTTGGAGGAGACAAACAATCAGGGATGAAGACCACATGGCTGGAGGGAATTAAATAATTGATGGACCAGAAGTCTCGAGCAGCTGCTGAATCTCCAGGGGCAGAATTCGAGAGGCAAAGCAGAGCCCTGGGCAAGCCCCTTTTCTCTGATATGATGCCAATGTGTCTTGCTCCTTCCTGGGGCTTCTTGCCCCCTGCACTGCTGGAGCACTGGAGGGACTGGCAGTGTTCCAGCCAGGCAGGGAGGAGGCAGGGGGAAGGAGGCCACCAGGCTGAAATGCTTCTGCCTGGGATGGTTCCCGCTTAGCAGCACCCTTGGAAAGAGTAGGCTGAGTGGGGAGGAGGAAAAAAGCCTGCAAAATCAAGGCAGGTGCCCAGCTCCTCCCTGTACAAGAGCAAGGGGCCACCAGAAAGCGGCAAGCTCCACGGCAGAGAAAGGAACAGCTCTTCTGCCATAGCCAAGCTGTGGCCTCTTTGTCACGGAAGCACAGAGAATCGCTTAAAATTTTACAGGAGAAAAGCAACTGGATAAATTCAGCAGAGAAACTGGAAAGAATGAAATCTGACAGTCCCACTCCCCACTATCGAGGTCCTTCCACTCCAAAGCCTCAGCGGCTGGGAGAGGGTCGCTGACCCACAGCCCCCTTCCTGCTCCCTGCCCTGAGCAGCCGAGGGGCTGCTCACTCCCTGCTGGCACAGCCGCGTCGAGCATCAGTGGTCACAAGCCAAGAGGGGTAGCCCCTGTGCAATGGCCATGGCTGCGTTGATCCTGGGCATCAGCCTCGCAGGGTCTCAGCTTTAGGGAGGAAGAGGTTTCCCCACCCAAAGCGCAGATCCAGATCTGCCACGGGATTTGCTAGGCTGCAGCATGAAGCATCTCCCTGCACAGGACATATTTGTCGATATTTAATCCACCAATAAAAGCGGTGCATGACCAAACTGAATATTTAATTTAATGCACGCTAACTAGGAACTGGTTGGCGTTTCATCCAATGGAAATGCTTGCAGCCCTCTCTCTCTTTTTAACTGAATTTTCATGAAACATTGTTGATTTTTTTTTCCTTAGGATTTATTCACGTCTTTTTTTTCTTGTAGGTGATGCTGTTATGGTCTGAAAATGATGATTTTCATTTATCAGCTCGGGAGTTTAATGAACAAGCTATTTGAATAACCATTTGGAAAAGTATTAAAAAAGAAGAAGAAAAGAGAAGAAGAGTCCATTTCAAATCTTCTGAAATATCCCCCCCTCCACCAACTTCAGTAATTTGCAGAAGAGCAGTTCCTTAAATTTTTTTTTTTCCCCAGCCTACTAGATGAAACAGTTGAAAGTGTTTGAAGCTGGCAAGAAATGCATTTCTAGCTACTGATGTCATGAAAAATATAAATTGGCAGATTTTTCACGCTGGGTCAACATGTAGCGATAAGGATAATGCCATACCTTTAGCAGCTCTATTTGTTGGTAAACAGATGGGAAGCAGCATATAATGTCCGTAGTCAATATTACACAGCAAACGTGCATTGCTGGGGTTGCAGCCGGAGCAATAAATCATGCATCCTCCTGGTGGAGCCTGGACCATCTCGTGTGCAGGCACTGTCGAGCCTGTTGCGGGCAAAACACACATCGCGGAGGATCGCAATGAATAATTTAGAGAGCATCTTTGCTCGTGTCTTTTAAACTGCCCATCGAGTCATTTCTGCTGCTTCCATTTCAAGTGGCCGGAGGAATCCTTCCTATTTTCCATGCCAAATATAGCAGTTTTTCCAGAAATGCTCTAACACACAAGCCAGGAAGTTTCCTTTCTCTGGGTGAGTCACTGGAAGTTCAGGCTGCAATTTCATGATTGCTTCAAGTCGATCGAAATCTGTGCCGCTGCCAAAAGGAGCCGTCCAGCCCTGCCCAGTGAGCAGCTTTGCTCCCTCCCTGTGCAGCGAGAGACAGATTAGGGAATGGATTGGGCTGAAAACAATTTTTTTTTAAGGGGAGGTGTTGATTTTCAACCAAATTATTGGCCAATTTGTCTCATAGCTGTGTGGACTCGAGAGGAGGAGGCTTGTCTGCTCTGAGGGGTGTGTTATACGGATGCTCCTTACACCAGAGTCACCAAAGGCAAAGGAGATATGGGGGAAATGCCATGCCTGGGGGGTCACAAATGGGTGCGTGTGCCCTCTGTCACACAGCTCAGCTGCAGAGCTAGCGGGGACTGTATTCCTACCTCTAACACCAGCATGGAAACACAGGGAAAATCCCTGCCTAGAAGGGATTTTCGTGGGTACCATTTCCCAGATCCTGGACAAGGATGTGACTGAGGACATCAGGACCAATCTGTATCTCAAGACAGTCCCCTGCTTGGCCAGGATGCTCAGACATCCTGCTTCAGAGGAGACACCTATGACACACAGGATTTCAGAGAGGTGGGATATTTTAACCTCCTCATTTAGGAGCAGGACATCTCTCTTCCTACTTCTTTCCTTTCCGCCCTCCCACATACCCCAGTATTTTTTCTAGCTACTTTCCACATTGGTTTCTAAAGCAAGGTAGATTTTCTCCTGCTTTTGCTGCCCATTCACTTCTAATTATTGTAAACTCATGAGATCCTAGATCTGCTTGTACACGTGGTGGAAACAAGTGGCTAAGCAGAGGGAGGACTCTCACCAGCACCCCCAGAGAGACTGCTCTGTGCTTTCTGCTCACTCCCACCTTNTCCCCAGAGAGACTGGCTACCACAAACCGCGTGCTTTCTGCTCACTCCCACCTTCACTGGGTGACCTCCTGCCCCTTCTTTAGTGGATGCAGGGGAAGCGTTTCTCTAGCAAATGTCATCCCTTAGCAGGCCTGGAGTTTTGGGGCAGGAATTTGCTCCACGGGGCTCCCGTGTGAGTAAACAAGCCTGGTTTGTTGCATGCTTCCAGTGCTCTCAAGTGCTGCTGTTTTCATGGCTGGGGGGTTCCCGTGGCTCCATGGCTTTTAAGGAAGGGTAACTGAGGCCAGCAAATGTCTTGCCAGCCGATGATGATTTGCTGCAAAAGGAACTTGTATCTCAGATGGGATATTTTTGGACATGAGCAAAGCAGAACAGGTTGAAAATCCCTGCTCTAGAAACCTGCATTGTTTTTTTTCCTCCTCCCAAAGTTTGTTCTATTGTTTTTCAGAGATTGTGCCCCCCTCTTTGCAGAGAAGCCTTGCTGATGGGCAGTTTCTCTGCCTGCTTTGGAAAGGCATCTCCACTCACCTCTGGTCTCTTCCTCCCACCTCCAAGGGACCCTCATGGCCAGTGTGTTCCTGCTGGCCCTGATCCATGCAGCCACTTACGCAGGTTACTGCTCCAGTTCAGAAGCTGATGGATCACTCCCTGGCTGCCCTGGAGACTAACAGGTTTTCCTACTCCATCTCCAAGGGAAGGGAAAGGCGGAGGGGTTGAGCTCAGGGCAGAGCTGGCTCAGGCACCCACCTCTGGGTGAGCTGTCAGAGGCGCTGGAGTGGTTCTTCCCTACCTTCTGTGACACTGCTGTCCCCATGTGGCAAAGCCACCAACGCGGGACATAGCACCTCCTGGACAGCTGGGGCTGGAAGGGTGCCTGTGGGCAGCCCCAGCACCGGGTGGGTCAGTCCTGTCATGGACTGCTGGCTCCCACTAAGGAAAGTTCCTCCTCACAAAGGCTTTGCTTCCCATCTCCAGCATTTTCCATCTGCGAGGGGAAACTGGGGCCAGGACTCACCCACCCCTGCTATGAAAGCCTCCATGCAGGGATGTGTCACCATCCCTGCCTGCCCTCCTGCTCCCTAGGAGACAGAGCAAGGAAAAACCATGCTCAGACTGAAGCTCCCTTGGGTCCCTACAGCTCCTGCCCTGCCACGGGGATGGCTCCATACAGGAAACCAGGAGGGTGTTGGGACACCGATGGTGGCTCAGGTTGTGGGGACAGGGTTTGGTCACCCCAGAGCATCCCTCTCTCCCCTGCTTGCCTGCAGCAGGACCCAGCAGCTTCACTCAAGCAGGCACCTTGGCTGCTGCGGTTCAATGTCCCCCTGTGACAGCGGCCTGGGTGAGACACATGACAAGCAAAATCCACAGCTTCAAGAGAACATAGGGGGATCCAGGAGCAAACAGAACCAAATTGTGTTGCTGGGCAATGCGACCACTCAGCAGACGTTGAACCCTGTACATTTCTCACCCTGAGACCTCACACCTCTGATGCGTGCTCTGCCCCCCTAGGGGACAATCTTTCCCAAGACCACAGCAGCAAAGACTGAGCATCCCACATGCACAAGCCAGGGAGGCTTTGGCACACACGGTGCTCCAAAAACCCATCGGGAGAAGGGATGGGGGGAGCGGGATGCTTCTGAGTGTGTGGTGTTCACCCGATGGATGAATTCAAGGGATGCTAAACCCTTCGACTGCATCCTTGTTCCAGATGACCCTGGCTTGAGTAGGCTCTGCCTGCCTGGGGGATGGCAGGGTGCCTGTGGTCCCTTCAGACTGTGTGATTGAGCTGCCTCCTCCCCTCAGCGGCCGCCCCGGGCAGATCAGTCGCAGGCTGGGCAGTGGGCGCCGCAGGACGGAGCGGAAATGAGGCAGCCGAGGCCTTGCGGATCTGCTGTTTATCTCCACGCCACTCGCACGCCATCACTCAGGCTCCAGAAGATCAAATCATTCCAGCCTATCCCAGCCTCTCCATTTCCACCCTGAACTTCTCCAGTTACTCCATTTCCACTCTGACCTTCCCAAATCACTCTGTTTCCACCCCAGCTGGGATGCGGGTCCCCTCCAGCATCCCACAGCTGGCAAGTCCAGGTTGAGATCTGCTCCCTTCGCACAGCCAGGACTCCACTCCCATTCCCTGTCTGAGCTGCACGGGCTTTGCCCCAGGATGTGAATTTGGGTGCTGGAATTTATCTGGGCTGTTTTGGCTGTGGCTGAACTCCACCTCCGGGCAATGACATGTTGTTTCCATAGTAGCTAATGGACTGGAGATGGAAGGGGGAAACACATACCCGCACTAAAAAAGGGACTCGTGAGTAATGTGGTTGCTCCCAGCGCAGCGTAGGAACAACTTTCTGGCACTTGACGGAGCCCCTCCTTCGCCCGGCGCCTGGGAAGTGTCAAGAGGAGAGTGTGTGTGCAGAACCGAGTGGGAGTGGGCACGAGGTGGGAGGACAAAGAGGGCTGTGTGGGTGCTGAGGGGCCCGGGGGTGCCTCATTGCATGCAGAAAGCAATTCCTGGAGGGAGAAGGGAGCAGCCCTGGGCAAACTCGCAGTGAGGTGGCCCACAGTCACAGGCAGTGAGGTGGCTGGGATGAGGCAGGTCGTGGGTGTCCAAGGGCTGTGCTCATAGAATCACTAGGTTGGAAAGGACCCACTGGATCATCGAGTCCAACCATTCCCATCAATCACTAAACCATGTCCCTCCCCCATGGGACAATAGAGCGACAAGGATAAAGTCTGAAAGGTGCGAAGAGGCATAGAGCTAAACAGGCATTGAGGGGGCATCTTTGTCCCTGCTGGATGCCCTGTGCAGGCACTGGGTGGGTCTCAGTGTGAGAGCAGGGGATCAGCCCCAGCTCTGCTGCCTCCGCACTCACAGCCTCCTGACCATCCCCAAGTCCCACGGCTCTCCAGGAGCAGGGAGGACTTGATTTTTCTCCAGCGCCACAGCCATGGCCTCCCCCTGGCCAGCCAGCACCCTCTGACATTTCCATCACACTCAGCTACACCATGGGCCAAACCTGCCCTTGGGGGGATCGGTTCGGTTACTCAACCTGCAAATTGAGGTTGACTCTCAGGGACATCCTCGTGCCCAGCTCTGGCTGGCAGCCTTGGCTGGATCCTTGCACCTCAGCTGCTGTTATAGCTCTTTTCTTCCCCTTGCACGTTCCCTGGCTTGTTTGGTTGCATAGCTCCCGCCGTGTCCGGCTCTTTGTGTTGTTTGCTGTTAAGTAAATCACTGGCAGCTCCCCAGAGCGCTGGGTAATGGCAGGATAATTCCCAGCAAGACCCTGGTAATTCACTTGAAGGAAAGCAGAGCAGAGGAAAACAGCACTATTAGCCATTATCCCAGCCTCTCAAAGGCCTCCTTGCCTGCAGAAACACCGCGTGGTGCTGCCGGCATGCCTGCCACGGCTCCTGGACACTGTGGGCCAGGAGAGGGCCACGGGCAGCAGAGGAAGCCAGGTTTCAACCTTCTGTTGCCAGCCAGGACCAGCAGATGAAATGCCTCTGCCTGCCACAGGCGCGAGCAGGTTGATGTCAGTCCCAGGAAAAGCACCCAGGGGATGGGAATCAGGTGATGCTGAAGTGCCCGCCGGGCAGCGCAGGCCCACAGGATGCTCCCGGTTTGGGTCTCCCACAGAGCACATGGGTTGTGAGGCAGCGCTGGGGTCTCAAGCTGCCATAGTGACCCTTCAGCCAAGAGCTGACGGGCATCTGCCCTGCCACTCGTGGAAAGCTGACAGCCAGAGCGAGGAGGAGGAGGATGGTCAGGATGCTGGGGCTGCTGGGGGCTGCTGACAGCTCCTCTGCGCTTGGGGGAGCTTTGCCACCTGCATCAGCAAAGATAACATCCCTTCCAGACAGCCTCAGCACCTTACACCCCTCCCTGTTGTTGGGACACCCCAGTCCTGGCTGGGACTGCCTGGAGACCAAGAGTAAGGTTTCTGCCAGGGGTTTACTGGGGGCAGCTCAAGCACTGACCCTGTCCTACTGAGATGCTCTTCACCCACCAGATTTGCATCCATATGTGAACGTCATCACCAAATAGCTTCACCTGGGCTCTCTGCAGAGCTCCCAGCTGTGTTTCTGAGCTGTGTGGGTGCACGGCAGGGCAGGGACTGGGAGGGCAGACCTTCCAAAGAGCTTGGAGACAAGGCTCCACGTAGAAGCCACCTTCTTCCTTCCTTCCAGCACTGCAACAGGGCACCGAGCTCCATTGCAAACCTGCCCCTGAAGTGGCTGCTGGCATTTCTGAGAGAGGCCCCTGTTTGCAAAAGTGTCAAGATTCCCCCTGAGCCTATTGGCAGCAGGACAGAGCCTGCAGCCACCACCAACAGCCACCACCAGCAGCCCTCCAGCCACCAGCAGCCCCCTGCCTAGCTCCCCTCGCCCAGGGATGGCAAGATGTGCTCCCCAGTCCACCTAAACCCACGCTCACCCCCCTCAGCGTGCAAACACACACACAGACAGAGGAATGCATACACAAAGGTGCATACACAAAGGTGCATGCACGCTTGTATACAGGCGCAGGCTTTCTGATGTTTCTCATCTGTTGGCTTTAGAGCAAAGTCCCAGCTTTGTTGGGAGCAATAAAGGCTTCCAGGCCAGGCTAGTAGTAAAAGTAGTAAACTTAAAGGGAAAAGGGTTCTCTGACTGTTTCTGCAGCAGTGGCCGCTGTTGCCTGACAAAGGCTTTTCCTCTGTTCACTTTATGCACATTTGGAGCTGATTAAGTGTGTGGGACTGCGGCTCTAAGCGTAGGGGCCAGCTCTGCTCCCAAGCACCTGCAGATATTTTACCACCCCTAATATAACCATCCAAGACTGGGATGCCTGCTGTCATACAGCAGGATGGAGAAGCACCACCGGTGAGCATTTCATCCTTCTCTTCCCCCTACCTTTCACCCATCCCATTGTGTTAGTGACCTTCCACCAAGAAGGCAAAGAAAATACTTCTCCACTTCTCCTAAGACTGAAGAATCCAAATTCGATCCAAAGCCAACCAGCGTGTCATCTCCCTTATATCTCTTTTCCTTTGATTACTCCAAGTTCAGCAGAGTCCTTCTTTCTCTGTGACAGGCAAGGCGTGGTGCTCTGTGTCCAGAGGTACTTCTCAGTTAATAAGCCATCACAAGACGATGTGTTGAGTGGCTCCTGAGAAGACTATCCTGGCATAGCTGCCGTAAGGCACGTGAACAGCTTTGATCAAAGGGGAGTTCCCTGGAGCACTGTGTTTTGGGGGGTCAGTCTTGGGCAGAGAGCTAGGATTTTTGAGAAGGAACAGGTTCCCCACGTTGAGACCTCCAAGGAAGGCCCTTGGTTCCAAGGTTCCAGACATATGCCAAAGATTTACGTATCAGAGAGGCTCCCAGGCCTTTACTGGCTCTGGGCTGGGGTTAGCCATGCTTTGGCTCTCTGTCCTTGACTGTTTCACACTGAACGAATCTCTTGAAGGTAGAGAGGGGGGAAAGCTGGATGACCTGTTTCCCCAACCTTGTTTTCAGACAGCCCATTTGCTCATCTTCAGGTCTCGGTGAAGCAGGTAGAGGTGCAGTGCGTTTGGGAGGACCAGGCCAGAAAAAATGGCCATTCCTCCCTTATGGCTCCTTCTACATCACAGGCCATTGTATTTTGCCTACTTACTTCTACAACAGATGCCAAAATCTGGGGTTTGACGACAACACCTCTTCCAGAAGGGAACTTAGTCTTGATCTAGAGATAAACCCGTGCAATCTTGGCCTCTTGTTAGCTGGTTGGCTCTGATGAGTAATCATGCTCCTTGTTGAGGAAACCTGATCATTTCTAATGTGGGTTTACCTGGCTTTGGAATTCAGCCATTAGTTTGTTGCTTATATTAAAACATTTAGCATCAAAATGGAGGCAATTAGGCTTCTGAGAGAGTTTTGCTTAAAACAACTCAACTCCTAGTTAAAGGTTTTGTCAGTCAGTGTAAAGAAGAGTCACAGGACCTTAGATGAAAACTAAGGCGTATGATTTTGTTAATGGAGCAGTAAAACAATAAATCTCTCAGCCTGTAAAGATAGTAGATTAAAATGGGTGTAGATGGAGCAATAAGGATATTTAAGCATCGGCTGTCCTCACAAGACATTAACAACGTCAGCCTGTATGAACACCGCCTTCCTTAAGACACTTGTGAGATCAAGCACCGATAATGACACACTAAGTGGCTCTAAAGCTTCAACTAACGTGGAACTGATACGAATGTGATGTTAGGCAGCAGAGGTAGGTATCCCAGGTATGTGCTGTGGGATACCTGCTTGCTTGGGGTATGTTGAGATGAATATGTACGTTTGGATTGCTGTAGGGGATCAAAGGGCGTGTCTGAGGGTTTTGTTTCCCAGGGTGAGGTCTCCGGCACCTGTGGTGCATCTTCCTTCTGCCAAGCCAGAGAGATTGGGAACACGATGAGAAACAGCTGGAGGTTTTACTTTGTTAGAACGTGTCCTTCATGTCGACAACAGGCTGTAAACTTTGTGTCTTGTTGGTTTCTCCTCTGTAAATGTTGGGTATTACCTACAACAACTGAAATTAGCTTTCCCGTGGCCTTAGGAAAATACTCGTGCACCTCTTAATCTCTGTTTCATTTAGATAACCAGACTCGGCATGTGTGGTCTTGTTCTCTCCCATGCTCAGACTCCCTTGCAGTAATTCTTTTGTACCTCTTCTCCCATCTTTCATCTCCATTAAAACAAAACCAACCAAACCAAACCAAAACTGAAAAGCATAGGCAGGGCTTCTGCATGACCCACATCATTGCTCTCTATTTAAACATCCACAAACTGTGCTAAATCTTTCAGTCTGGTACGAGCTCAGGTTGAGTTCTGAACTTTTCTGTCGTTCCACTCAATATACCAAATCCACAATCTCCTTCTTGCATCTGACTTGCTAAGATGTTTGCTTTGAATGGTTGAGTTCAGCGAAGGAGCAAACCACCAAGCAGGACTGTGACCTTATCTCCTTACACATCTTTCTGCCATATGCCAGCATGATTGGTGGTGAGAAGGATTCAGGAGCACCCATCTTCCAGGGGAAGCCTGTGGGGAAGAATTCTGTGTGTCAACTGAGTTCAACTATTTCTTAGTCCCACCTGTAGCTCGCTCCTGTAGGAAACACCTTATCATGTTGTATCGCGCTGTCCTCAGTCAAAATGTGCACACGGATGATGCTGGGATCATGCAGCGACCTTCACCTACCCAGTCCTGGATTATTTTTATACAGCAAGCGTTGTTGCCACAAAACCAGGACGAGTCATTACTTAGGGGTTTTGCCTGTTAGTCTCATGTTGGTTAAAGCTCATATTCTCTTCCACTCTTTAGTGTGATGCCGGGTTAACAAGTCTGATTTATCCGGTGATCTCATTTGCCTTTTTTTTTTTCTAAATTCTGGCAAAGCATTCACATTTCTCTGATCTTCTTGCAAATAAAGATTACTAAGGCAGGACACCTCTGCTAGCTCTCTAAGGACTCTTCTGGGCTTGTGAGTTTACTCTTGGATGTGCTCTAATATCCTTCCAAGATTCCAGTGGTCTATATGATATCTGATACAAGTACACCCCCCTCCTGCTCTCTGAATGGAATTGCTTAAAGCTTTTACATGACTTTTAGTTCTATGATCTCCATGGTGTTAGGTGGAGACTGTATCAATGTTGGCACTTCTTTTTGTTGCCCATCTACCCGCAAGTTTCTCCTGCAAGTTTCACCCTTGGCCAACATGGATTTTTGACCTGTTCTTTTCTAGATTTCCTAATCAATATACTATCTTTCCACTCTCTTGACTGATTTTGTAGTGTCCTTCCTCTCTTCTAGCTCTTTGGTTTGCAGTTCGCCACTGAATCAGAATGGGCTTGTAGCCAAACCCGTTTGCTTTTCTTTTCCAGTGACCTGCCAGCTATCAAAAACTCTTTCTGAAGAGCTCACAGTATTTTCTCACTTTTATTTTCAATTATTCCTCCCAACAAGTTTCTCTCCCACTTTTTCTCAGCTTTGGAAAAATTAACCCTATGGAGCATCACATGTAAATGAGCTGGAACTGCCCTTTTCACCCAGAACAAAGAGAATCGGGTTATGATGGCCAGTCCCCAGGCAACCACTGCCTTCTAGCCCAGTGGTTAATTCATCTCTATCTGTCATAATGAGGTTCAGAGTCACGTTATTTTGTATTCTCCATGGTTCCTTTCATGTCAAATTAACGCCTACATTCTCAGCAACCTTCACTCTTTGTTTTTGGACTAGTGGATGTGTCAGACCCTCAGGATAGTCTTCACCCAGGTGTAATTTGTCTAAATAACCTGAAGTTTTATCCTGATTCTGCTCACGAGGCCAAGGAGTAGAGAACCGCTCCTGCTTTCTGTTTCAGCTGCCTGGTGCAGAGCCTGGTGGGCAGAACCGCTCTTGGCTGTTGGCCTTAGAGTGTCACTCCATGTGCGGTCCAGACCTCGCACTTCACAGTTATCAATAGTCCTAAACTGAGGAAAGAGCCCGTTCATAAAGCTCTCCCTCCCACGCAGCTCTCATGCAGACTGTCTTTCTGAAACAGTTCCCCTCACGTGAACCATACCAGTGGCTTTTGTTCCTCCCAATGGCATCAAGTTTTTCTTCATCAGGGAGTGCCTCTCATTCCTTTGGCTTGCTAAGCACACATCTAACCTTGGTGTTAATGTGACCAAGATTTCTTCCAGCCATGTCTTCTGCCACATGGGCTCATTCTGTTCACAATACATTGTGTTTCAACTGCTTTTATCTCCTCGGCATCTTCGCCTTGCACTGTCAGCCCAGTCCATCCCATAACTGGTACCAGCTCGTCTCAAAGCCATGGCAGCCACCAGCAGAGCCCCAGCCTACCTGTAGCTCTATTTTCTGCATAGATCAGGGCTTCATCTGATAAAACCAAGGCAGCGAGTCACATCCTTCTTTTTCTTTTGGGGCTGAAAGAGCCTCTACAAATCCCCCTGGGCTTTCTTCCATGGGCTGTTCACCATACATCACTTGTCAGATGACTTCAAAATCCCATGTGGCCTCACTGCTACATATCCCATCCTTTCTTCCAGAAGAAAGCACAGCATGTCCTATAGCTCCATTTACTTTTCACCTCTCAGGCTCACACTTGGATTCTTCTTCTCCAATGTATAATCCTTCTCATCCAAATGCCCGCGGCACTGCCTGTTTAGGTGCCCAGAGGGTCTCAGTGGTGGGTCCAGTCTTTCCTCAAAGCTGTATCTCCCTGGCTGGGGCAGCTCTGGGGTTCAGCTACCTCCCAGTCTAGAACTTCTCCCCCTTTTCCCTGTCCTATTTGGAGGATCCTCAAATTCATGAACTCCCCGGGGNGCTGCAGAGGGAGAGGTGAAGGAGAGGAAAAGCCTTGAGTGTCTCCTGGTAGCTCAGGGACACCAGGGAGTGCAGAAGAGAGCAGAGCAGTTTCTTCCACTCTCCCTGTACACGCAGGCAGCCAGGAGACCATTGTGATTTAGATCGCAGTGTGGCTTGGCTTGCTGGGAGAGGTTGGTGACCCCAGGGCAGCGGGTTGTCTTCTGCAAAGAGGAGCCCAGGGCACCAGAGTCACCACGCAGGGCAGTCTGCTTGGCCTTCTGTGGGCTCCCTCCTCTTCAGGGCCAAACAGACCCCAGGAGGGACGTCCCTTTCCCCTCCCTGCCCTCTCTGTTGTATCCCTGGGGGCTGTTGTGAAGTTTCCCACCCAGTAAAATTTTCTGCCAACAGTCCTGTGAGGAAAACTGTGACAAATCTTTCCTGTGTCCCAGCCCCAGATGGGGAAAGGAAGGCAGAAGGGATCTTGGAGCAGAGAGGGCTCTTGCTCAGAGGGGACACAGAGCCCATATTTAAGTCTTGCCCACTCCCTTTCCGTGACAACAACCATTGTCCTTCCAAGCGCTGCCTTTTGCAAAGTGGCTTTTCCCATGGTGTCCTCTGTCACCTCAGTCCTGTCCTCAAGGGACCTTTCTCACTCCTGAACTGTGCTGGCAACTCCTGGACCCCAGGCTGACACTCAAAGGCACCTGGGCAGCAGGGGCTGGGAAGGGAGGGTGGCTTAGTGCAAGGCTTTCTCCCTCCCTGCCCCACACACTTCATTGGTGGGGAAGGTGAGAAAGAAAACACAGCCCACAAAGCCAAGCTGGAAACAACTGCATCCACACAAGCAAGCAGCTGGGTACAGCCACCTCTCTCCAGCAGCCCTGTGCTGGCACCAGGCTACAGCGTTAAAAGAAAGATTGAGCTCAGGGCTTGGACCATCAGGATCAGGTCAGACTCCAAGGGCACAGTGTTGGTTCCTTGGCCTCTTCTTTTTGTCGCTTTCCCCAGCTTTTCATGCAGCGGGGACCAATCCCATCATGTAGCACCAGGAGCAGCTCCAGCGGGCTGCCAGAGGGTACCATGCCAGGACGCCGATCCACCTCATTACAATCTGGAGCTAATTCTTAATCCGGCGATGAGCTTCGGGGATTTCCCAGCACTGACACACTCTGCAATTGCAAGAGCATCTGAATTGCAGCACCCATCCTTCCCCTGCACAACATGGGCCTCTGTCCCTGCAGCAGGAGGAGGTGGTTTATAGTCTAGATCCTGTGACACCGGCTTCCCCTAAAGACACTTCCTTTGGGTATCCCAGCTTCCCACAGAGGCTTAGCTGCAGGCAGTTATTTTTATGGTTTACTGCTTGGTCCTTTGCTGATGCAATGAAAACAAGTGACCCAAAAGCCAGATGGGGCAGGTATTCCTGGGCAGCAGCAAGTGGCCTCTTTTAGGGGTAAAGAAAGCTCAGAAAATCACATTAGCTTTTAATATGGAGGGAGGCTTGGTAGGACATAGTGCAATATGAAATCCAGATTGCACAAGAAGAGAAGAGAGGTAGAGCAGGGCAACCCAGAAGTCCAACTCCACTATTGTCTCATGGTAATCAGCTTGGATGTCCCCTAGATGTGCCGGGAACAGTGCAGGAGCAGGAACCCCAGGGAGGGACTGACCAGGTTTCCTCTAGCCTCTGGCCACCAGCAGCACAGGGATGCTGGAGCTTTTGTATCTAACGAACTTCCATAGATTTTTCTTCCATGACTTCCATGTTCACTTGTTTATCACTCATGTGCAAACCTCCGAGAACCCAGGGCCTCTTGTAGTGGGAAATCCTTGTGGGATCTCTGCTGCCCATTTCACATCTCCATCTTCAGTCTCCACTTGTTGCCCCAATCACTCTTCTATTGCAGGAGGCAGGAATAGTAACTCCTCCTCACCTTTTCCTTGCTGTTTGGGACCTTTTAAACTTCTATCCTCTCCTCTTGGCATTTCCACATCGATGTGGGCATTGCAGACGTTCTTTGCATGGAACATTCTGCCACCTTTAGCCTCATCCAGTTCTAGGGAAGCATCAAGAATAGGAGGATTGGAGTAGAAGAGGCTGTACCTGTCATGGGCAGGGATGCAGGCTGCTACCACCCCACCCTTTGTGAGGCAGAGATGCAGGGACATAGGGTGAAGTCAGCAAACCTCTTCAGCCTCTGCGGGGCAGGGATTCAGAGCTGCAGGAATGCAAAGATGCAGAGATGGAGGAGTGAAGGGATGCAGAGATGCAAGAATGCAGAGATCATAGAATCACTAGGTTGGAAAGGACCCACAGGATTATCGAGTCCAACCATTCCCATCATCAATCTTTAACCCATGTCCCTCAGCACCTTGTCCACCCGTCCCCTAAACACCTCCAGGGAAGGTGACTCAACCACCTCCCTGGGCAGCCAGTTCCAGTGCCCAATGACCCTTTCCATGAAATTTTTTTTCCCGGTGTCCAGCCTGAACCTCCCCTGGTGGAGCCTGAGGCCATTCGCTCTTGTCCTGTCCCCTGTCAGGTGTCAGATGCAGGGATGCAGGGATGCAGGGATGGAAGGATGCAGAGATGGGAGGATGCATGGATGCAGATGCAAGGATGTGGAGATGCAGAGATGCAGAGATGCGGAGAGGCAAGGATGCGAGGATGCAGAGAGGCGAGGATACAAGCTGCAAACCCCCTCGGGCTCTCTGGGGCCGGGGCTGAGGCCCGGGGGTCCCTGCCGGCCCCGCTCCCCCGGCCCCGCCGCGACTCGCAAGCGTGGAGCGGGGCGCCCTCTGCCGAGGGACCGCGGGGCTGCTCCTCACCCACCCACCCGCAAACCCAAACCCGCTCCCGGCAGCCCCTGGGGATGGAGAGGTGAGCGCAGGGGCAGAGCCCCCCTTCCTCCACCCCAGCAACCACCTGGGAGGCTGGATCCCGCTTAGCCCCTTCCCCTTGCCGACTCCCAGTCCCCCACCCCCAAGCAGGGATGCGGGGATGGGCTCTCCGCGCGTGTCCCCTTCTCCCCGCGGGGTGCAGCCCCCTGTGGGTGCGAAGCGGGACCTTCCCCCCGCCCCCCCCGGGGGAAGAAGGAGAAACGTGTTCGTGCTCCCCGGCTTTTCCTCAAAGGCTCTTTTCCCAGTGAGAGGCGCTTCACGGCGTGTCTGGACTAGTGAGTTTGGCTGCTGAGGACTTTTCTGAGTGCTTTTTGTCTCGTGTGGATCCTTCCCTCGCATCCCACCGCCTCTTGACCCCCCAACATACACCACCCACCCCGCCATCTCCCTCCTCAGAAGGAGCCCAGCATCCTTCTGAGCATCCCCAAGCCATTTTAGGCACCCTAGGTTGGCAAATCAGCTCCAGCAAAGCTGGCAGCGGTGAGCTGAGACATAACAGCATCCAGCTGGCTCCTCTCCTCTGCTGCCAGAGGGCTCTGCGTGTCCCTTGAGTGTCCCCAGTCCTTTTTCTGCACAGGAACATGGCCGAGGATTTGTACTCAGGCCCCAAGCTGCAAACTCAGGCTCAGAGAAACATCCCCTGCGGCTGCCTCCGCTTCGCCAGGGGAATGTCTGGCAGAGCCCGACACCAGCCACGGGCTGATTTATGCCGCCGCCTGAAATAAAGTGTTGCCCGTCCTGCTCTTCACGCTGGGTGAGCCGAGCCCGTTCGAAAACAAGTTTTGGGAGAAAACTTCTGTAATCCCTTGGTGTGAACCAGGCCTACGCAGACAAGCACAGGGCAGGCTGCACCCCCGGGCAGGGCAGAGGAGGGGTGTTCACAGCCTGGGTGCTGCAGGAGCAGATCATAGACTCATAGAATCATGGAATCACTAGATTGGAAAGGTCTAGATTGGATCATCATGTCCAACCATTCCCACCAATCGCAAAGCCATGTCCCTCAGCACCTCATCCACCTGCACCTTAAACACCTCCAGGGAAGGTGACTCAACAACCTCCCTGAGCAGCCTCTGACAGTGACCAATGACCCTCTCCATGAAAAAATTGTCACTGATGTCTAGCCTGAACCTCCCCTGACAGAGCTTGAGGCCATTCCCTCTCGTCCTGTCCCCTGTCACTTGGGAGAAGAGCCCAGCTCCCTCCTCTCCACAACCTCGTCTCAGGTAGTTGGAGAGAGCAATGAGGTCTCCCCTCAGCCTCCTCTTCTCCAGGCTAAACACCCCCAGCTCTCTCAGCTGTTCCTCATAAGGCCTGTTCTCCAGCCCCTTCACTAGCTTCATTGCTCTTCTCTGGACTCACTCCAGAGCCTCAACATCCTTCTTGTGGTGAGAGGCTCAGAAATGAATACAGGATTTGAGGAGCGGTCTCACCAGTGCTGAGTATGGGGGAGAAGAACCTCCCTGGACCTGCTGGCCACGCCATTTCTGATCCAAGCCAAGATGCCTTGGTTCTGTGAGGAACCATGGGCAAGGGCTAGTCATGGCTGGCTTAGAAGAAAGGGAGTGAAGGTGCTTTTACAAAGTCTCCAAGTGCCCTGCATCTGGGTAGATCTGGGTATCACTGCTCTAGGCGCGCAGCACCTCACAGCACCCAGCGGCAAGTGGCACGAGGCAGCACCTATCTCACTCCTGCCACAGTGTGTGCTGGCCCCAAATTGCATCTGGGACTTGTGTGACAGTCCCCTTCATGCTCGCATCCTCAAAGTGATGACCACCGCACCCCCAGCAGTGTCCTTCCCTCTTCCCTCTGCTCCTCTCATCTCCAAATCTGCCTTTTGGGGAAGGATCATAGAATCATAGAATCACCAGGTTGGAGAAGACCCACAGGATCATTGAGTCCAACCATTCCCATCAATCACTAAACCATGTCCCTTAGCACCTCGTCCACCCGTCCCTTAAACACCTCCAGGGAAGGTGAATCAACCCCCTCCCTGGGCAGCCTCTTATGGGGTGGTCTTTGTGTGCCTTTAAGATGCGGGGATGCTTTGCCAATGCCAGCTGCTCCCCAGCCACACACGCTCCCTTACAATGCCCTTTTCATGCACAGCGGCAGCCTGAGCAGTGAAATGCCCCTTCAGCGCAGCGCCAGGCCCGTGCCAGCTGTGACTCTCGCAATGCAGGCGCTCTCTCAGCATGGCACAGCGTCCTTGCCAGCTCTGGCGTGAGCACTGCCAGTCAGTCCCCTCAGACCAGGGGAGCCCGTGCTCACTTGGAGCAAACATGGCATTGGCAAAGGTGTCTGGGCGCTGCAGCTGCTTGTTTCTTCCAGCATCACCAGGAATGCGTGTGCTGGTTTCTCTGACCCTATCTCTGCTTCAGGTCACCCAGCCATGCTCCCGTTGTAAATCCCAGCCACCTGCCCTTAAGAGCCAGCGCAAATGCTACCTCGTTAGGTTTAGCTAATAAAAAAACAAAACCAAAAAAAGCTAATCCTGCACTGGGCAGGTACCATATTGCACTGGGGACGAGCCGTGAGGCAGCCAGGCCAGGGCAGGCTGTGAGTGGGGTGGAGGGGAGTCCCCAGCCAGATGGAGTCAACTCCGGCTCTGCTGGGAATTACAGCAGCGATGTTTCCAGGGAGGAAGCTGGTGTCCCAGGCCTGGCAGGTTTATCTGCAGCCTCCAGAGAGGCAGCGCATCCCCGGATGCAGGGACGGGGAGGAAATGTGTTCCGGAAGAGAAGCAGCATCACAGAAGATGCTTGTGGGGTCAGAGGGGTGTGTGAGAGCCCCTCACCCTTCCCTGTGGGGCTGCCGCCATCAGCAGAGAGGTGTAAAACCCAGAACCTCTAACGCCCCCTAGAAATGAATCACAGAATCACCAGGTTGGAAAAGACCGGTTGGATCATTGAGTCCAACCATTCCCATCAAACACTAAACCATGTCCCTCAGCACCTCGTCCACCCGTCCCTTAAACACCTCCAGGGAAGGTGACTCAACCACCTCCCTGGGCAGCCTCTGACAGTGCCCAATGACCCATTCTACGAAAATTTTTTTCCTAATGTTCAGCCTAAATCTCCCCTGATAGAGCTTGAGGCCATTCCCTCTTGTCCTGTCCCCTGTCACTTGGGAGGAGAGCACAGCTCCCTCCTCTCCACAACCTCCTCTCAGGTAGTTGCAGAGAGCAATGAGGTCTCCCCTCAGCCTCCTCTTCTCCANGGCTCATGTTCAGTTGCTGTCAACCAACACCCCCAGGACTTTCTGCTCCAGGCAGCTCTCCAGCCAGACTTCTCCCAGTCTGTAGCTCTGCACAGGGTTGTTGTGCCCCAAATGCAGGACCCGGCATTTGGCCTTGTTAAACCTCATGCCATTGCTCTCTTCCCAGCCATCCAGCCTGTTCAGACCCCTTTGGAGCCTCCTGACACTCCAGCAGATCGACATTTCCACCCAGCTTAGTGTCATCTGCAAACTTGCTAAGGGTGCACTCAATGCCTTCCTCCAGGTCATTGATAAAGACATAGAACAGGGCTGAAGAGTGTGGCTGTCATTGATGCCTCTCTCAGACCAGTTTTGACCCCATCAAGGACCTCCTTCTGCCTCAGCTCCAGAGCATTTCCAGCCTAACCCCCCCCTTGCTGCTGAGGGTAACACTCATGCCCAGGCTGGGAAGCAGAGCGTCCTCAACTTGCTTGTCAAAACAGAGCATCACTTTGAAATGAGCCACATGTTCCTGTGACAATGACCAGTGATGTCCCAGCACCCAGAAGCTGCTCTCCCCTTGGAAAGAACAACGCTGGATAGAAACATTCCCTAGTGTGATGCACTGCTGGGTGCTGGGACTCACTGGCCTGTCTTAGGTACCACGAGTATCTGTGGGTTTGGGCATGAAAAGCCAAAAAGAAGCTGATTGCCTGCCAGGGTGCTGGGTGAGCTGGAGCCCATGTGGCTGCCGTGCTTTGCAGCACTAAGTCTCTCTCCTCATCCTCGCCACAGACAGACCTGGCCACCACCAGCCTGAGAAGGTGTTTATGAAGTAAGATATTCAGCATCTTGACTTCTCCCTTAATATGTCACCAGCCTCAGATGGGGACTCCTCAACTCTCACAGGCTTATTTCCCAAGAAATGTGTGCTCACCACTTTCTCCTGAGCTGCAGCCCAGGCAGGTCATGAATAATGTATCAGATGCCTGTGATTGATGCACCTCACCCAGACAGACTCACCTCCTCTCTGCCAGCCTTTCCTCTGCACGGCTGGGCCAAAACTAGTCGCATCAAATGGTTGGGACTCACACCTGGTGGATGAACAGAGTCAGAGACACCAGCAGCCAAGACCAGGCAGGGGTCTGGCTCTCTCGATCATTTCATATCCTGTTTTCAGTGGGAAATTTGGCAGATCCAGGATCTTCCACCCACCAAGCATTTCCCTGTGAGCAGAGCTCAGCAGCAGCAGATAACTCTCCTCTCCACAACAGCAGGGATGAGAGATTCATGTCCAGTGGTCTCAACTGTAAGAGAGACCTGGGAATGTAGAACCAGCTCCATCAGGAGACAGAGAAAGCAGGATCACCCCTGAGGAGCTGCATGTGCTTTGTGGATGGGAGAGCAGCTTCATGCACCACCAGGCCATTTGCTTTGGGGACAAATGAGTGGTTTTTATTGCATACCTCCCTTGGATACCGTGTCACCAGGGAGACCTCCCCAGTGAGGGAGAATGGTGCACAACCCTTCTGAAAAGGCCTCTGAGAAGATGCCACTGAAACCTAATGAGATTTGAAGCTAAGGGAGCGGAGCCAGGAGCATGAACAAGGGCTGAGACAACCTTGAGCAAAGGGGGATCAGCAGAGGCGGATGCGGGCAAGGAATGGCCTCTCCTAGGTAATGGTGTCTGAGCACACGCACAGCCGCTTGCCTGGGGTTTGCAAATCCAGATGGATTTATCCTGCCTCCAGGACTCGGGCCAAATAACATCTTGGCAGGAGTTTCTTGGCCAGACACAGAGACAGCTCCAGCCTTGGCAAGGCCAATGCTGAACCTTTCGGAGAGGCCAGCACCAATAAAGTCTCCTATTTCCTTAGACTTCCAGTGGAATGCAGGTACCAGGGCTCCAGTCATCCCTGTTAACCACCCAAGCATCTTCCTCCTCTGCAGCAGCCCATCTGTGGGGCTCCTGCAGCATCACTTGGGTAGCTCTCAGCCCATGAGGAAAGCAGAAGGATGCTTCCAAGCACTGGACTGCTGCATTTAAGCCGTTCCTTACTGCATTTTCAGGTTACTTTGAGTCACTTTATTACCCACTCAGTCACCACCTTCACTGGCTGAATTGTGGCCTCCAGCATCACCTGGATGCAGCCAGACCCCTGTCTCCCACTGTCTTCTCCAGGAGCTCAGCATCTAGCTCAGCATCTCGAGTTCTCTGATCCCAAAACGTTTTGGGATCACACCATTATTGTCAGGGCCAAGACCTGACCTCTTGGAGATGCTGGAGATTAGCTCTGAGGCCTCGAGTTGGCAACAGCAAGAGAGGTAGAGGCTGCTTGGGGTGGTTTCCAACTGGGTGAGGCATAGAGTTGGCAGTAGAGGTAATCCCTCCCCAGGGATGCCAGCTGACCCTGCAGCCACAGAGAAGGAAATCACTGACAATCGTAGCGGAATTGCGAATGGACAAGCCTCCCAGCTTCCTAGGACGAGAGCCCAGTGGTCTCTGTACATCACCCCCGTGTAAGCTGGCTGTGCCGATTGGCCCCAGCCACGGAGCCAAGCTCAGGCAGCTGTGCTGGCCCATCACTCCTCAGTACTTCCCAGGCTCTCGGTGTTGCACGAGGACGTTCCTCTATCCAGATGGCACCGAGGATAGTCCCATAGCCCCACCAATTCAAAGACAAGAGCGAATGGTGCAGGTTCACCCCTTCCCAGGGAGTTAACCTGCCTCGTTCCACCGTGCCTGCACAACTTAACCCACCACCTGCATTTTCCAGCTGATGCTGCTTCAGTGTGTCTTCCTGAGAGCCTTGGTTCTCTCCCTCTCCTCCTCCTCTCTCGAGGGAAAGTGGTTCCCAAGGTGCTCAGAGCAGCGAGGCCAGAAAACCAGGGCACTTCTCCAGCTTACCTAATTGTTGGTTACTCTCCCTCTCCCTCGGTGCCTAATTAAATAGAACAGGAGGAAAGCCCAGGAGAAGCTGCTGAAGGCACAGGAACACGTGTGCACAATACGGAGAGGCCTCATCCCAAGAAGCTGCTTCAAAAACAAGAGGCAAACGATGCCAGTGAAGAAGCAGAAGCAGAGACCAGACCTGGTGTCCATTCCTGGATGCACACATACAGTACAAGGCACGCTTCATACATGCTTGGTCCTAAGGGAACTGCAAAACAGGTACTAGGTTAACAAGAGCAGAGAAGAGAGCTCACTCAATGCAGTAGGAATAAGCATGTCGATGGCGGGTAGTCAGGATCCCTCCTGTGCTCCCAGCTTCTGGCTGGAGCATCGCCTTGCTTCTCTTCCACCCCAAACTTCAAGTCAACCCTCTCCTACTGAATTTTCATCATGACTGGCTTGAACCCAGTCCCAAGAGTACACTGGACTTGGAAGACCATCTCCAAAATGATTTCCTGGCTGCTTCGGCCTTGTAATCCTTCAGAACTGTGGGTGGAGTTGGGTGCTGGCCCGGGGTCCAGCTGAGGAGCCCTGAGCAGACCCGACTCCTTCCCCCTTTGCTTTGAGAGGAGTTCAAAAGACCCATTTCAGTTCTGAATGTTTGACTCAAATCTGCTGCAAGGCAGGGCGGTCTGGCCCAGCAGCCTGGTTGTGGTGTGTTGAAGGGGAGGAATCAGGAATCCCTCTCTATCAGGGCAATAACTGCAAGGCTGTGGTCCTTGGAAAGGCGTTGCTGCTGGCAGAGCCCAGCTGGTTATTACAGAGGGATTCTGTCCCAAACATGATGCCAGCCCCAGCTCCTCACTGGTTCACTGTGTTTCCATGGCCAAACCAGCTCTGGTTTAGTTCCTGCACTTGGCTGGATGAAGATAAGCAACCAGGCTGCCAAATTCCCCCGTGGTGTCCCGATGGAGGTGGTGCCTGTGCATGTGTGTCACTGTGCATGGGCAGAGCCTCACCTGAAGCGCATCCAAGCTGCACAAGAGCAGCAAAGCCTCAGGAGCCTCAGCACAGGCAGCACTTGGTGCTGGGATGCTGGAGCCCTCCCTGTGCTCACACCCACCTGCTCACTGGTGAGTGCAGGACTGGCCACCTTATGCTTTTCTTTTATTTCTGGCTTTCCCCCTGCCTCCTGCCAGTGACATCACATGCATTCTTCCTGATGATAAATAGCCCTTGGATATCACCAAGGGTCTCTACGCTCTTACACTTCTTGCTGAGAGAAGTGCTAAGGTTCTAGGTGGGGTCAGGCTTTTCTGGCCGTGCACATCCCTCCTGCAGCCAAACTGGCCCCTCAGGGATGCTCCAATGGGCTGTGAAGCAAACTTGCCAGGACCCTGTTTAGTAAAAACGGGGACTTCGCACGAAAGCTGGAAGAGGCGCTAGCAGGAGCGTTTGCTTTGCCAGGGATGCTCTAGCCAGTTCCAGCCAAACTCTCCCTGTGCTTTATTTGTGTTCGTTTTCTCCCTGTTGCCTGGGCTGGTGTGGGAGATTCATCTTCAGGAGAGAAAAGAGAGCTGGGTTCTGTGGCATCCCTGTCCCTCAGGCTCCAGCTTATCTTGGGCCGCGGAGGGATGAGGGCGGAGAAGAGGAGGCTGAGGGGAGACCTCATTGCTCTCTACAACTACCTGAAAGGAGGTTGTAGAGAGGAGGGTGACAGCCTCTTCTCCCCAGTGACAGGGGACAGGACGAGAAGGAATGGCCTCAAGCTCCACCAGGGGAGGTTTAGGCTGAACATTACGAAGAAATATTTCATGGAATGGGTCATTGGTCACTGTCAGAGGCTGCCCAGGGAGGGGGTTGAGTCACATTCCGTGGAGGGGTTTAAGGCACGGATGGATGAGGTGCTGAGGGACATGTGATTGATAGGAATGGTTGGACTTGATGATCCGGTGGGTCTCTTCCAGCCTGGTTATTCTATGAGTCTATGATTCTGATGTGCTAAGCAGTGACTTCCATTGGCCTCGGGGGGTGGGTTAAGCAGCAAGGTGAGCCCTGGGGAAGGACAGGGCATCCCGAAGCACCGTGCCGCAATTCTCCACCTGCATCCCTATGTAAGCAGAGCCCAGAGCCCTTCATACCCCCAGTACCCACCTTGTCTTGTACCTCTTGTGCCCGTGCTAGCAGCACGGAGACCTGCTGCAGCCACCGAGGAGGTTTGCAGGTCTGGTTTCACACATAGGCACTGCAACAGGGATGCGTGGTTTTACCCACACCACAATCTTGTTAAAGTGTGGGTTTTTAACGAGTCTTGAAGGCGATGCTGTGTCATCATTAGCACTGCCTGTCGGGGAGCCCCAAGCACTGCTAACCCAGACAGTTCAGCTCCGAGGTTAATTCCCATCCCCGAGAAGCCACTCTGATCAAAACCCCTCTATGCTTTTATTTATTTGCAAAGCAGCAGCAGAAATCCAGAGCTGGGTCAGGTTCCCTACAGGAAAAGAAAAAAAGAAATCAAAGAAACAGAGCCTGGATACAACCTATGGGTGGTTTGGCCTTATTTTTTTTTCCTGTATAGTCGCTGATCTTTCAGGTGGACGCAACACTCGATGGTTGGACTCAGTGATCCAGTGGGTCTATTCCAACCTGGTTATTCTATGATTCCATGATTCTGTGAATGCAGATGCGCCTGTCCCTCCATCAGCAGCTGCAGGAGCCAGCTTGCCCTTGGTGTGGGTCCCTCGCAGCATGGGAAGAAGCCCTGGTTTAGGAAATGATACAGGAGCTGGAGGGAGAGTGTGGAGGGGAAGGGTCTCAGGGCACCACTTTGAATTAAAATCTGGGGGTTTTTTTGTAGATGAGCAAGCTCAACACAGGCTGACTGCTGCCAACTTGGCTTCTGTGCCTCAGTTTCCCCTCTGGAGGAGATCAGCTGCTCAAGCAGAGCTGCCCACGAGTCCAACAGAAGATGCAGGGAAAGGAGGAGAGGCCACTGCATCTGACCCCATCTCCGTTGGCATTGCTGGGAGAAATCTGTGTAAGGACACAAGGCAACAGCCACACAGCACAGTGTGGAGAGAGGAATATGACTGCCAAATTAACAACAGGAGTCGTTACAGAACTGCTTGTGTCTCTGTCCTTACATGCTGGAGAACAGGCCTTATGAGGAATGGCTGAGAGAGCTGGGGGTGTTTAGCCTGGAGAAGAGGAGGCTGAGGGGAGACCTCATTGCTCTCTACAAATACCTGAAAGGAGGTTGTAGAGAGGAGGGTACTGGCCTCTTCTCCCAAGTGACAGGGCACAGGATGAGAGGAATGGGCTTAAGCTCTGCCAGGGGAGGTTTAGGCTAGACATGAGGAAATTTTTTTTCACAGAAAGGGTCATTGGGCATTGGAACAGGCTGCCCAGGGAGGTGGTTGATTCACCTTCCCTGGAGGTGTTTAAGGGATGGGTGGACATGGTCCTGAGGGACATGGTTTAGTGATTGATAGGAACGGTTGGACTCGATGATCTAGTGGGTCTCTTCCAACCTGGTGATTCCATGTTTCTATGATTCTATATTGCTGCGCGGGGTAGAGGAGAGTGGGTAGAGCCTGGCAGTGGAGCCAAGACGACAGGTCAGGAGCCACGGTGAGGCTGAATATTCCATGTCCCGTGAATCAAGCGCTGCTGTTGCAGAAATTCTAAGTAAAATAGGGGTTTAGGATTGGCATTCCTGTCTGCCCCAGGATGCCTTGCTTCCCAGCAAGGAACAACGTGCCAGGGAGGTGGTTGAGTCACATTCCCTGGAGGAGTTCAAGGGACAGGTGGATGAGGTGCTGAGGGACATGGTTTAGTGATTGATGGGAATGGTTGGACTCAATGATCCGGTGGGTCTCTTCCAACCTGGTGATTCTACGATTCTGTGATTCTATGAAATGATAACCTGAAGGGAGTCTCCAGACATGGTCGAATACCCCAAAAATATAATGAGCAATCTTGGAAACATCTATATGGGTCTTTGTCTAAAACTAGTACATATACCCACTACTTTTGTAAGATGTTATTATGCCCTTTTTTAGAAGGGCATCCAACTCAGCGCTGAATTATAAAATAAAAATATTATTTCCTTGGCTTCGAAGACTTCGTTCCTTTTAATATTGTAGCAGTGAAGGAGTGTTTCTCACAGCCCCAAGACACCCCTCCCGTGGGATGAGCAGGTCCTCTGGGACAGGGACCGGGATGGGGACCAGCATCCTGAACAGGGAGGATGGATTACTCGGTACAAGCGTACCCCCTGCCGACGAGCTGGAAAAGCACAGCTCCACGGACACCCCCACCGAAAAGAAAAAAAAAAAAAAAAAGAAA
>WAAB01022400.1:197272-209533 GCA_013389865.1 Piaya cayana
GGGTTCTTCTCCCAAGTGACAGGGGCAGGATGAGAGGGATTGGCCCCAAGCTCTGCCAGGGGAGGTTCAGGCTAGACATCAGGAAAAAAATATTTCATGCAAAGGGTCATTGGGCGCTGGAACAGGCTACCCAGGGAGGTGGTTGAATCACCTTCCCTGGAGATGTTTAAAAGACAGTGCTGAGGGGCATGGTTTAGTGTTTGATAGGAACGGTTGGACTCGATGATCCAGTGGGTCTTTTCCAACCTGGTGATTCTCTGATTCTCTTCTTGAGCTGCTGTTGAGGGTGGCTTTATGCTAGTGGCTGGCAAGTAGAGGGTTAACCCAGCCCATGCCTTCACCCAGGTTAGGCACAGCTGCAGGTGCTTCCCAGGGCTATGAAGGGGCTGAGGGCAGCTGCTGCCTTCCTGGATGGTTTGAGGATGCTCTAGAGGTGCTAAGGGGAGGGGATGCTGCTGCCACTGTTTCCAGCCTTGGAAAGGGGCCTGCAGCAGGTCCAGGCAGAAGTGGGGGTGTGTGCAGTGACCCCAGAGCCTGTTCTCAGGTGTGGGACCGTGTTGCCCTGGACAGCACTGGGAGTTTTCCTGCGGTGAGGCTGTGTCAGCCTGATGGCTTTCACCCACTGACTGCCCTTCTGCTGGAGAGGGGAGCTGGACCAATTGGATCTGCTGGGTTGCTGAGATGTAGGTTTGGGGTTATCTTCAGTGCTTGCAGGTGGGTTGTTAAATTATTCATTCTGCTTTCTTTGTGAGTGTGGAAATCAGGCTGAGAGTCTCCATCTCTACCCCTCTGCTTAAAGAGAATTGTCAGCTCTCATCTTCTCCCACCCTCTAGGTGTCCCTGAGGTCTCAGCTAATGGCAGGGGGACTCTGGTATCTTGCTCTGGTCCCCTAGGGTGAGCGTCATCTGGGCCTGTCTCACTGCACTTGTCCAGTTAACCTGTGTCCTTGCCTCTGGCTTTGCTCCATCACCGTGTGTGTCATGCTGTAGTTTAGCTGAAGTGACTGGGACATGTGGTTTCTTGTTTAGCCCCTCCTGTCCCACACTGTGTGGGTTTGCCAGCATCCCTGGGTATGGACACAGGTTGGATCTTTTCCTTGTGCCCCACCGTTTACAAACATGGCTGAAGAAGGACCAGTGGAGGCTGTGCAAGTGGAGGCAGGGAGGAGGAGGAGGGTGGTGGGGTTGTTTTGGGCTGAGGGAGGTATGTGGCAGCACTGAGGAGTTTGTTGGGGTGGGCAAGGTGTGGAAGACAGCACTGGCCAAAGGTAACGTTATCTTAGAGTTGATCAGCTGGCCTGAGGTCTGGTAAGCTGCCTCCCTTGGAGTCTGTCAACAGAGATAACTCCTGTCTGCCCACCTCGGTGACCTCCACTTGCTGCTGGACAGGGTGAGCTAACGCCAACAGGCTTGGGAAGTGCAGGTGAACCCTCTGCAGACCCCAGGCCATGGTGTTTCTCCCATTTCTCCTCTTACTTCTGCTGGTGTGATAGATCTGATCCATCCCAGGGCAGAAATCAGGTTTCCTGGATGCTTCAATCTTCTTGATCTCTGCAATGGTCACTTCTCCCTTAACAAAGGGGTCAGTCAGGAAGGTTATACAAAAAACTGAGAGCTTGTCCTGAAACTCTCCTTGTATCCAGCTGGCAGAAAAACACTGTGAGTCTCTGAAGGGTCTGGATCCACTGTACCCCCTGATGGAGCCCAAACATCTCCCATTCCCTAGCACAGCGGCACTGCTGGCAGCCACCTTGTGAATTCAGGTGTTGTTTGCTGCCTGTGCTCAGAGATGAACCCTGCCAGTTCCCTCAACACACTAGGTTGCTTCTCCTCAGCGGGTAGGAGTATTTCAGGCTGTTCGCTCACGTTTTGGGATTTTTTTTCCTCCTAGGGGCCCGGGCCACTTTCATTCAAGCTGTAGTTGCTGCATTGGCATCCATGAGAGCTTGTGGTGTGCCTGGAGTTTTGATTCTTTCTAGCTGAAATACAAACTTTCTCTTGGGAGGGGAAAAAAAAAGAAAAGAAAATGTGTGCATGTGTCCTACTTTTCTGAGTTGAGTTTGTATTTTGCATGTAGAACAAGCCTGGAAAAGTTCAGCTCTGATGTTTATCGGTGCCTGGCAAGTGAGACTTAGAATAAGAACTTGTCCCAGGACCTTGAGCAGAGGCTGGTGGCACTTGTATAGGTAAGATGAAGGGAGAGCCTCTTGTCCCATGCCTAGCGGTGGGGCTCTGGCTGTAGGAACGTGGCGTGTGGGACAGGTGGGTCCATATAGAGGATTGACAGCACCCTTGGCTGCCAGTCAGGGTAATAAAGTGTTGGGGCCTCACCAAGCACCCTGAGCCCGGCTCTACCAGGAGATTCCCTCACTTTACAATTAGTACCAGGGTCTATGCTTGTTTGAAATGCTGTCTGGGACTGCTATAATGTTTCAGGTGACCATCAGGTTAGTGTGACCCTCTCCAAAGCCTTTTCACCTTTCCTACCTGCTCCTTGCGATTTTTCCTGTGCCTTGAGATGCCTCAGATGGGGGGAGAGCTCCCTGCTCTTCTCCCCAAAGCAGCCGCCCTCTTACCTCTACCCCTTTTTTTCTCCTATTGAAATTGTAAAGGTGCCAGCAACCAAGTGCTACGATACCTCCACCATCCTCGGCTCTCATGCTGCAAAGACACAAAGTGAGCAAGAAAATCGTGGTGCCATTATTGTGGTGATTAAATTGGTGTCTGAGGGGTGACAGCATGAAGCACAAGGCACTCTCAGCAGACCTCATTCCTGCCACCCCCATGGCCCTGTCCTGGACCTGGAAGGTGCTCATTTGCAAATGACCCCAGGGCAAGTGCTGCAGATCCTGTGAGGATTTTCCCCTCTTTCTAGACTACATCTGTTTGCTGCCATGTTTGTGTTTTGCTAGTGTGTTATAGTTGATTGGGTTTTTTTCACAGCTGGAGGGTTTGATCTCGACGTGGGAGTGTTGCCACTACATGGTGAGTGGGATCCTGTGACATGGACGTGATGTCACCTGGTGCTCTTTGCAAATGAGGCTTTGCAGAACTTGAGTGGCTGTTTCTCTTTCCAGCTGAAATCTTCTTCCCAGTCCCATTTAGAGGCTTATGAATTAGGTGCTGAGAGCCATGCACAGGCAAGGAGTGAATATCTACCAGGGACTGTGTGGGAGAGGTAATAAAGGTCCTGCAAAACAGTCTTGGGATACTTAGAGGCTGCTGTAAGTCAGCCTGTGAATGCAAAGCAGCTCTGAAAAAAAGGGTAGGAGAGAGAGTCCATCCCTGCACTGTGCCATGTAGTTATCTATTTTTGATAACTTGCTCACGAGGGAGGAATTTTGGAAAGGAATAAATAGAGCCCATAAAGTGACTTGTTGATGCTTGGGAAGATGCCCTGGATCCACGCTCCATTTAAATGAGCTTTGGAGAAGGCCTTGGTGTAGCTGAAGTGATCCCAAGCTCATTACTGGGAGGCCAGAACATTTCCAGCTGGTGAAATGCTCCTTTGGGTGCCCCCCGGCTTGGCTGTGTTGCTGAGCAAAGGCAGGGCTGGTTTAGCCAAGTGCTGAGTCCCTCCTTGCTGAGCACACTGCAGCCTTTGCCATGGAGCAGTGTTCAGTCAGAACAAGGATTTTCCACTGCAGCTTGTTTGCTGCACCTTCAGAGCACTCTGCCACAGCACTGGGACCTGCTGTATGAACTACCTCTCATCATTCCCAAGCTGGAATTTCCCAGGTTAAGGAAAACATGGTAGTAGCTGTGCCTTAAGCATGGGACACGGTGATGTGAGATCACCCCCCTCACTTCTTACAGCTGCACTCCTCCTCTCCAGGTATAAAATGCCATCTCCATTGCTGGTTGCAATGCCAGCATCTTCTCTGCCACCTCTGCTGGCCCTGCAAGGTGCCGTGGGGCAGGATCAAACAGGGGCTGAAGGGGATGGTGAGGGGGAGACAGGTAAATGACTTGGTATTAGCAAAGCCCTGGCTGACAGGTGCACCTGCAGCTTGGGAGAAATAACCTGATGGTTTTTTTGATCTTGGGTGATTCATCCTGAACTCAATATTAAAATATGGTCTCCAGTCTTGTGCTGGATGGGGAGATGCAGTGCTGGGGCTGTGTAGCTTCTCCTTGGGATGCCCAAGGCTGCAGCCAGCCCTGGTCCAGCTGCATCACTGCACGGGGGCACAGCTGAGACAGCACCCCCGGGGCAACTCGGCCTGATGGGGACTTGCAAAACCAGTGTTCCTGCCAGGTGAAAAGGTGCTTTTCATCTGTGCCAGTCCTGATTAGCAAAATTATGGTTGCCATGGAGCCTGAATACCTGCTTGAATAGTGTCTGCATTCCCTGTCCCCCAGGTCCGGGGGGATGCATGCTGTGGAGCAAAGGCCAATTTGCTGATTACTTTTATCCCAGTGAACACTGAAGTGGTCCTTTTTTTTCCTTCTTCTTCTTTTAATTTCAGCCCAGTTTGGAGTGAAGGAGAAATGCCCCTTCCCAGGAATTTCTCAGATGAACTATGAGGCTTTAGATGCGGTGGATGCTGTAGGGAGAAACCCTGGGCTGGGGTGGTGGGGGCTTGTGGGGTGATTGATGTGAGCAGCACTTGGGGCCCCCTGTTCCCTCAGCTGGAGGCAGAGCTTCCCGGAATACGAGCCCTGTGTTCTGCAGGGAGGTGGTTACCTGTCCTGAGGGAGTGGGGACTCCCTGCTGGCTCCTTTGCCAGGTGTCTACACCCTGGAATGGCTGCTGGCAAGTTCTGACCAGATCAGAAAAGGGGACTTGAAAATCTAGAAGAAGCTGAGAGAGGTTAAGTCACCTGCTTTGCCTGCAGAAGAGGGCAGAGGGAGATGGTGATGCTGAGATGAGATATTATTTTTGGAGTAGGAACAGCTTTTGCAGTACAAAGCCTCTAGAAAGTTAGTGGCTGGAAATGCGGAGTTGCAATGTCCCAAAAAAATTACTAGAGAGAGGTATCCAACACCAGACAAGGGTGTGTGGTGGGCTCTGCTGGGTAAACGTCAGCAGCGCTGCTTTGGAAAGGCCACTCCACCCTTCACCCCCAGCTACTTTACTGCAAAACTACCAGGCTCCAGGTGTCTGGTGCCCTGTGGATCTAAGTGGTCATTCCTGGCCTTGGGGAGAAAAACAAGCATCCTGTGAGATGCACCTTTTAGATACATCACCTCCAGGTGACCAAAGAGGGTCACCTTTGAGTAGGCAGCCCCCATCAGGGTGAGAAACCCTTCTTGTATCTCCATGGCTGACAGGTTTGCTTGTCTGCCAAAGGGAGAGGGTTTATTCCTGTCCCAAAGTTTAACAACCTCATTCTCTGTGTGCTGGNGCCATTTATCTTTAGAGTCCCCATCCCTGGAGGGGTTTAAAAGATAGATGGGGATCTGGCTTTGTAGTGGACAGGTACAGTTGGATTTGATGATCTCAAAAGTCTTTTCCAACGAAGCGATTCTGTGTTTCCAAGTTATTTCACGGTATTGATGTTTTTTCCCCCTTTCTTGTCCCTTGAAAACACCTCAATATAATATTTCTCAGCACGTTTTTTCCAAACCTAGTTTCTGTGATCAGAGCATGTTAAAAGTGCAGAGTCCTGTGCAAGCAGGGGAAGAAATGGGGGTGATGGGGTGCAGGCAGCTCAGTAAAAGGCTGCGCTGGTCTGCCCTGCAATTACTGAGAGTGACACGTCCTTGAAAAGAGCTTGGAGTGGAGGCAGTTGGCTATTAAGGCTGCAGCTCTCAAGCTTCAAAGCTGCTGCTTGTCTTCTCTTTTGGCTGCTTAATTCTCCTGGAGATGCTGCAGAGCCAGCCTTGCTCACCTCCTGTGTGCCAGCCTTAAGACGTATGTGGAGGGACTTGGCAGGGGCAGCTTGGTGCTGGCTGGTGGGGAGGGCTGGATATGCAGCAGGGAGCAGGAGGAAGGCTCTGGGAGGATGACTGGGAAGAGCCCCTGGGTTGGGGTTACATAGGGAGCCCCTGGTTTGCCAGCTTGCTGCTGAAACTTCCAGTCCAGAGATGCTTCTGCAGTTCACCCTCCTTAAGCAGTGAGGAGCAGCAGTGGAAGAGGAGTTGCCACCTCTTGGTTATTCAGTTTATCTGGAAATTGAGAGCTAGAACTGATTGCTCTGAAGTGCTGTTGGGCCCAAAGGGACTCAAACAGGTAGTAAGAAACAGATGCCAAGGGATGGAACTAATATGCAGTCCCTGAGAGCCACCAACTCTTCCCAAAGAGCTATGACAGCAGGTAGGGTGGCAGCAGCTGTGAGCAAGACAAAAGAGGGGTCTGTCAAACCTGGAAGCCAGGATCCAGAAACCTAATGAGGATGGATGGTCTGTCTATGAATGAATTAAGCTCTGTCTAGTCCTTGCATCTTGCAGACCATCCTTGCCATGTGCTGCTTGTCTTCAGCTAAGAAAAAGAGACTTCAGGGAAATGGATGTTTGGAAAGCTCAGCAGTATGTCTGTTGCTTTGCTCCCACACAAGCAACCTCCAAACGCCCCAGTTCCAAGACATCCCCTCAAACCCATTGGGGTGCAGGACAAATAAGCTGTGGGAGTCCTTGAAGGGACAAGGACACAGGTGTAGAGCTCAGGGGGCTCCATAGGGGCTGCCCTGCAGCAAAGCCTGGGCAGGGGTGAGGAATGGGACAGGGGTAGGAGACATCCTGACTTCATCCAGGGAACAGTTTCTGTCCCAGGGATGGAGGAGATGAGCGGCTGGGACTGTCCTGGAAGCTGGCTGCATGTGTGTGTGCTCAGCAGGGCGGCCAGCAAGCAGAGAAGCAGACAAGGGATGGAAAGGAGATAGAAAGGTTGGAGAATGAGAGAGATTTCCAGGAATGCTTCATCCCCTGGTCCTGTCCCTCAAGTGCACTTTTGCTCAGCCTCCTAGTGCATCAGTGGTACAGCACAACCTGCCTTGGGTGTTCCCAAGGGAAAAGCAGCCTGCACACCATCCAGAGGCAGGGACTGGAATCTGTGCCCATCAGCTACTGTTTCTGGCTCTGCCAGGCTGTGACATGCCAGTTCCCAGGCGCTGTCACTAACCTGGGCATCTGCATTTGAGGGACATAGTTTAATGATTGATGGGAATGGTTGACCTAGATGATCGAGTGGGTCTTTTCCAACCTGGTGATTCTGTGATTCTCTGCTCAGCCAGCCCTGCTGAACCTCTGCCAGCACTGCCTGGCTGCTGTCCCTGTGTCCTGTCCCTGCTGTCACCAGCACTGTGCCATAACCCCAGTATTTTAGCATATCTCCATACCCAGAGCTGAGAAGGTTTCTTTGCCTTTGTCACTCCTGTACAAGCAGGCAGCACCTATTCTCCTTCCTGGTTTTAGACATGATTTCCAGCTTGTTTGTTTCTTCCCTTGTGTAATGTCCTGTTCTGTTCATTTACACTCCAGCCCTTTGGCTTCGGTAGAGAGCAGTAGTTTATAAAGTAAAATTTTCTTTTTCTTTATAAAGTAAAATTTTCTTTGTCATTAAAAAAAAAAAACAGGCCAGGTTGGATGGGGCTTTGAGCAGCCTCATCTGGTGGCAGGTGTCCCTTCCCATGGCAAGGAGGTTGGAACTGGATGATCTTTAATGTCCCTTCCAACCCAAACCGTTCAGTGATTCTGTGACTGCTGTGCCCACAGGTGCCTGCTCATCCCATGGGGTGGCAATGTGCACCTGAACCTTATTCTGACTCTCTCCCTGCCATGCTCAGCCTTCCCCACAACCCTCTGGTGTCACCCTTCACCCTGACTCTCCTTATCACCCCCTCTCGGGGGTGGGGGAGCCCCAGTCCTGCTCCACAGGCAGCGATGGAACTGGGGTGGTGAAGAGGGATGTGGGACCAGACTAGTGAAATATGTGTTGGAGGAGAGAGAAGCTACTGGTGGATCAGGGATGCACAGCCCTGCTGCATGTCTGTGAGGCACAGGAACAAATGAGAGTGTGTGCTTGTAAGCGTGCAGATATGTGCATGCGTGTGTGTGCACGGGTCTGCTTGTGGCTACAGAGCAGGAGCGTTGCCCTGGGATGAGGTGTCAGCGTAGGGGAGCATGCAGACAGACACTGAGGGTAGGGAGGGAGCAGAGCCTGGTGCAGAGCAAGGGGTGATGCTGCCAAGTGCAGCAATGTCCTCGCACCAAAGTGTGACTGGAGCCACCTGCTCCATGGGGGGTGTGAGCTGGGTGACCCAGAAGTTGCACATCTGGAAGCAGGGAGACCCTAGGAAGCTGCTTGGGTCTGTCTGCGTCTCTTCCAGACAAGCCTGGACAACTTGAGCCCCTGTGCCTGGCAGCGTGAGGACAGCAGCAGCGCTGATGGATGCTTTACTCACCACAGAGGCCACGCAAATGGCAAATCCCTGCGTTGCGAAGACTCCTGGTGGGGTGGGAGGTGGCTGTGCTGCTGGCCCCTGGGACTCTGTTAGAGTCAATGGAGTTTATTACTTTGAAGTATTTGCCTCCTCTCTCTTTCTGAGGAGCATCTTTTCCGCTTTGAGGCGAGGAGCCAGCCCCCAGCAGGGGTAGAGTCTCTGCACAGGCTTTGCTTACCCAGTGGTGGGAGAGGGAGCCTTCGCAACCCCACCTTCCTGGCTCGTCCGTCAGCTTTTCTGTTGACAGAGGACAAGAGGGAGAAGGTGGATAGCAGCAGGCAGCTTTTCCCATCTGAGCTGCGAGGGGAGAGCAGCGGCAGGATTTCATTAGTCTGCCTCTTAAGGCAGTGAAGTCTCCATCCCCTCCCACGCTCCCTCCCCAGCCCGACCCCGTCTGGCACAGAGGTGGTGGGACCTCAGCCTTCATCTGGAGCTTCTCAACAAGCCGTAAGTCCTTCTTGGGCTGGAATATAAATTTTTTTCTCTGGCAGTTTTATGGTCGCTCCATCGGCTGATGTGCGGCCGGTAGAGTTGGAGCGGGGATCGATTTTGGGAGTTGACTTTGGGGCCGTATCCTGCTCTGTTTCAAGAGCAGGGAGAGGTGACAGCCCTGCTGAGATCCTCCCAGTGACAGGGCAAAGGGGCTGAGGTGGGTGGGGAGCTACCAGGGGTTTCTTTCGTGGATAGGAAACGGGGTAAGGGGCAATAGGTAACCCCAGAGGGAGGTTTGGGAGGGGTTTGTGGCTGGGGCAGGATGGGGCCGAGGGTGCAGAGTCGTGGTGATCAGCATTATTTTGGCTCCCCAACACCAACAGAAAGAGGGGCAGGGGGAGTGAGGGCAGCCAAAGGGTTGGGAAAGCACCCTGCAAACCTCTCCCTCTCTCTGTAGCCATGAATCCCTCTGTCAACTGCTCCAGCCCCGAGTTCTCCCTGCCCCAGCAAGGTTTTCCCGTGGAGTCCATCAGACCCGATCTCTGTAACAGGATTTACGCAGAGGTCTTGT
Organism: Piaya cayana; assembly: GCA_013389865.1. Lineage (NCBI taxonomy): Eukaryota > Metazoa > Chordata > Aves > Cuculiformes > Coccyzidae > Piaya > Piaya cayana. The sequence continues at coordinate 206,660 of WAAB01022400.1, forward strand.
TCGATCCCAGAGATGTCAACCTGACAGAGGAGCAGCTGCGGGATAAATACCTGGGTCCTCAACGGTCCAGCTTCTTTGTCCCTGTCTGTGTCATCTACCTGCTGATCTTTGTGGTGGGGGCTGTGGGCAACACGCTCACCTGCATTGTCATCCTCCGGCACCGGTTCATGAGGACACCCACCAACTACTACCTGTTCAGCCTGGCTGTGTCCGACCTGCTGGTGCTGCTGCTGGGGATGCCGCTGGAGCTCTACGACTTGTGGAGCAACTACCCCTTCCCGCTGGGTGCCAGTGGCTGTTATTTCAAGACGCTGCTCTTCGAAGCTGTCTGCTTCGCCTCCATCCTCAATGTCACAGCCCTGAGCGTGGAGCGCTACATTGCTGTGGTGCATCCACTCAAGGCTAAGTATGTGGTGACGAGGAATCATGCCAAGAGGGTCATCATTGCCATATGGGTCTTGTCAGTCATCTGCTCCATCCCCAACACCAGCCTGCACGGGCTGCAGCCTCTCTACGTGCCTGGCCGAGGGCGGGTGCCCGATTCGGAGATCTGCACCCTGGTGAAGCCACGCTTGACCTACAACCTCATCATCCAAATCACCACCATTGTCTTCTTCTTCCTGCCCATGGGGACCATCAGCATCCTCTACCTGCTCATCGGTCTGCAGCTCAAGAAAGAAAAGATGCTGGAGGCCTTGGGACCCAAATCTGGCAGCAGCCGCCGTGACTGTCACAATGCCCAGGAGAAGAAAAATGTCAAGAGGAGGCAGGTCACGAAGATGCTGTGTGAGTCTTATGCTGGGGAATCAGATGTTGGAGATAGGCAGAGCCATGGATTATCTCCTAAGGCTGTGTTGGGAGGCTGCGGGCGGGGAAAATGAGGTACAGATGATCCAGAGGTTCTGTTCATCCCAGAGGAAGGCTGTGGGGCTGGCTCATGGAGTGCTGGGGCAAAGGCAGGTCTGGTGGCTTCACCCCAGTGGTGGGGATTGCTCATAGTAGGTTCCTCACAGCCGTGAGACCTCCTCTCCTCCAGGAAAGCTCTGGGTGAGAAAGAGAAAGGAGCTTAGATGGGATGGAGGAACCTGTCCCCTCCCTAGACCTCATGTGCTATAGGTGGTGGTGGGATTTCTCAGAGAGGTGCTAGCTCCCATCCAGCTCTGCAGCCCCTGCGACTGGTGTGGGACAATGATGCACAGACCTGAGGCTGGACAGGAGCATCCCCCTATCCCACCACTCTGTGCCCTTGCTCACTCCCCAGGCTCTGTCCCTGTAGCCTCTTGCCCCTTTTGCGGGGCCAAGCGTAATTCTCTGCTGTGTCCTGCGCAAGTGGTAACTCTGCTTCCCCTGGCACTGGGACTGGGAGGGGGATAAAGGGGAACCTGACCCCATGTGCTGCAGAGACATAGCCTGGCATGGATATGGCAGCTCTGGAGACCCCAGGGCCACCTGGACATCACACCCTTTCTTTTCCATCAGCAAAGCTGTCTTGTTAGGGGAAAAGGAAAAATAAAACAACACCAAAAACAGTACAAGGAAAGGGCACAACTAGCTCTTGCTCCTTGGACTTTGCTGGCAAAACCAGCAGGGTTCCCAGAGGCTGGATGCCTGCGGAGTGTCCCCAGCCATGCTGTGTGGCCGAGGGGCTGTGACACGGGCAGCTCCCGCCCATGAGGAGCAGAGACACGTAGTGCAGCAGCACCTGGAGGAGCCATCGCAGGAGGTGGAGGGAGAGAGATCCTGTCCAGACTTCCAGCCCCTCCACTGGAGGTCAACAAGGCATCACAGGGCCCTTCCTCTGCCCCCCTTCCTCCCTCCCTCCCATGCTTTTTTGTGTGTCCTTTGCTGTGTCAAAGACCAAAACGCAGCAGTGCTTGGCCAGGGACCAGAGGTCTTGTGGGGTGAGCTCCATTCCCCCAGTAATTCCAGCTTTTTGGCTCTCCACAGTTATGCTGGTAGTGGTGTTTGGGATCTGCTGGGCCCCTTTCCACACCGACCGCCTTGTCTGGAGCTTCGTCTCCACCTGGACCAGCCACATGCTCCACATGTTCCAGTATGTCCACATCATCTCGGGTGTCTTCTTCTACCTGAGCTCGGCCGCCAACCCCATCCTCTACAACCTGATGTCCACCCGCTTCCGGCAGATGTTCAAGGAGGTGATGTGCCACCCTGGCCACCGCCCGCCGTGGTCACGGAAGTACTCTCCCAGCATCACCCGTACCACCACCCGCAGCACCGAGTGCGAGCCCATGCCCAGCACCAATGGGTTGGCCTCTGATGCTGAAGAATATGAGCTGGAGGAGGTGGAGAGGGGTCAAGCCACCCCAAATGCAACATCCCTCTGCTGAGTGGGATGATGCAGCGGGGCCAGGACTGACTTTCCCCGCCATCCATCTGGTCATGGCATGCATGGTGGGGAGCAGAGCAGGAGGGAGCAGTGGAAGGGTTCCTGCCTCTCTGTGCCATCACGCTGGGATGATGAGGGTGCCAGGCTGGTTTTCTCAGCAGCCCTGCTCCAGGACACGGTGATGGTGGCCGTGCTGTGCCAAGGATGCATTGCAAGTACTGTGCTTAGTGTCAGGACTGGCAAAGGCCAGGGCATCCCTTGTGGTGCAGGGGCAGCTTCTATGCCAGCAGTCCCCAAAACCATCCATCCCATCCCTCCCAGTCCAGAGCGCTGACTCCATGGGTATCAGGCACCCCGGGGCTGTTTCAGGATGATGTGCTGGGAGGATTCCCTGAGAGATGCTCGCATCCAGGCTGAGAACCACAAGGGCAGGAGCTGCTTGCATGGGATGGAGTGAGGAGAAAACAATCTGTGGGTGACTTCTCCCTCAAATTGTCCCCAGATCCCCTGATTTCCTTTCCTGCCCT
>WAAB01022401.1:0-10077 GCA_013389865.1 Piaya cayana
CATGTGGCCAGTTGGGATGGAGACAGGGCTAGGAGGGACACACAGATGTGTAGCCAGTTGGGATGGAGATGGGGCCAGGATGAAGACACGGATGTGTGGCCAGCTGGGATGGAGACAGGGCTGGAATGGACACATGGACATGTGGCTAGCTGGGATGGAGATGAAGCCAGGATGAACACATGAACGTGTGGCCAGCTGGGATAGAGACAGGGCTAGGATGAAGACACAGACGCGTGGCCAGCTGGGATGGGATGGAGACAAGGCTGGAATGGACACACGTACACATGGGTGGCACTCACCTCCGCGTAGGGTTGCTCCGGCTGGATCTGGACCAGTGGATCGCTGCTGGCCACCAGCTTGGCCACCTCACTCTGCAGCCCCAGCTTGCCCCAGGCGTAGTTCTGCACAGCACAGGACAATGGGAACACTGCGGGGGCAGAGGAGGTGTTATGGGTGGCAGCAACAACCCCAGCATCCCAAACCACCTGCAGCCAGGTGATACGGGCCTGGCGGAACCCCCGCCTCAAAAAACCCGTCGGGGCACCCGGGTGGGAGGATGGGGGCAACACTGAACCCGGCTGAGGGGATTTGCGGGTCTCCAATGCCTGGTGTCCCCACTGTGGATCTCTGCGGGTCCTCTAAGTGCCTGGAGTCCCCGTTGGCCCCAGTGCCCAGAGCAGGTCCCCCCGATGCCCAGCGTCCCCATTGCGGGTTGGTGCCTGATGCGGGTCTCCCCGATGTCCCCGGTGCCCGGAGCAGGTCCTCCCGGTGTCCCCATTGCGAGCTGGTGCCCGGGGCGAGTCCCACCGATGCCCGGTGTCCCCGTTGTGGGTCGGTGCGGGTCCCCCAGGTACCCAGTGTCCTCGGTGCGGGTCCCCATTGTGGGTTAGCGCGGGTCTCCCCAGTCCCCCCCGGTACTCCCGGTGCGGGTCCCCCAGGTACCCAGTGTCCCCAGTGCGGGTCGCCCTGGCCCCCTCGCTGTCCCCGTTGCGGGTCCCCCCGGTGCCCGGTGGCCCCAGTGCGAGTCTCCCCTGGTGGCCCCGGTGCCCGGTGCCGGTTCCTCACCGCGGGTCTCCGCCATGGCTCGGCAGGGCACGCCGGGAGCCGCGCCGGTACCGCCTCCTCGGGCGGGGGCAGCGCCTCTCACCCTATAGCGGCCATAGGGGCGGGGGCTGGGCTATAGGGGATGCCCGAGAAGGTCAGTCCTCTAGGGCCCTCAGTGGCACGGCCCCATAGGGGCTATTCTAGAGGGGATCCTCTAGGGGAGCTACCCTATAGGGGATGCACAATATGGGCCGCACTATAGGGGCCGCTATGGGGGGTCTGTGTGATTCAAAGGAATCATAGAATCACCAGGTTGGAAAAGACCCACTGGATCATTGAGTCCAACCATTCTTATCAAACACTAAACCATGTCCCTCAGCACCTCTTCCACCCGTCCCTTAAACCCCTCCAGGGAAGGTGAATCAACCAGCAACCTGGGCAGCCTCTGCCAGTGCCCAGTGACCCTTTCTGTGAAAATTTTTTTCCTCATATTCAGCTTAAAACTCCCCTGGCAAAGCTTGAGGCNTTGTGGTGAGGGGCCCACAACTGAACACAGGATTCGAGGAGCGGTCTCACCAGTGCAGGGTCCAGAGGGAGAAATAATCTCCCTGGACCCTCTTGCTTTCTAGCAATCCTCAACAAAGTGGGAGGTGAGGTGCGGCTGGGCAAGTATTCCAATATATTAACTCAATAACAACTAGATAGTCGTTATTATTATTACATATTATAGCAGGGATTATCTATTAGCAGCATTGGATGCATGGGGGAATCAATCTTCCAAAAACACGCATAACAAGCAAGAAACTGTGTGTCATTTATAGTATAGAGATCTCTGCATTTTTCATCACCCCACCTCCAAAAAAGTTATTCTGAAGAGTCATTAACATCTCTCCACACCATGTTTATATGCGCAGACAATCCATTTGGTGGTCTGAGGACCCCCTCTTGAGGTCCAAAGATGAGCAGTAGAATTAAGGAGAGATGCAGCCCAAATTTTGGGAGAAACAGTCCTTTTCTGCTGTGTGTGGTGGTGTGGATTTCAGGCTTCCTTATCTTATCTTGCTGGATGCCTGGGATGCCTGTTCCTTTCACAGCTGGCCCACCTTTAGATAAACATCCTTCGAGACACACATCACTATGGGGTATACAAGCTTAGACAATTGTTGTCGATCAAGGCACAAATTCAAACATTTGCCATTCATTGGTCCCCCTTTAGGAAAGAAAACACTTTTCAAGACACACATCACTATGAGACATGCTAACTTGAAATGTGCCACTTATGTGTTTGGGGCGGCCTACAGGGGGTTCTCACAGGGTACTGCCTTTAGGGGCTGTGCTATAGTGGGGCCCTGTAGGGGCTGAAACAAATAAACTTATGCTTAACAGTTTAATTTAACCATTAAGGCAGGTACACTTTATTCAGCACTGGAGAAGACTCGGGATTTGTCCTCAGGGTGCTTCTGCTGAGCAGTGATTTAACGGAAAATTTACATACAGGATTGTTTTCAAATTCATACTGTTTCCTCGAAATGACACCTGTAATTTATTATGGGAACTTTCTTGCATATCCAGGGGGAATGCAATTAGGTGGGCTCAGAGTCGTTAAGATGTGGCCATATCTGAGTGACCAATCTCAAGGACTGTGGGTGACAAAGGATAAGGGTCGTTAAGGCTATCTTAGTTAATCTTGCTTCTAANGGAGCTGGGCTCTTCTCCCAAGGGACAGGGGACAGGATGGCCTCAAGCTCCGCAAGGGGAGGTTCAGGCTGGACATGAGGAAAAAGTTTTTCATGGAAAGGGTCATTGGGCACTGGCAGAGGCCGCCCAGGTTGCTGGTTGAGTCACCTTCCCTGGAGGTGTTTAAGGGACAGGTAGACGAGGTGCTGAGGGACATGGTTTAGTGTTTGATAGGAATGGTTGGATTCGATGATCCGGTGGGTCTCGTGTACTCTACATCTTCCAACCTAGTGATTCTATAATTCTATGACTGTACTACAGGCGCTGCTAGAGTGGGTATCCTATAACAGATCCTCTACAGGGGCCGTGTTCTAGGGGCTGTGCTATAAGGGATCTCCTATAGGGGATCTCCTTTAGGGGATCCACTCTAGGCGACGTTACATAGCCGCCTTCTACAGGGGACGGGGCTGTGTGCCCTATGGAGTCGCCCTCTGCCCCCCGAGGTCCCGCTATAGGCACCTATAGGGTTAACCCTCACGGGGGGAGGAGGTCGGTGGGGGCGCCGCTGTGACATCACGACGAGGCCACGCCCCCCAGAATGAGCGACTGCGCGGCGGGCGGAGCGGGTCACGTGTCTGACCCCGGAAGCGGCTGTGCGGTGGGCGGGGTAGGATCACGTGCCTAACGTAGAGGCGGCTGAGTGGCGGGGGGCGCGGGTCACGTGGGTCACGTGCCCGGCGGGGGGCGTCACATGTCTGAGCCGGAAGATGGCGTGAGGTCACGTGGCTGACCCGGAAGCGGGCGGGAGGCGCGGTGGAGCGCGGGCCGCGCCCATGTCGGGCTTCGACACCAACCCGTTCGCCGACCCGGTGGACATAAACCCCTTTCAGGTGGGCGCTTGCGCCGCGTTCCCTTTCCTGCACACCCCCCTCCCGCCGCCCAGAGGCGCCACCGCCGCCGCTCCCGGGGCGCCGAGACCTCTGGCATGGAACGAGGGGATCGTGGGGTCACCGCTCCCCGGCACCGCGGTCGCCCAGGCGGGACCGGTCCTATCTGCAGGGTCCCCTTCCCGCGACAGCCCTGTGCCCCGACTCCCGATGCCTGGGGGTCTCTGCAAAGCGGGACCCGGTCTTACCCCAGAGACCCCTTCCCGGGACTGCCTTGTGTCCCCTCTCCCCGTGCCTGGCGGTCCCGGGGCTCCTTACTGCCTCTCCTCTACCCTGGGGTCACCCAGGGATGGATGGAGCAGGGTCAGTGTGGCCCTTGAGGTCTCTCCTCCCCCTCCCCTTCCCCGGGGCGACTCAGGTGGGCCCCAGCCCTGGCCACAGGGAGCCCTTCCAGCACTTTTCTAGCTCTTAAAACAAAGCCTCAAAGGCAAAATGTCTCCTCTGGTTGGGTTTTTTAAGAGCCAAGAGCTTTGAGACTTTGGGGGGCTTTGTTTTTCCTGTGTTTCTCCTCCACAAGATTAACCTTTGTAGGTTCATTGCGCAGCGAGCTGTCTGGGAGTTCCCTGGGCAAGATAAAGTAAAACTCTATGAAGCTCTGACAGACAGAGATCTTTTGGAGTGAGTCCTGAGGAGGCTATGAAGTTGATCTGAGGCCTGGAGCACCTCCCATTAGCAGACAGGCTGAGAGAGTTGGGCTTGTTCAGCCTGGAGTGGAAAAGGCTCCAGGGAGACCTTAGAGCAGCGTCCAGTACTGAAAGGGGTTCCAGGAAAGCTGGGGAGGGGCTCTTGATCAGGGAGTGCAGGGAGAGGACAAGGGAGAAGGGTTTTTAGCTGAAAGAGAGGAGATTGAAATGAGATCTTAGGTTTTCCTTTTAAGGTGGGGAGGCATTAGCCCAGGTTGCCCAGAGCAGTGGTGTCTGCCCCATCCCTGGAGGTGCTCAAGGCCAGGTTGGATGGGGCTTTAATCAACCTGATCTAGTGGGAGGTGTCCCTGCCCATGCCAAGGGGTTGGAACTATATGGGCTTCAAGATCCCTTTCAGCCTAAACCATTCAATGATTCTATGAACCTGTCTGTGGATGGGACACAGTAATTTGAAAACTCAAATTGAAATCAGGAGGAGAAAAAGTTCTTTTTCTGCCTCGCTGTCATTTTAACGCGATCTTGTATGTCTTGGGAAGTGATTGAATCACTGTGTCCCTGGAGTGTTCCTTCTGTGGTGGGGAATAAAGGGTAGCTCACATGTACGGTGGTTGTTCCTGTAGGGATTTACTGCTTTGGCATTGAGGAAGTAAATATCCTGCTGCTTTGTGCTAGATAGCTGCCCTCGTATCTGACCGAACAGGGCCAGGCTTGTGCTTTACTCATTGTTCAAACAGAGAGATTGGATGTAGTCTACAGTGGGGAATGCTGCTGTCAGGCTGATGTCTTAGTGAGACTGCCCCTGTGGTTGTCTGGTGGCTTTTTACTGGCCCAGGTGGTCCCTGTGGTGGGTTTTGTTGATCCTTGTGGGACCATGAGGGTTTGTGTTCACCTTCATCCCTGTTTTTAACAACAAATTCTCTCAGTTGTCTTCAGCTGGATGTGGGGAATCTCTGTCTGTTGCTACCTGGAGCCTCAAAACCCCAATGTCTGATTTGAAAGTGGCATTTTGCGATGCAGGACATCTATAAATCTGGTGATTTGTGCTGGGTTTGGACCCAGGTGCTGTTCAGGGCTGAGGGAACAGTATTCCTTCCTGGCAGGTGCTGACATTAGGCTGCACCTCGAACCCTGATATTCAGTTTTGTGCCCCTCAGTCCAAGGAAGACATTGAGGGACTGGAACATGTCTGGAGAAGGGAACAAAGCTGGGGAAGGGTCTGGAGCTCAGAGGTTCTCAGAGCGGCTGAGGGATATGGAACTGTTTGTGCTGGAGAAGAGGAGGCTGAGGGGAGACCTCATGGCTCTCTGCAGCTCCCGGAAAGGAGGTTGGAGCAAGGTGGGTGCTGGTCTCTTCTCTCAAGGAACAAGTGACAGGACGTAAGGGATTGGCCTTAAGTTGTGCCAGGGGTGGTTTAGATGGATATTAGGAAAAATTTCTTTACGCAAAGAGTTATGAAGCCCTGGCAGTGGCCGCCCAGGGTGGTGGTAGAGTCTCCATTGCTGGAGAGGTTCAAAAAGCGTGTGACTGCAGCACTTCAGGACGTGGATTAGGAGATAGTGTTGGGCTGATGTTTGGACTGAATGAACTTAAAGGTCTTTTCCAACCTTAATAATTCTATGGTTCCATCCTAATTACTGACTTGTGAGCATGAAGTTTGTGGCTGGACACATCCTTTGAATGAAATGGACTAGCTGAAGAAGCAGGAGAGCTGTCAGATGCTCAGGCTTATCTTTAGCTCTGGAGCAGGAAATATGTTGAGAAGAATTGCTTGAGTGTAACTGGGGATCCTAACAATGTGATTCTCTGAATGAAAAGGCACATGGGGCCTTTGGAACAGAGGGAGGGCACTTCAGAGGAGGCACAGCCAGATAACACGGCTTCAGTTGGCTCAGTTGATGAATTAAGTCCCTGTTTTGCAGCAGAGAGTGTCAGGCTTGTTCAGGCGGGTCAATGCCTTTTGATCTGTGGCTGGCAGAAAATAACTGTTCCATGTGAAGTTTGTGGGCAGCTTCGCACTCTTCTTCTCATGTTTCTCCTGCTTCCTCACCCATCGCGTTGTCCCCTCCAGGCCTGCGGAAGCTGGTGCTTCTGTTTTGTGGCTGCTCTTTTCCTTCCTGCCCAATCCTGGACGTAAACACATCCAGACTTCAGCTTTGTTGCCGATTCCCTGCTCTTTATCTATTTTTGACACCCTTGCACAAGAGCGAGTTCAGCGGAGCTCCCCTCCTGGGGCTGTGCTGCTGAATTAAGCAATTTTTAAAATTTATTTTTTTTAAGCAATAAAGTAAGAGGAGAGTTTGTCTTCCTCTGAAACCAAGCTGTTCCGCTGCTGGAAGCGGTGAAACAGCAGTGCTGCTCGCCCTGCCCTGCCCAGCTGCTGGCAGACTGTCTTTTCCATGGCAGGGCTGCACTGCCAAAACTCCGCTCCATTCTCTGGAATGGAGGTGAGCAACAGGAGGAGAGGAATATGTGTTTCCCCACCAGTATCTCAGTCTCTCTCTTTATTTCCGAGCCCTTTCCTCCCATTGAAGCTCTTAAAGCAGTTACAGAGTCTTTGCTTTCATTTTCCCATGGCCATAAGGGAGTTTTCCTTCCTTGTGCTGTTGTCTTCTGCTGCATTTGGGTCGGGCTGGTGCCTTATCTGCTCTGGATGTAAGGACACAACACTGGCACGTGTGGCTACCGTACAGGAACAGCTACCACACGCCTGCAAAGCTGGTTAAGCTGCAACCTCAAGAGGAGCAGGCAGTGAAATAAAACCTGTGCCTCAAGTCCCTGCAGCCCTCATTCCCTGCGTGGCAGTTCTGCTGGTGCTCCCTGTATCTTTACAGCCCTGCCCTGCAGGGGAATTGTACTTCATCAAGCAGCATCCAAAACCTCCCAGTCGGAGATTCCTCAGCCCACAGTGATTCATAAACTGGAGCAACCTGTTGCGTGGGGAGTGCCTGCTCTCGAGGAGCTGCAAAGTCATTCATTAACCACTCTGTACGCCTCTTGCTCGACAGAAGGCAGCGCTAAAACCCCAAGGAACGGCTCCAGTGAGCTGTAGCTGAGCCAAGCGGCTTTTCCACAGCACACAGACCCAGTCAGCCTCTGCATGCCTTCATTGCTCACTCTCACCTTATCGCAGCCTCAATTGCTTCTCACCCCATTAACCATTTAATCAAAGGAGTGCAGGGGTAGGATAAGGGGGAAAGGTTTTGAGCTAAAACAGGAGAGGTGGAGATGAGATCTTAGGAGGAAATACTTTCCTGTGAGGGTGGGGAGGCCCTGACCCAGACTGCCCAGAGCAGTGGTGGCTGCCCCATCCCTGGAGGTGTTCAAGGCCAGGCTGGATGAGCCTTTGTGCAACCTGATCCAGTGGGAGGTGGATGCTGGCCTCTTCTCCCAAGGAACAAAGGATAGGGAGAGAGGAACTGACCTCAAATTGTGCCAGGGGAGGTTTAGATTGGATATGAGTCAACAATTCTTCACTGAAAGGTTTCTTGGGTGCTGGTAGAGGCTGTCCAGGGCAGTGGTGGAGTCGCCATCCCTGGAGATGTTCAAAAGCTGGGCGGATGAGGTGTCCAGGGACGTGGTTCAGTAGCGGACAGATATGGTTGGACTCAGTGATCTCAAATATCTCTTCCAACCAAATGATTCCATGATTCTAGAAGCTTGTTGTAGTTCTTCTCTTGGCTGAAGAGGAGATGGCTTCTGCTGGCAGATCTTACCTTGCTGATAGTAATCTCCTTGGTTATTTGAATTCCCCACCAACAAGGTCACCCACCTGTGGTGGGACTGCCTGTTGTCCCATCCTCTTCCCAGTGAACAAGCAGGCGGAAGGCAGACGGTGTGTATAATGTATAAGCTAACGTTGGCCTGTGTTGGATGCTGATTAGCCTTTGCTCTCTCTCCTTCCAGGATCCCTCGGTGACACAGCTCACAAATGCAAACCAAAGTGGTTTGGATGAATTTAACCCATTTTCGGAGAGCTCCCAGCTGGTATGTGCCCTCTGTCTTTGCTCTGGGTGTCCTGGTGGTGGTTTTAGCAGCGTAGAAGCACCCTTGGTAGCTGCAGCTTAAAAGCGCAAGGCGTTTGCATATGATTTCTCCATGGACAGTGGTTCATTGCGTGCGTGGCAAACTGTGAGCCGCTGCTCCTGTGCTGGAGCACTAATAAACTCCCTGCCAGAGCTCTTCACTCACATGGAACAGCTCCTCGCCAACTCGCTGCTGGCTCACAGTCAAGCTACATGAAGTGTGAAGAGAAAGATGGTTTGTGGCAGGATACATCAATATTGATTTGGTTTCTGGGTTGGGAGCTGAGCTGCTGCAGCGATACCAGTGATGGGTCGCTGTGAGGGCTTCGTTCTTACTTCCTGGCTGCTGTTGTGGATGAGATGGATTGTACTGGCATGGATAATTTGGGAATGATGTGCTTTCTTCCCTCATTTTTTATTCTGGAGTAAAAAGGTTCGTTTGGGCTTGTTCAGCCTGGAGAACAGAAGGCTTCAGGGAAGACCTTAGAGCAGCTTCCAGTACTGAAAGGGGTTCCAGGAAAGCTGGGGGCGGGGAGGGAGGCCTTGGTCAGGGAGTGCAGAGACAGGACAAGAGGGAATGCTTTTGAACTGAAAGAGGGGAGATTGAGATGAGATCTTGGGAAGAAATGTTTTCCTGTGAAGATGGGGAGCCCAGGTTGCCCAGGGAAGTGGTGTCTGTCCCATCCCTGGAGGTGTTGAAGACCAGGTTGGATGGGGTTTTGATCAGTCTGATCCAGTGGGAGGTGTCCCTGCCCATGGGGTATAAGGTCCTTTTCAATCCAAACCATTCCATGATTCTAAAGCAGTATTTGGAGTTCAAAATCTGTTTTGTTTCTTTCCTGTCCAATACCTGTTATCTTCAGGTGCTACTTCCCCTCAGTTCATTAAGGAACTAACGGACTGAAAACACAGAGTTGCTTCTATTTTAGTAGTGCCGAAACTTGAACTCTTCTTGGCTAGGAGCAGCAATGTATAATGTTTTTTCCTTGTTGCTTATGATTTATGCACAGACAAATGCAGCACGGACAACACCAGCCACGCAGCCCTCCGGCCACTCGCAGCCTGCTGTTCTGCAGACATCGGTGGAGCCCACTCCCCAGGTATGGCAACCCCTCGCTGCAACTGGGCTGTAAAGCAGGACAGAGCTCCCGTGGGCCTCCAGAGGCATGTGAGAATGGCATTTTCTGGGGTTGGAAAGCTGCAGGTAGCTTCTTAAACTTGCATTTGTAGCTGCCTTGCAAAGTGGATTTCTACAGGGAATACATACACGCAATCCTTTTCCATGCCTTTTTCACTGTCCCTCTGGTGACAGAGCTCACTTCACCTCGTATCCTCTTTGCTCTGCCCTCCCTCTGCCAGTGCTGGAATGTATCCTGCTAATGCTTTTAGCTTAGTTATGGTGTCTGATCAGTCATGCTGGGTTCCAGGCAGATAAAGGCAGTCCAGGCACACTGCAGCCACTGGCTGGCCAGTACCCTGCTGCTGGGACCACCTCATCCACAGAGCAGAGAAGCTTCAGGTGGCCAAGAAGGGCAATGGCATCTTGGCTTGTAACAGAAACGGTGTGACCAGCAGGTCCAGGGAGGTTATTCTCCCTCTGTACTCGGCACTGGTGAGACCGCTCCTTGAATACTGTGTGCAGTTCTGGGCCCCTCAGCACAAGAAGGATGTTGAGGCTCTGGAGCGAGTCCAGAGAAGAGCAACAAAACTGGTGAAGGGGCTGGAGAACAGGCCTTATGAGGA
>WAAB01022401.1:10132-30386 GCA_013389865.1 Piaya cayana
CCAGGGGAGATTTAGGCTAGACATTAGGAGGAAGTTTTTTATGGAAAGGGTCATTAGGCATTGGAATATGCTGCCCAGGGAGGTGGTTGATTTGCCTTCCCTGGAGGTGTTTAAGTCACGAGTAGACAAGGTCCTGAGGGACCTGAGGGGTCCTGAGGGTTTAGTGTTTGGTGGGAATGGTTGGACTCGATGATCCGATGGGTCTCTTCCAACTCGGTGATTCTGTGATTCTTGAGGGCTCTTCAAACCTATCTTCCCATGCGATAAGAAAGGGACATCTGGGTGTTGTTCTGCTTTGATCCTGATGTCATCCTTTGTAGGCAACACAGAGAGCCTTGAGATGTTTCACATCAACCATTGCTATTGGATTGCTTTTGCTTCTGTTCTGGTTTGGTGTCTGGTGTGCTTACTGGTAGAATTGCCACTGCCTGGGTTAGGGAAGGACTTAACTTTCTCTCCACCTGCTTTAGGCTGTGGCTGCGGCAGCACAGGCCGGGCTCCTTCAGCAGCAGGCAGAGTTAGAGCGGAAGGCAGCTGAGTTGGAGAAGAAGGAACGGGAACTGCAAAGTAGTGCAGCCAGCATTAATCGTGAGTAATGCTTCCTGTCGCCCTCTTGGGACTGTACCTGCCATCCCATAGCTTACAAGGTGGGAAACAAGCTCAGAAACGTGATGATGGAGACCAGCTCTGGCTCTCTGCCCTCGAGCGTGCTCTCAGCATCTGTCTAGCTACATCAGGTTCTTCAAACACGCATTTTGTATTCACACCTTAGCCATTGTGCGATGCTGCCGCGTTAAGGGTTTCTACTGACAGCCGTCAAGCTTTTTTCCAGTCTCGAGGCTCTATTTACCACAGCAAAACAACATTTTCTCCTAATATGAGTTTTACACGGCTGATTCTGGACTTGTATTGTTGATGGCTGTGATGGTCCTTTGGCTGTTGCTGGGGAATTCTGCCTCCCACAGCAGAAAGCCCTCAAACCAGGCTGAACTGCCCCACTGCTGCCAGCAGCTAACTCATCCCTGCTTTGCTTCTTGGTTACTATCCTACAGGGAAGCTGGGGAGTGACTCTTCATCATGGAGTGTAGGGATAGGATGAGGGAGAACAACTTTCAGCTGAAAGAGGGGAGATTGAGATGAGATCTTAGGATGAAATGTTTTCCTGTGAGGATGAGGAGGCCCTGGCCCAGGTTGTCCAGAGAAATGGTGGCTGCCCCATCCCTGGAGGTGTTCAAGGGCGGGTTGGATGGGGCTTTGATCAACCTAATCTAGTGGGAGGTGTCCCTGCACATGGCAGAAGGATTGGAACTGGATGGGCTTTGAGATCCCTTCCCACCCAGGCCATTCTATGATTCCTACCCAGACCAATCCTCTCCCAACGCTTTAATGTGCGTGTGTATATATATTAATGACTATGTGCAAATTATGGCTTGCAAGTTAGTCTTCCGGTGAGAGCAGAGGAAGTGAAGAACCTCTCCTTTCTCCTTTCTGCAGCGAGGCAGAACAACTGGCCACCTCTTCCCAAGAGATGTCCCATCAAACCCTGTTTTTACCAGGATTTTTCCGCAGACATCCCAGCCGACTACCAGCGGATATGCAAGATGCTGTATTACTTGTGGATGCGTGAGTAATAGCTTCAACTGTAATAAAAACTGTCTAAGAAGATTCTGTATCAAATGCTGAGCTTTGACCTACAGTAAATCCTGCAGGTGTTGCCTGCAAGGATACAATAATTTCTCTCTCCCTTTTTCATGTGAGCAGATGTAAAGGATTCCTTTCAAGGGGAGGGAGGGCAATTAGATGGCCCAAAGTCTCCTTAATTTCTGCAGAGCTCCATATGTCCAGTGAGAGATTAGGGCTGCTTGGAGAGACTCCTGGGTTTTCCAAGAGCTTACTGCTGTTTCTCCTCTCTCTCCCATCTCAAACAGTGCATTCGATTACCCTGCTCCTAAACCTGCTGGCTTGCCTCGCGTGGTTCACAGTTGCAATGGAAAGAGGAGTGGACTTTGGTCTCTCGATCCTGTGGTTTGTTTTATTCACCCCTTGTGCCTTTCTCTGTTGGTACCGACCAATTTACAAGGCTTTCAGGCAAGTGCTCTTTTCTTCTGTGATTATGATGTAGCTTTTAGTGGGAGGATCTTTGCTTTTATCTGTTCCAATCGTATATTGCCTGCAGGATTTTTCCAGCTCTTTGCATCATTAAACAGATCAAACCCACTTGTTCCTAAACACATTAGAAGTATCAAATGAAACTTGATTACAGTGGAGATAGAGTTTGGGTTATTCAGCCTGGAGAAGAGTAGGCTCTGGGGAGACTTTGTAGAAGCCTCCCAGTACTGAAAGGGGCTCCAGGAAAGCTGGGGAGGGGCCCTTGATCAGGGATTGCAGGGATAGGGTGAGAGGGAACACTTTTCAGCTGAAGGAGGGGAGATTGAGATGAAATCTTCGGAAGAAATGTTTTCCTGTGAGGGTAGGGAGGCTGTGGCCCAGGTTGTGCAGAGAAGTGGTGGGCTTCAGGGTCCTTTCCAACCCAAATTATGTCATGATAAGTTCCTCCTGAAATCACCTCCCTTTAGCAGCATTTTCCGGGGAGAAGGGAATTCACTGAAATCGTTTCCCTCCTCTTAGAGAAGGGAGTCTGTGCAGGCATCATGTCCCTGGGTTTCACTCCTGCTACCATCTTTCCTGTAGGTCTGACAGCTCCTTCAGCTTCTTCGTCTTCTTTTTCGTCTTCTTCTGCCAAATAGCAATCTACGTCATCCAGGCTGTCGGCATTCCTGGTTGGGGAGACAGGTAAGCTTGGCATCACAGGCTGCTCTGTCTCAGCCCTGGATGGATGATTTTTCTCACCAGGGTTGTGTCTGTCAGAAGCTTTGGGTTCCATTTCTGACAGCTGCCTGTTCTTTCTCCTGTGGTTTTCTCCTCTTGCCTGATAGGCAGCTTTGGCTGCTCCCAACTTGGCTGCCTCTCTTCTCTGCTCTTCCCATCTCAATCTGAGTAAAGGCTGCTGTGATTCTCTGATCTACACCTCCCCTGCTACCTTTTCCCTCACTTAACTCCTGTAATTCTTATCCTTTCTAGATGATGCCTCTAGTGTTGACTACTTCTCTCTTGGGTTTAAATGTAGCCTTCCCTGATAGAGGCTGGGGATGGCTTCACTCAACACTGCTCTGAACAGCCTGATTCTGTCCCCAAACCCTTCCTGAATCTCTTGTGTGCATCCATGGGCTGTGTCTCAAAGTATAAGCAGAGAAGGTTTTATCTTCACTCTTTCTTGATGGCATTTTGCAGTCTGGGCATCTGAAGCAGCTCCAGCAGCTGCCCCTGCATGAAAGCCCTGACTTTCCTTTCGCCTCGCTGCCTTGGCTGCGGATCAGACTCCTTCCTCACTGGGAACAGTGTAAAGGTTAACAGCTAGTGGTTTTTCTCCCGAGGGGGAGCCTTCAGGTGATGAGCGCAGTGAAACTGCTCTCTATTTTTGTCTGCTGCCTGCAGAAGGGCCCATGGGCAAAGCTGTCCTCGTGCTCCCTCCCCTTCTGCCTGGTGCTGCCTGAGTCATGGGAGCCTGGGAGGGCTTTGGAGAACGTGTGTCGAGCTTTCTGCTGCGTTTCCTCGAGCCAGACAGCGTGTTTATTTTTGGCTGTAGAGCATGGTGTGCCTTTCTGCTTCCTTGTCCTGAGGAAGGAGAACTTGTGCAGCATATCAAATTGTGAGCACTGGTGAGGCTGCATCTCAAATCCTGGCTTCTGGTTTGGGACCCTCAGTACAAGAAAGATATTGAGGGAATGGAGTGTGTCCAGAGAAGGGAAGGGTCGGGGGCCCAGGGGTTCTGGGAGTGGCTGGAGACCTAGGGCTGTAATGCAAGTGGGGTGAATGTGATTCTCCTGCTTCTAAAAGTGATAATGGGAATTCTGGCCCACAAACAAGTACCCAGAGGAGCTCTGAGTCCCTCTTGCCACAGCCGTTATGTTTGGGTTTGCACTTCCCTGTAACCTTCCCGAAAGGCTCTTGTGCAACCGTTGATGCCTCTTCTCCATCTGTTCCATCACCTGCTGCGGATCTAGTGCTTGCCAGGCTCACCCTTCCCTCCTCTCTCTCGCAGTGGATGGATCGCCGCGCTGTCGGAGCTGCATGGGAACCTGGCTGTGGCTATTATCATGATGGTGGTGGCAGGATTCTTCACACTGTGCGCGGTTCTCTCCCTCTTCCTCCTGAAGCAGGTGAGTGGCTTGTAGGTAAGGTGAGGTCTTGACTGGAAGATCTGCAGGTGAGGCTGCTCCCAGGGTATCCTGGGATTGCCACCTCTCATCCATCTGGGAATTAGCTTGCTTTTGAAGATGTAATCGGGCATTGTCAGTCAAAGGCTTTTAAGGAAGGCAATTTTGCTTGTGATTCCCACATCAATGCCAAGTTGAGTGAACTCTAAGGGGACTTTCAAGTGGGAAAGTGGCCTTTGGGGAGGGAGTAAGAGACAAGAGAGGCTTAGTCAAGTGCACCATTAACTATGCCTGTTTGGATAAATCAAAAGAGGCTGTAGCACGGCTTGATGCATCGTCTCCTGTCCAGAGGAGATCGTCAACAAGGTCCCAAGTTTCACCCTCATTGAACAAAGACATCAAATTTCTTGCATCTCCCTCTAGTGTGACTCTGCCCTGCGTGGGCTGAGTGTACTCATTGCTTGTTTGGTTCTCCAGAGCTTTACAGTCCCTGCTGCCACAGTATGGTGGGACTTTTCAAAGCCTGGTGGGGCTTGTTCCTTCCTGCTGGCTCCCAAACGCATCCTCTCCTTCCTCCTCCTGACTGACTGTGCAGCGTTTGCGTTGCTGCAGTTAACAACAGAAAGGCAGCTATGAGGAAGGCAAGGGTGGGCTGAACTTGTCCCATTTCTATTGCTTCCTCCTTTTTGTATCCAGAAGGAAATCCCTGAGGTCCTGCCCTGTAGGTGTCTATAAATGTAGGGGCTGGGTGCAGTGTGGGGAGAGGAGGTTTTGGGCTCATGCCTAGCAGTTTGAGGTTGCCCTTTTGGGTGGTCAGCCCCAAGCACAAACACAGGCTGGGCAGAGAATGGATTGAGATTTGGGAAATGTTTTCCTGTGAGGGCAGTGAGGCCCTGGCCCAGGTTGCCCAGGGAAGTTGTGGCTGCCCCATCCCTGGAGGTGTTCAAGGCCAGGCTGGATGAGCTTTGAGCAACCTGTCGAGTGGGAAGTGTCTGTGCCCATGGCAGGGGGCTGGAACTGGATGGGCTTTAAGGTCCCTTCCATGATTTTGCCACGTGCTCTGCGTTTTACAACAAACGAGGGTTTCCTGAAGTTGGCACCATTGCATGCTGGTTGCTTCAGCACAGTAGTGCTGAGGAGCAGCAAGCTGGCCAGCACTGTGTCTGCAGCAAGCCCATCGCCACATCCTACATCTCATGGTTTCTTCCTCTCCCAGGTGCATTCCCTGTATCGGCGCACAGGAGCCAGTTTCCAAAGGGCACAGGAAGAGTTTTCCCAAGGGATCCTCACCAACAGGAGCTTCCAGAATGCCGCAGCGGGGGCGGCCTCCTCAGCTGCACAGAGTGCTTTTCGGGGGAACTAGCTCTTCCTAGGCTGCCTCCCTCTTGCTTCCTCTGCCATCATCACCCCAACCTTCATTTTGTTTTTCCTTTAAAGATGCACTTTGTGGGGGTATTGTGTGCTCTGTGATACTGACTCCAGCTCAGAATAGGGCTGGGGTTTTAGCTCCAGCTGGGCTACATTTCTGATCATGACAGTTACTTTTCCCTGTCTTGTTTTAGGGTGTGGGGAGATGGGGGAGCCATTCTCCAAAGTAAATCTGTTTCTGTCTCCAGGTCCTAACAAGTGTTTGTCTCCCTCCCCTCGCCCTGCCTGTATCGGGAGAGCAAGGGGATGTGGGTGTTTGATTTTAGTCTCTCTCTTCTGTTGGCCTTTGCTATGAAGAATTTGATTATCTGTTGGTTTGGGGGGTGGGCTGTAACTTGCATGTTGTTTGTGTCGTTCATTTTAAGAGCAGAAACCATACTTTTTGGTTTATTACACTTACACCATGCTGTATTTTGTCCTTTTTAACTGCCTGGCTTCCCAAGAGGCAGGGTAGCGTGGCATGAAGGAAAACCTGGGAGCAAGGGGGTTGGATGGGAGGGAAATGGTATTCACAGTATTCCCCTGTGGCAGATCCCCACTCTCCTTCCATGAGGATCCTGCTAACGATGGCTCTTGGGGCACAGAGAGGGGGAGAAGGGATTGGAGTCTTCACCATGGCCTTAAACCAAGGGAGGGGAAAAGGGGATTTTTTGACTCCGCAGCTCTGCTGAGTGGGAGCATAAGCACGGCAGACACTGGCTCAAGCACCAGGTGGTGCCTGCCCTGGCCTTCTCCAACTGCCCTTTAATAGTGTTTTCCTCCAGGCCTCCCTGCCTGCTTTCACCCACATATGGTCTTTTTCTGCTGGGGAAAAAAACTGGTTCACTCTATTTAGCTTGGAAAGCTGTGGCTGGAGAAGGGTAATGTTCCTTTGGAAGTGGATGCAGTACAGGGTGTGATGTGCCGATGGTGGCAGGAGGTGATGGGGAGAGTTGCTGTCCCCCACTCCCCAATTGTTTGCAGGTGAGAGCAGGCTTTGAGCGCACACCTGGCTCCTCTGCTGCCCCTTTCTGTCCCCTCCAGCCCTGAAAGGGCTTGTGTTTGCTGTCCCCATCCCTGGCTGGGGGACTCCTCCCTCATTACCTGGCGGTTTTGACCCCCCTGCCTCCTGTATTGTTGACTCCTGCGTCTGATCTTTTCATGTAAAGGAAGAAAAAAGTTAATAATAAAATGTATATGTGCTTAAAATTAACACCCATGCTGTGTGGGGCCATGGCCAGCACTGGGGTTGTGGAAGGCGCTGCATTTAATAGAATCATAGAATCACCAGGTTGGAAAAGGCCCACTGGATCATTGAGTCCAACCATTCCCATCAAGCACTAAACCATGTCCCTCAGCACCTCGTCCACCCGTCCCTCAAACACCTCCAGGGAAGGTGAATCAACCCCCTTCCTGGGCAGACTGCCAGTGCCCAATGACCCTTTCTGTGAAAAATTTTTTCCTAATATCCAGCCTGAACCTCTCCTGGTGGAGCTTGAGGCCATTCCCTCTCATCCTGTCCCCTGTCACTTGGGAGGAGAGCCCAGCTCCCTCCTCTCCACAACCTCCTTTCAGGTAGTTGTAGAGAGCAATGAGGTCTCTCAGCCTCCTCNTCTGATCCAAGCCAAGATGCCATTGGCCTTCTTGGCTACCTGGGCCACTACTGGCTCACGTTCAGTCGCTGTCAACCAACACCCCCAGGTCCTCCTCCTCCAGGCAGTTTCCAGTCAGACTTTTCCTAGTCTGTAGCTGCACAGGACCTGGCATTTAGCCGTGTTAAACCTGCCATTGGACTCAGCCCAGCGGTCAAGCCTGTTCAGATCCCTTTGGAGCCTCCTGACCCTCCAGCAGATCCACGCTTCCACCCAGCTTAGTGTCATCTGCAAACTTGCTAAGGGAGCCCTCGATGCCTTCATCCAGGTCATTGATAAAGACACTGAACAGGGCTGGACCCAGTACTGAGCCCTGGGAAAATACTGGAGGGGGCGTGACCAGTACCGAAGGGGCGTGGTCAATACGAGAAGGGGCGTGACCATCCGGCGGAAGCGCGGGGCCGGGGCCAGGATGGCGGGGGCCGGGGGGGTCGGGTCGGGCTGGGCCCCTCCGCGCCTGGACGGGTTCATCCTTACCGAGCGCCTCGGCGCCGGCACCTACGCCACCGTCTACAAGGCCTACAGGAAGGTAGGGGCGGGCCCTTCCTGCGGGACCCCCTCTTTTCACAGCCCCACCCCCTTCCCCCTTTCGTAGCGCCTTTTTCCCCCTTTCCTCCTCTTTTCACAGCCCCTTTCCGTCTCTTTTCCCAGCCCCCTCTTTTCCCAGCCCTNCTTTTCTCAGCCCCTTCTCTTTTCTCAGCCCCCTGCCCTTCTTTTCTCAGCCCCTTTCCGTCTCTTTTCCCAGCCCCCTCTTTTCCCAGCCCTCTCTCCCCTTTTTGCGCTTCCCTTTTTTCATAACCCCCGCGTTCTCTTCACACCTCCTCATCCCCCTTTTCACAGCCCCACCGTCCCTACAGCCCCTTAGCTTGCCCCCCACCTCAACTTCAGGGCCTCCCTCTCCACCCAGGACCCCCAGCCAGTCTGGGGAAGACCCCCCCCTCCCCGGGTGGCTGTTTGGGGGTGGGGGTGCAGGGGGGTTGCAGGGTTGGCTCCTTTTGGCAGCGGGACACGCGGGAGGTGGTGGCCATCAAGTGCGTTAGCAAGAGTAGCCTCAACCGGGCATCGGTGGAGAACCTGCTGACCGAGATCGAGATCCTGAAGACTATCCGCCACCCTCACATCGTGGAGCTCAAGGACTTCCAGGTCAGATTCTGGACTCTCTCCCAGCTCCCCAAGGGCGTATCCATGGGGCTTGGTGCCAGCAACCAGGCAAACCGGTCCAGGTGGACACTGCGTGGGTGAGATATGCAGCTGGGGTGGTGTGACAGGGTCATAGAATCACCAGGTTGGAAGGGACCCACCGGATCATTGAGTCCAACCATTCCCACCAGTCTCTAAACCATGTCCCTCAGCACCTTGTCCAGCTGCACCTTAAACACCTCCAGGGAAGGTGAGTCAAGCACCTCCCTGAGCAGCCTATTCCATTGCCTAATGACCCTTTCAGTGAAGAATTTTTTCCTTATGTCAAACCTGAACCTCCCCTGGCGGAGCTTGAGGCCATTCCCCTTTGTCCTGTCCCCTGTCACTTGGTCCTCTTGCCTTGCAGTGGGACAGTGACCACATTTACCTTATCATGGAGTTCTGTGCCGGCGGGGATCTCTCCCGCTTCATCCGGATGCGCAGGATGCTCCCTGAGAAGGTGGCACGCATCTTCCTGCAACAGCTCGGTAAGGTCCCTCTCCCGAGGGATTTTGGGGGGCCGGGCTGTGCTGGGCTCCCCGCTGCCACGTGTCTGCCTGCCCAGCCTGCGCCCTCAAGTTTCTCCATGACCACAACATCTCCCACCTGGACCTCAAGCCGCAAAACATCCTCCTGAGTGCCCCGGAGAACCCTCAGCTGAAGCTGGCAGGTTAGTGCAGGTCCTAACATAGGGATTGGAAGGGGTGATTCCTTCTCCCACTTCCTTCTTGCTATCTCTCCTCACCCTTTTCCTGCAGATTTTGGGTTTGCACAGCACATGTCGCCATGGGACGAGAAGCACGTTCTGCGGGGCTCCCCGCTCTACATGGCCCCCGAGATGATTTGCCGCCAGCACTATGATGCCCGGGCAGACCTGTGGTCGGTGGGCGTCATCCTTTATGGTGGGTTTCTGCTTTTACCCACCCTGGGGCTTGGCTCAGGGCTGCTTTTCCCCTTTCCATCTCCCTTTCTGCCCCCACAGAAGCACTTTTTGGGAAGCCACCCTTTGCTTCCCGTTCCTATGCTGAGCTGGAGGAGAAGATCCGCAGCGACCGGGCTGTCGAGGTAACGTGGGATGAGATGGAGCCGGGTGGGTTCTCACAGCCTGTTCCCATATGGGGGCAGCAACAGGGCCAGTGGGCTCAGCCCTGTTCCCTCCTCAGCTTCCCAGTCGGCCCCTGCTCTCCCCAGAATGCCGGGATCTCTTAGGGCAGCTCTTGGAGAGGGACCCTTTGAAACGCATCTCCTTCGAGGGCTTCTTTGCTCACCCCTTTGTGGATATGGAGCACGTCCCTGGCCCTGAGAGCCTCGCCAAGGCGGTGAGTGGGGTGCTGGGTCTCTGTTCCCCGAGAAGGCAGAGGGGCTAAACCCTGAGCCCCTGCTTCATCTCCCCCAGACCGACCTGGTGGTGGAGGCGGTAAAGAAAGATAAAGAAGGGGATGCTTCCGCCGCTCTCTCTCTTTACTGCAAAGCCCTGGAGTATTTTGTGCCAGCTCTGCACTGTGAGTCCGCTCTGTGGGTCATGGAAAGTGCTGGGTGCTTTACTGGGGGGCAGCACCCCCCCAGAGATCGGTCTCTTCCCCCCTAGATGAAAGCGATGCTCGCCGGAAAGAAGCCATCCGGGCCAAGGTGAGCCAAGAAATCCCTTGGGAAGTGGGGGACAGCATCTCCCAGCTTGTCTTGGCAAGATGCACCCCAAATCCTCTGTCCTTCGTGATAGGAGTCCCTTCATCCCCTACAAATCCATTTGCAGGTGGGGCAATACATCTCCCGAGCAGAGGAGCTGAAGGCATTGGTCACCTCCAGCAACAAGAACCTCCTGCAGCAAGGGAACCCGGCCAGAGAGCTTCTTAAAGGTAGCGGTTTTGGGGATCTCTGCAGCGTTGGAGCAGGAAAGGGGCACCCGGTAGAGTTTTGGGGTGGAAGGAACCTCTCTGGGGTGCTCCCCACTGCAATGTCCCCTTGCAGAGATGGCCAAGGACAAACCTCGGCTCTGTGCTGCACTGGAAATTGCCTCTGCTGCCATTGCAAAGGTGAGTCCTGGATTTGGGGTCCATTCTCCCCTCGAGTGCAGGGGGAAAGAACACACCCAGGTGGGGAGGGAGGTGGGAATCCCCTCTGGCTGCAGCCCAGCCCTGATGTCCCTTGCAGGAGGAGGAAGGCAGAGATGACAGGGACACCCTGGAGCTCTACCAGCAGAGCCTGGGTGAACTGCTGCTCCTCCTGGCCGGTGAGTTAGGGCTGCGGGGGCTGCTGTGGGGCAGGCACGGATCCTGCACCCATGCCTGATTCCATATCCCTCTTCCCTCTGCAGCGGAGCCTGCAGGGAGGCGGCGTGAGCTGCTCCATGCTGAGGTGAGTGCCTGCTGTGGGTCAGCAGTGATGTCCCTCTTGCTGTGGCTTTGCAGGGACTTCTCTCTGTCTCTCTCTCTCTGCTAGATCCAAACCCTGATGGCTCGAGCCGAGTACTTGAAAGATCAGATGAAGGTACAACTGCTTCGTGGGGCTTGGAGTGTGGCCGGGAGGGCTACAGGCTGGAGACCTTT
Source organism: Piaya cayana (assembly GCA_013389865.1). NCBI lineage: Eukaryota > Metazoa > Chordata > Aves > Cuculiformes > Coccyzidae > Piaya > Piaya cayana. The sequence goes on from WAAB01022401.1 coordinate 21,134, forward strand.
CCTCTCTAGCAGATGCAGCTCAGAGCGTGCTTGGGGGGCTCAGAGCATGCTTGGGGGTGCTCAGAGCATGCTTGGGGGGCTCTGGAGCGTGCTTGAGGGGCTCAGAACGTGCTTGGAGGGCTCTGGAGCGTGCTTGAGGGGCTCAGAGCATGCTTGGGGGGCTCAGAGTGTACTTGGAGGGCTCTGGAGTGTGCTTGGTGGGGCTTGGAAGTTGCTGGGGGTTTACAGGCTGGAACCTCTTCCTCTCCCCTGGCAGATGCGGGAGACACAGTCTATGGGCAAGGCAGCATTGGCAGAGCCTGTCCGGAGCGGTGAGTCCCCATCTCCATCCTGTCAGAGGGGGGCTTGGAGGAGCAGTGTCCCCCGTCGTGGCTGTGGTCCCACAGTGGGGATTGTCCCTACAGCTGCCACAACCATGGGGCTCTTCCAGCTGTGGGTAATCCCCACCCAGCACACCCTCCTCTCCCTCATCATGGGATTATCTGTGCCTGGGAGCTTCCCGGGCTGGGTGACGATGTGTGACCATCCTCTGTCCCCCTGCACAGCCTGTACCTTGCAGTGACACCCGCGAGCTGGCTGGTGCGACGCTGCCCTGGCACCACCCTGGGAAGAGATGCTGGGGAGAGGAAGGACGAGGCTCTCATCCCGACTGCAGTGGGGTCACCACCACAAGGGCTCACCCTGGTCCCCCAGGGATGTCCACAGGGCCACCTGCCCCTCTTCCCAGCTACTGACATCGACTCATTTCCCACCACGCAGAGCCCGCTCCCAGCCCTGCCCACGGCCGGCGGGTTATTCCACTCTAATTCCCTCTGCTGGCTGCGACACGCTGGGTATTTTTATCCTGGCACTGAGCTCTGGCACAATATCCCCGCTGCCAGTCGCATACGGCTCCTGCCTTTTCGGCTGGATATTAATTCCCAAATCTTTCTTGGGGAGCACTGAGCGTGTGCCCAGCCTAGATCCACCAAATCCCACCGGTCACTGCAGGCTGGCGGTGCCGGCAGCGGGCAGGGGCTCAGGAATGCTGCCTGCCCTCGGCTGTGCCTTCCTCACCCAGCAACTACCTCTCTGCACGTCTCATGGTTCGCCTGGCCTCCGGCAGCCGATTGCACTGCCCCAGCCCCTCTAAACCTCTTCCTGCTGGAGCATCGAGATTGAGGCTGTTGCTTCCTAAATCTGCCCCCATCGGAGCCTGGCAGGTACCAGCTGCCACCGTCATCTGTGTCACGAGGTGTTGTCGTGCTCAGCGGGGGACTAATGGGTTGTGCAGTCGTGGAGTAAAACAGGCGAGCAGGAATCAATCACCTTCAGGGACCATCGCGCCTCTGCGAACAGCGATACCTCCCCGAAGGCAGAGCCTGGCCATCCCGCCTGCTCTGCTCCTCAGGGCTTGGACAATCCCGATATCCACATTTATATTCCCTGAAGCACCCCCTGTCCTGCAGAAGTCACTTATCCGGGGCAGTGAGGTCCTCCCAGTGCACAGAGCCAGGGACTTGTCCCGATATCTATTGGATTTCAAGGGAATGTAATTTATTGTCTGTAATAAACACTTATTTTGGTTTCTTGAGCTTCTCCAATCTCAGGTTTGTCCTCAAACATGTGGGAGGGGGTTCCAGCCAAACCCAGCGCTGAGCCTGAAACCATCAGGGAGCTTCTGGGGACTCTTCATCCCTGTCCCCCTGCCCAGCACTGGAGCCGAGGGTCCCCGCATCGTTCTCCTCCAGCCAGCGCTGCCTGAAACCCCTCATCCTTGTCCCCCTGCCCTGGACTGGACCCAGGGGTCCCCTCATCCTTCTCCTCCACCAGCGCTGGCTGGGAATGCCCTCCATGAGCTCCCTGGGGGCACATGGCAGCCAAAGCAAAGGTTTGACCTTGTTTTCGCTTCAGTTCATTCTGTGTGTGTGTGTATGTGTAAAACATCGGGCAGAACAACATGAACGATTATGTAAAATCACATTTTCTCCCGCAGATTTTCCTGGCAGCCGAGGAATGGCTGTGCCGGGCAGGAAGGTGTTGGGGAAAGGCTGGAGCAGACGATGAGGGGGATTTTGGGGATGCTCTGAGCCGTGACCCCAGCTGCCTTCACCCCAGATGAACGTGGTGCCTTTAGTCCTTCACCGCCTGCTCCGAGCCGCTGCCGGAGAGCTTCCCAGGCAGATGTAGCAAGGCATTTTTATGTCTTTTTATTATTATTATTCCAAGCAGAGATTATATCCTGAGGCTTTAAAGAGCTTTCAAAGCCCCTGTCCTCCCCCGGCCCGTGGCTCACGCAGAGCCGCCGGGGCTGGCTGAGTCGGCTGGCTGCGGCAGCCGGCGCGGATAATCGCATCTGCCTTTACGCTCTGCCGCAGACGTGGCTGCATCCGGAGCTTTTTGAAGCTGGGAGAAGGTCCAGTGCGTCCCTGGAGGTGACGGAGCTCAGGGGTGGGTGAGAGTCTCCCCAGCGTGTCAGGGCTGTGCGGCTGGAGGGAAGGAGGCACGAAGCGAGCAGTCCCAGCTTGGCAGCGCGATGCCAGCTCTGGTCATGGCCTCTGCCGCTCGGCGTGGCCCTGCCTGCCTCCTCCCAGAGCCATCTTGTCTCTTTGAGCCATCCAGCCCTTGCAAAGGGCTCTTCCGAACCAGAGCATCCCTTGGGGTGGCTTTTAGGTCCAGGTCGTCACCCCAAAAGGGACAGCAGATGGGTTTATCACCCAGTGCCACCCTGAGGGTGACGTGGTGATGTGAGTTCAAACACTCCGCAGGCTTTAAAGAGAGGGTTGGGAAAAGCTGGGTCAGTGTGTGGAGCTAATCCCGGGCTCTCCCTGTGTGCTTTAATCTGGATTAATCCCTGTATCTGGACCAGCAGTGGTGGGATGGACGGGGCCATCCCTTCCCTACATTATTCAACAGAGATCCCCCATCCTTGAGGGAGGTTCATCTGTTTTGGAGCTTTAATTATTGCTCATTTCAGGCTTTGGCCATTGGGAAAACTGCTCCCATTGTCCTGTGGACCCGTCAAGAAGGAGGCCTGATCCCATAGCTGGATCCTGAGGAGCTGCTCCGTGCCCGGTGCAGGAGTGTGGGAGCTCTGCCCGCCCATGGGACATTTGTTTCTAAGCTCGGCTGCTCACAGAGCTACTCCAGCCCCCGTGCTTGGACAAATTCACCCTCAACCTGGCCCCACAGGTTAGGAAATTATATAGCGGTTTATAGCGTGGTAGGGAAAATATAGATTTTGTGCTGTAATCCATGCTAATTCTTTATTTTAAGTCTTTTAGGCTGTGTGTTGATGCCCAGAGCTGTTGCACGGCACAGGCAGGAGGGATGCTCAGCTTCAGGAATGCTCAGGGACCCATCAGCCAAGGATGCTGGTGCACAAGACGCATCTCTCGATCGGGAGGGGACAGGCAGGTGGGCCCCCTCCACCCCATTCCTAGCTCTCCTCCCCAGCGCAGACACCGAGCCAGCCGTGGGAGCAGGGATGCAGGCTTGGAGCATCCTCAGAGCTCACGACGCTTTGCCGGGAATGCTTTGCTGAGGCTTAACACGTTGCGGAGCCGAGCGGGGAGAGCGCGTGCTGCTTGCTTTTCACATGCCTGGGGGTCATGGTGCCTCCTAAAATAAACCCGTGGAGCTTCATGCGGCCTTTGCGTGGCGGCACGTGGGCTGGGAGCGAGTGCGGAGCAAGGGGAGCGGGGAAGGGGGGGGAAAGAGAAGGTAGGGGACAGGTTCTAGGCTGTGCCCTGGTGGGATGATGTTGATTACAGGTGGGGATGAACTGAAGGGCTGCCTCCCCCAGCCCCATCGCCCTCCCTCTGCTCCGGTGGGGATCCCGCTCTCCCATGGGATGTTTTATTGGTCGAGCCTCGCCATCGGCTGAGGATTTAAAAGCCAAGCCAGGCTGGAGGGCTCAGCGCCTCCTCTCTGCTATCCCTTTCCTGGTGGGGGATTAGATGAGCTCGGGCTGATCCTCATCAGGTATGATCTCCTTTCAAAGCTAAAGCCGCTTCTGCCAATCTTCCCTCTCCTTTCTCACCAGCTTCCAGCGCCCTGTGGGGCTGAGCTGGGGCTCTGCCTGGGGCAGATGGACCCAGAGCTGTGGGGCTGGAGCACAGCCTGGTCCCTGGAGCTGGAGAGCAGCTTGGTCCATGTAGCTGGAGGGCTGGGATGATGGGAATCCCCAGGACGGCAACACGCCTGAGCCACAGCCAGGAGGCTGCGCTGCCTCCGTCTGCCTGTCCTGCCAGCCCAAGCAGGGCTGATTTCCTCTGGGAGGTGAGTAAACCTCTCATTTTGGAGCCTATCCGGAGTTTCTTAGGATTCCCTGCCTCCAGCATGGTGCTTCAAGGGCAGAAAGCAATCCCCTGGCCGTACCAGGGAGCTTGCTCAGCCCCAGGGATGGCCTGATCCAGCATCCTTGCTGCCATCAGAATGATAATTAACAGTAACACCAGCTTCCCAGCACCCTGCTCTGCTTTTTTTCCTGGATGACTCCCGCCCCCCCTGCAAAAGTAAATCACAGTTAATCCGCTCCTCTGGGATTTGGGGCAGTAAATAGCTGGCCTGTGCCAGCACTTTCCAGGAAGCCTCACGGCAGGAGCCCAGCACCCCTCGGGATGCTGGGAGGCCAGAGCTGTTCCAAATTGAAGTCACACTTGTACTTATTGTGCTTTCTGCCCTGCAGAGATGTGTCCTTGCTCAGAGCGGCGCCGCGGACACCCCGCAGTGCCCGTGAGACTGAGCTGGTGAGGGATCTGAAGGCTTTTTTTTTTTTCCAAAATAGCCAAAAATCTGTGAAATCTAGGGGGTTTGTTTGCTTTTATACCTGGCTGCTGACAAGGAGCAGCTCGTAGTGTCATCTCTTCAGCATGAAACGTGGCAAAGCCCCCCACCACAACTAGGCGTGATGCTTCTTTTTCAATGATGCTGCAAGAGCTCCCATCACTGCTCTCTTCTGCCCATCAGAGGGGATGCACTTGATCTCTCTCCAGCCCTCAGGGCACCCCAAAATCTTTATCAAGCACTGCTCGAGGAGAGAAAGAAATGCATAGACATCTCCTGGTATTTATTCCACCGGTTATAACAGTACCATGGCATGGGGACAGCATAGGAGGAGGAGAGACACTCACCAGGGCACAGCGCACAACTACAGCACGACGGAGGAGGATTTTCCCCTTATTATCACTTTGTTCTTCTGGAAGGAACAAGGACATGAGTGGGTCCCACCCTGGGAGAGGGATGGTGGACTGGGGAGAGGATTTATTCCTCTCTGGCGTTAATTGAAGCGTAATGGCTTTATCCCTCTTGTCCTCAACACCCTCCTTCCCTCTGGGCTAAATGGGATCATGTAGCAGGTCCTTCCCAGCTGGCTCCTTCGAGAGGGGCCCTCAAGGGCAAAGTGCTCGGTATTTCTTGCACGGACGGGATGTTATTTCTCGTGTGACGAGTATGGGATGCAGCGGGGTGGGGGGTCGGATTTCTCATTGTGTCTCGTCCTTGAAGAGCAGATTGGAGGCTCCCTGTCGTTTCTAGGAGGCTCGGTGGAAATGTGGAGGCAGAGACACGGCGTATGGCCACCGCTCTGCTGGAAAGCCTTTGCCTTCCCACGCTGACGCGGTTCAATAACACTCCAAGGTCACTTAGTGCTTTCCTTCCCTGCAAACCCCCCCAGCACTCGCTACAGACACGGGCACAGGAGGAGGCGTTGGGGCACAGGGCGGAGGGGGACATGCTGGCTCTTTGCTCTAAACCTCAGACCAGAGAACAAAACGAAAACCACACATCAGGGACATCTGGGTCAGGGACTTGAGGCTTCACATGGTGCAGAAGGAGGACCCGACTCACACAAGGCAAGGGTGACAACATCAGTAGGGTCCCCGCTGCAGGCAACAGCCACCGCCAGACCCTCGGCTTCATCCCCTCCCTTCTCCCCCACCGTCACCTCGACGGGGAAGGGGGTTCAGCCGGGTCACATCACGGTGCATTTCTCAGCCGATTGCTTCAGGTCTTCTAACGTGGCCGAAGCTTTGTCTTTCAAGGAATCAAGGTCCAGGTTCTGGATGTTGCTGAGCTGGCCGATAACCGAGTTCTTCTCTTCCTCCTCCTCGTTGTCCTGCTCGATCATCTTGGCCAGCTCTTTGGGCAGCTCCACGTCACCTCCCACCAGCTGGATCTGATTGTCATCTGTTTCGTTCTGAAAGGGGCCAGGAGAAAGTCAGGGTGCTGCAGGTGGGAATGGAGGCGCTTCTGGAGCACTGAGGGCACACACAACTCTCACGGTGCTGTCAGCACAGACTTTGGGTTGCCTCCCCATTTTAAGGTCTATGTGGATTAGTCCCTGCGGCTCAAAATCAAAGAATGGTTGGGTTGGAAGGGATCTCAAAGCCCTTCCAATTCCAACCCTCTGCCATAGGCAGGGACACCTCCTACTGGATCAGGTTGCTCCAAGCCCCATCCAACCCATCCTTGAACACCTCCAGGGATGGGGCAGACATCGTTTTTCTGGGCAACCTGGGCCAGGGCTTCACCAACCTCACAGGAAAACATTTCTTCCTAAGATCTCATCTAATCGATTATCCTTGTGCTGTGGGTAGGATGCTCTGTTACCGCTGACCCGGAGGGGACATGGCTGAGCAGAGCCCAGGTGCCCACCAGGGGACACAGCAAGTGCTGAGATGAAAACCCAAGTGCGCCAGCATCAGTATAAATTGGCTTTCAGCTCGCGCTGGAGCGCTTGGGGAGGTTTAGGCACCCAATTAAGGCACACGTATGCTTAACGACTGCGCCCACCGGAGAGCAGGGTCTGCTCTGCGCTGAGAGCTACAGGAAGGCTCTGCGAGAGGCAGCCCGGCTGCCAAGTGGGATCAGTAATGAGCAGAAGAAACTTGTCAGAAGATTAGAAGGGACATCTCAAGCGTGAGAAAGCAGTGAAAGGATTGGGGGGCTAGATCTGAACAAATCCCTGTTTCCCCTAGAGGAAAAAAACCTCCATCTCGTCTTCCTTTTTTCTGCCTTTTCTTGCTTTTGGCAGGGGAAAAATAAATCCTCCAGCTGTTTATTTCCTGGCAATAAAAGGGGTATGAGAAGCAGTGGGGTGTGCATCCAGGCTGCCTGAACCCATTTGAACCATCTGAACAATATCACTTGGCTTTGCTGACCTTTCCGAACTAAAATTAGCCCGTCTCCAATTTAGAGTATTCAGCCCGGAGAGATTCTCACTGAAAGGGTGGGTTTGTGGGGGGAGAAGAGCTTGTGGCGATTCCAAGAACAGCTGAATTATCCCTTGATTAAATTGTTTCTAGTGAATCATTCATTGAGCGGAAGTTCCAAAATTGGAGTTTAGTGAGGAAACCTGTGCCAACTAATCCAGGAGAGGAGCTGGCTAGTCCAGCCAGGAAGGTGCAGCTCAGGCTTCGCTCGCAACTACAGGGCTGGAGGTCCCTGGGTGAAGGTGATTTTTTCCCTCATCCAGTGGGATTTAGGCAACGAAAGAGTGGAAGGGGGCTCAAGATGGGGTGTGTTGGTGTTCCTGCTGTTTGGGACTGGGGCCACGCAGCGTTCATGGTAACAGCAAGCGGCGATTTGGATGCTTTTTAGGGGAACTGACTTCCAACTAGGTTTTGTCCCTCAAAAGAACCCAACCAGCCAAGGGGGACGGATGCCCCTTCCTCTCCCGGCAGAGCAGGGGGCTTGTCTGTCCCACCCAGCCCCCTCTGCCAAGCCCACCCATGAGGGTTGTGCTGGGGTTCGGCTCCCCGTGTTCCCCACTCATGCTCTGCACGTCCGTACCTTTGGGAGCCGGTACTTTTCTCGGAAGTGGGACCTGACCGTGGCTCTCTCTGCCTTGCGCTGGGCAAACTGGGCATCTCTCTCCATCCTGCAAACCACACAGGGCAGTTACCGACAGCCAGTGCCCCCAGATCTGGGATTTAAGCATCTCCATCCCACCCCACAACACAGGCAACCCCCGTCTCCTCGGCACAGTCCCAGTTCCCCACAATTTCCACCTCCCTGGCACAACCTGGAGAGAGAAAACAATCCTGTCTCCCTGGCAAGGAAGCGGATTAAGGGATTAGGGGTTCATTAAACTCCCTCATGGTTCTGCCACCCTCTGTCTCCCCTCAGACCTCCCATGCACGGGTTGTAAGGCTGCAGGGGGAGCATCCCGCCTCCCACCGGGACCCCGTGTGTCCAGCTCGCCCCAGTGCCCGGTGCCAGTTGCACTCACTTCTCCTCCACCAGCTGCCGCTGATATTCCTCGTACTCCTCCCGGGTCATGCCTTGTGCCTCGGCTGGAGACTTCTCACCCTCGCTCTTCTCCTCGCCACCGAGGCCACCTGTCAGGTTCTTCAGCTGCCCCCCTACCATGCTCTTCACCATGAACGCCATGGTCACGGTCCCGGGGAGTCGGGAAGTTCGGGTGCCGGGGGAGAATAGGTGCTGGGGAGCTGGGGTGCGGAGTTACGGCAGAGCTAGGATGTTGGGAGAACTGAGGTTAATGGTGAGATGGGGATGCTGGGGCAGCGAGGAGCAGGGAAGGAGGGATGCTGAGGTGAGGAGAGCCTGAGGAGCAGGGCTAAGAGTGAGCCAGGGTGCTGGGGAGCCGAGAGATGCTCGGGTGCTGGGGGTAGGGAGTTACTGGGAAGCCGAGGTGCTGTGGTTGCGAGCTCCCAGCGAACTGGGTTATTGAGGAGCTGGGATTAGCGACGCTGAGTTCCCGGGGGTTGGGATGCCGTGGAGGTGAGTTCCCAGGGCGCCTGAATACGGAGTTCCCGGAGAGCCAGGGTGCTGTGGAAGTGAGTTCCCCGAGTGCTGGAGCACCGAGTTCCCAGGGCGCTGGGATGCTCTGCAGGTGAGCTCCGGGGGTGCCGGAATACCGAGTTCCAGGGAATCCGGGATGCTGTGGAGGTGAGCTCCCGAGGCGCTGGGTTACCGAGTTCTGGGGAATCCGGGATGCTGCGGAGCTGAGCTCCCGAGGCGCTGGGTCACCGACTTCTGGGGATGCCGTGGAGGGGAAGGTCCCGGGGTGCCGGACCAGCGGGTTCTGGAGGAGCCGGGGCGCTGCGGAGCCGAGTTCCCGGGGGGCTCAGCGGGGACGCGCCGCCTCGGTGCCCATGGCGGGGCCGAGCGGAGCCGAGCGGAGCGGAGGGAGCTTCAGCACCGGGGCGAGGACAGCTCCGAGGCGCGCGCCGCGGCGGAGGCCACGCCCTCTCCCACCATGGCCACGCCCCCTCCCACCCCGACCACGCCCCCGGGTCCTATCCCCCCC
>WAAB01022401.1:30566-43727 GCA_013389865.1 Piaya cayana
TCTCCATCGTCCCGAACCACCTCCCACAGCTTGGTCCACATCGCCCCTTGCCATCTCCCACCGCCCGGTCCCCACCGCCCCCCATCGCTCTCCACTGCCCTCGCCGCTTCCCACAGCTTGGTCTCCGTTGCTGCCACCACCTCCAGTCACCTCTCATAGCTTGGTCCCCATCACCGCCCTCCCAGGGTCCCATCACCCCTTTCCATCTCCTACCCCCAGGTCCTCATTGCCCCTTTCCATTTCCCACCACCAGCTCCCTATCACCCCTTTTCATCTCCCAACCCCAGGTCCTCGTTGCCCCTTTCCATCTCCTACCCCCAGGTCCTCATCACCCCTTTCCAGTTCCCATTACCAGTTCCCCATCACCCCTTTCCATCTCCCACCCTGAGGTCCCTATCGCCTCTTTCTCTCTCCCACCCCCAGGTCCCCATCACCCCCCACTATGCCCTGTCCCCCCCAGAGAAATGTCACTACTGGTGCTGGTGCCTCAGGGCTGGATGAAGCCAGGAGCCCTGCGTGACTCTCCTGGACACCGTGCCCTCGTCTCTTGTCTGTGAGCAACCAGCGATGGTGCCTGGCTGCTTTTAACCCAAGGAAACAGACCTTTTCCCACCCTATTCCCCATCCGTTGAGTCCTGAACTAGAGGAAAAGCTGGGACCGAGCCCTGTGTCAGAGCCATCTGTACTGTACACGAGTCACAACTGTTGTTTGCTCTTAGATCTAAAGGCTGCTGGGACCAAAAGCTTGTTCCTCTCTTTCCTAGTGCTGTCAATGATATTAATTAATTTTACTAAACGCTGCTATCGGTCCCCCCAAGATCTGCGTCGCTGGTGGACTGGAGCCGGCCCAGGGACCCACACGTTCACCTAAACCAGGAGGCTGAGGACGGAGCAGGCATTGATTTATGTTGCATAATTCCCTCAGCCCCTCCAGCTCCCATCCTGCCCCCACTCCCATCTCCTTTGGCTGCAGCCTTATAGGGAGCCTTGGGGAGGGAGCAATTAATGGCATCAGAAACGCACCTCCCTTCCAGATGGCCAGCCTGGCTTTAACATCCATTTCTCCCTTTCTTCTTCTCCGCTCATGAAAAAATGAGCACGGATCCAAACCCCAATCCCGGCTTGCAGGAAATCATTTCATTTCCGAAATTTAAAGACAATCTCCACAGATTAAAATGATGGAACAGATGTGAAATGATAAAGTGAAAGAGGGAGGGGGGGATCAGCCCATCTTCTCCCTTCCCTTCTTGCCCAAGGTAGCACCAGGCAAAAAAATTCGTCTTAAAAGGAAACTAAAAAGTAAAATCATGTCTTTTTTCTTGGAGAATCATCCAGTCAGGCAGTGACGGCTGCTGTTATGGAGCTGAGCCTACTTTTGGAAGTGACAAAGGGCATTTGTCCTAGTGAAGGCTTCATGGGGCTACACTAAATCCCAGCAGAGCAGAGCCCCCTGAATGCTGACAGTGACAACCCCCCCCCCCCAAATCATCTGAGTGCGGGAACTGCCTTTACACCCAGCCACAAGGCAGCGAGAAAGCCACCTGAGGCTCTGCGGGCACAACTCCAGCATCACCCCCAGCATCTCCCCACCGCTCAGAGGCCCCTGTGGCTGCTGCTCAGCCTGAGTCGACACTGAGCTGGCTGCTCATGAGTCCTACCAACTGTTTGAAGTGACGATCTGAAGACCTTCTAAGCAGTTTCCCATGGACAGCCCATGGAAAATGAATTTTAGCGCACAGTGAGCTTTCCCAGCCTGCTCAGAAAGAGGCTGAGAGCCCCAGGCACTCCGCAGACCTCCCATCGCCAACAATGTGTTCAAGTTCTGGCTGTCAGTCAGAGAAGGGCTGGATGAAAAGAGGGGCAGAGAGGAGGAAAAGCATCCCTGCTTGTATCCCAGGGCCGCTTTGCCCTTGGATGCCAGGCAGGTTCAGTCCTTGGGTTGGTTCAGAGCAGACTTTTGATGTGGCTGGTCCTAGGAGCTTTGCTCAGTCTGGATTTCTATCCAAATATTCACTAACAGCAAGAGACTTGAAGTCAGGACCGATTTTTTCCAGCTGGATTAGATGGGTCAGCTAGCACATAGCCTCCCTGTCTGAGGAATTATGAGAAAACAGCTCTTGATGAGAAGAAATGCTCAGTCAAAGCAGCTAGGTGGAAATTAGCACACGAGCACTGGCTGGGACTGAGTCACCCGTGGCAGAGATGTTCACTCACTAGGAGGTGGATGTGCCCCATGGAGGAGGACTGTGAGGTTTATCTTTCGCAGTTAGGGAACAGGTTTTATGGGGATGGAGCAAAAGGTGAAGCAAAGGGCTTCCAGCGAGGTGTCCCAGATGCTGGAGGCTCTCCTGCCCCTTTGACCATTGTCCTGTTTGGAGGTAGAAGGGAGAGGACAACCAGAGGGGCTGGGGATGGAGCACATGGCGATGCCTCAAGGTGGTTGATTTCCTATTTGCTTTTCTTTGGGCAGCCGAACTGTTCCTTATCCCCCAAATATATTCAAGTAAGAAATGACTCATCCTTCCTCCCAGGACTCTAACCTGTAATGAGATGTAAATCCTTGCATGACCTATTATATTAGCTTATGCTATATCACACATCTCCGTGGATTAGACGAGAGGGAGATGAAACGTCCCTTCAGCTGCAGCCTCAGACAAGCCGGTGGAAGTTAAGAGGATCCTCTCGCGGCATTGACACCTGATTTGAATAGGATGCAAGCAGTTCCATTCCCTTTGCCACGATGAGAGGGATCATTTCAGCTCCTCTTTCCAGATAATGGGAAAACCAATTCCAAAGGCACACCTGGAAGATCTCTCCTCCACCAGGGTTTCACAGGATGCTTCAGAGATCCCTGAAGGGGGCCAGAAATGATTGCCTGGTGCTTGGAGCGATCCCATAGATTGAACAGGGGAGGGGAAGGTCTGTGACCTTGCAGTGTAACGGCAACGAGGCCATTGAAGGGCAGCAACCCGATCCCTGTCAGCCTGAAATCCAGGGAACACAAAGTTTTAAGCCTTTGAAGACCCTGAGTAGGTGAGTCAATCCTGGAAAGACGAGCATGTGTGTGCTGGAGCCGCGACAGGGGAGGAAATGAGAAGGCGTTTCTAAATAAAGCAGGCAGCCTCTCCGCTGGGAGAAGTCACGCTTGCACATGGTGGTTGATTGTCACTTCTTGTGATGGGGACAGGCACTGCAAACACAGGGACCTCCCCGTGCAGCCCTGACCCTGGGTGCACAGCAATAGAGTCACCTCTGCTCTTCCCACCCGCGGATGGGGATGCTCCAATGGGATGGGGACAGGGATACCCAGCCAGCCAGGGCTGCCACCTGCTCCAGGCAAGGGGATGAGGCACAGTGACGTTCATCCAGTGCTGGTGGCATCAGAAACAGAGCCAGTACCCAAGCATCCCCTCACAAAGAGCTGTAAGGTGCCTCTTGCCTTGGGTACCATGGGGAACATCTGCCTGCTTTCTTTCTTTCTCCACCAGCAAAAAAGCAATAGAGCAGCCACCTATTTAACCTTACTGCTAATTAATCTCTGCTGAAACTTTTTTTTCCCCCCACAGAACAGCGGATGAAATTATGTTGTGTATCCTCACTGGCACGCTCAGCCTCCCTGTGTAAACTACTTAGCTGTAAGAAGGTAACGATTACTCAGAGACGGCTATTAAGAAGTTATTAAGAAAATGCTGAGGATCTGGGGCAGAAGTGCAGAGGGAACTTGGTGGAGACAGCCTGACTGGAGCATCCTAGTGCTCTTATGGACCACCACAACCTTCAGCTGCTACAACAAAGCAAAATATCCCAAGGTTTTGAGCATCGCATCCTTTCAAGAGCTGCAGGTTCTCCTCTGCCCAAAAGGACCACCACGGCATTAACATAGGAAATAGAGTTTAGGGTAAAGGTGTTGGAAATTATCAAACAAAATTACTTGCTTTTATGTCACTTGAGTGTAATTAAAACCAGCTAAAAGCGTCTGGAGTTTGTCTTGGTCAAGGAAGGTGAAACACAATGGAGGGTTCAGCTTTGGGTGGCAATGGAATCAAACCTGCCTTTTGGTGACCCAGGGAGGCTATTTCAATGTAAAGTCTTCTGCCAAGTCTGTATTTTCTGAAAGCACCTCTAGTACGAGGACAGGCTGAGAGAGCTGGGGTTGTTCAGCCTGAAGGATAGAAGGCTGCCCAGACACCTTAGAGCAGCTTCCAGTGCTGAAAGAGGCTCCAGGAAAACTGGGGAGGGGAGCTTAGTCAAGGAGTGCAGGGATAGGACAAGGGAGAACAGCTTTCAGCTGAAGGAGTGGAGATTGAGATGAGATTTTAGGAAGAAATGTTTTCCCCATGGAGGCCCTGGCCCAGGTTGAACAGGAAAGTGGTGGCTGCCCCATCACTGGAGGTGTTCAAGGACAGCTTGGATGGGGCTTGGAGCCCCTGATCCAGTGGGAGGTGTCCCTGCCCATGGCAGGGGGCTTGGAACTGGATGGGTTTTAAGATCCCTTCCAACCCAACCCATTCCATCATTCTATGAAATTCTATTGTCATCGCCCAAGGATGAAGAAATCCCAGAGCAGGGGTTATTACTGCTCTTGTTTGATAGGAAGCCTTAATTACGCTCAGGGAGAGCTGGATGTCACGCAGCCTCCGTGTCACGGGTTGCATCATGTAATGAATTCCTGTGTTTTTAAAACCCCTTGTGTTTAGTTGTATCCCAGGCTCGCACGCATCCGTGTGCCTGCAGAACATCCCTCCTTGGGGATGTCCCTGCCTGTGCTCTTGGCAGCTCAGGCTGAGCCTGAGAGGGGGCATGAAGAGAAGACCTGCAGGGTCCTTTGCTGGGTGATTCCCATCTCTTCTTTTTTCCCCAGTGTATAACAACTAAATGGCTGGTACGGCTTTGATAATGCTCTGTGATGTGTACACACACGCGCGCACGTGCACTCTAAGTGACTTTGCCCAGATCTCCACAAGCTGGAGGCCATCTGAGCCCACACTGCCCGGGGAGGTTTAGTGTCTCCCCATGGAAAGGATCAGGTCCTCACCATTTATTTCTAGGCAGTTTATTTCTCCCTGACAAACCTTCGTCTGGCCGTTCCCCTCCCTCACCTTGGGTCGTCTTGATAGAACATCCCCCAGGAGAACCCGAATGGTGCTTGGGAAGGGAAGTGGGGAGCAGAGATGCTGCTCGGCTGGCTCCCCGCTTTCCTCTGAACCCCCTCCTTCCATCACAGGGTCACGCTGCACGGAACGAAGGGTTTGAGGGCTTTGAGATGCACGGGATGGAGATGCTCCAGCCCCAACTGTGTGGAGGGGGGTTGACAGCCTTTGCCCCAAGGGGTGGTGGGGTTTGGGGGTGTGTTTTCCAGCAAGGAGAACAAGCAGGCAGGGGAGCAGGTCGCACGGAGCAGGGCTGGTTATACACGTGCAGGGAGGAGAGATGCTGTCGGGAGGGGGGGTGAGGAAGAAGAGGGAGGTGATTGGGGTGGGGGGAGGCTCCCACGGCAGAGTCTGCACCACATCAGTGACACAAATACACACGGACAGACACACAGAGCATGTAAACAGGCACATGGGGGGACCATGTGCTGCTTCGCTGCCGGTGATGGAGAGCAAGCCCGGAGCAAAGGCACACGCCAGCCGAAACACACACACGGCCACACACACACAGACAGTTTTCCCACGGGGCATCTTTCCAGCCTTGCCTTCGTTTCCTGGAGTGCTCAGAAGGAAAAGACACACAGAGAGAGGAGCTGGAGAGGTGAACGACACCAAACGGTGACGGGAATGGCTTTGTACATCACGCTAAAAATAGTCCTCGTGATAAAGTCAGTCGTGGAGGGGGAGGAGGTGCAGGCAGCGCACAGATGCTGGCAAGGTCTGCCAGGGGTTCAGGAGCCCGCACGACAAGGATGGAGCAGAAGGAGCCTCATCAGGCCATAATTAGCGCTCGTAATTTGCTCCAAGCAGCCCTGAGGGACTTAAGCAGCGGGCAGCTTGGGAGGGGACCTGCCTAGGCTCGTTGCACCCCCTCCCCTTGGGATGGATGGTTTGCAACCCTGGGAAACGGGAGCGATGGTTGCAGCTGGAATTGCACGGGGAACAGATGGGAGCTCTGGTTTCCTTTGAAGCGAGTCTTGGTTTTTATTTGTTTAGAAGAGGAAGGCTCTCTGCATCTCTGGATGCTCCCAAGAGGGAGCCAGAGCTGATGCTGGAAGAGACGTGCTGGTCAGGGTGACCCCAGTGAGTCCATGCAGGGGTGTGGTGGAGGAGCCAGGAAGGAAAAGAAAAGTTTGTGTGACCTAGGAGATCACCTTTCATCTCCTGGAGCTTCTGCATGTCAAGTCAGTGCCAGTCCCAGCTGGTAAACGGGCTGGAGAACAGACCTGATGAGGAACGGCTGAGAGAGCTGGGGGTGTTTAGCCTGGAGAAGAGGAGGCTGAGGGGAGACCTCATTGCTCTCTAGAACTACCTGAAAGGAGGTTGTGGAGAGGAGAGTGTTGGCCTCTTCTCCCAAGTGACAGGGGACAGGACAAGAGGGAATGGCCTCAAGCTCCACCAGGGGAGGTTTAGGCTGAACATTAGGAGGAAGTTTTTCACAGAAAGGGTCATTGGGCATTGGAACAGGCTGCCCAGGGAGGTGGTTGATTCACCTTCCCTGGAGGTGTTTAAGGGACGGGTGGACAAGGTCCTGAGGGACATGGTTTAGTGTTTGATAGGAACGGTTGGACTCAATGATCTGGTGGGTCTCTTCCAACATGGTGATTCTATGATTCTATGATTCCCAGCTGGGCTGGGCTGGGGATGCTGAGCTCTGGTCCAAGCCAGGATCCTGAGCCGTGGTGCAGAGAGGCACAAGAGTTGCCAGAACTGGGGGCTGATTCTTCAGATTTTTTTAAACCCAGTGCCCCCATCCTCCTTGGATGCCACGTGGCAAAGTCGTAGGGAGAGGCAAGGTCCATTCGTCCTGGGCAGCACTGGCCTCGCAGGCAGCAGAAATAACTCGCTGCTGCTGCTGGTGGTCATGATGATGATGATGATTCACAGCACAGACTTGAGGCAGGATGGAGCAGACACAACTGGGCCCAGTGCCGATCTTGTTGCTGACAGGAGGAGGAGGATGGAGACACGCTGCAAGCCAGCACCAGAGAGCCACAGTAGCCCCTGGGCATCCCGTCTTCCCAGGGTTGTTGCTGAGGGGTTCAAACAGCCCCCAAATCCCTGGGGAGACGTCAGCCAGTGGGATACAGACTGTCCTTGGCTGGGTGGCAGCCCAAAGTGGAGCAGGGGGAACCCAGAAGCAGGAGCAAACAGCCCTGCGTGTGGGAAACTGAGGCACGGACACTGGCAGAAAGAGGGACTTGGCAGGGTTCAGTTCACCACTTCACAGCGAGGAATGGGTAGAGCCCCTTGCATGGGGCACAAGGAGGTGTTCCTGAACGATTTCTTACAGCTGTCCTCTCCTGGCACCCTCCAAACACAGTCCTGGACGATGCTGAGGATGCTGGTCGAGCACCAAGCACCCAAAAGCCCGTGGGACCGGGCACAGTCCAGGGGAGAGGCAGCGCGGTGCCGTTGAGAGGGAAACCAAAGCTCTGAGTGAATTTTGGGGTAGGTTTTACTCCATTTTTCCAATGGCTGGTGGGGTCTGCTGGCATCAGGAGCCCCAGGCAAAGGGAGCAGAGGGGATGTGATTGGGGGACTGGACCAAACCTCCTTCCTGCCTGCTGCCTGCCACTGCATGAAGGTGCTGGGCAATTCTCCCATTTGAAAAGCCAGGTTTCTTGCAGGCTTTGCCTGTAAATGACTTTAATCTTCCTAAGCCCCAAAGGAAAGCTGCTTATAAGGCTGTGCCTGGAGCACCAGGAGGAATGGGGAGGGGGGGATGTGGACGGGAGGATGGGGGCAAGGCAGTGTTCATCCAGGGAAATGAAACCTTAAAGCGCATCAAGCCTCAGTGCATCCCTGTCCTGTCCCCTCTGGACATTTGGACACCCTGAGGTCACCTGGGAAGGGGGTGAGGTGCACCCAACTCCTGAGCTGCTGCCTCCCCTCTGTGCCAAAGGGCTCTCAAAGGCTGTGTGGCTCCATCCCTCAGCTGTTCCCACCATCCCAGCACTCTCTAGTCTTCCCTTTCCAAAAGAAGGCACAGTCCCTATAATGGTCCAAACCAGACCAAGCGCTCTTGGCTGCAGCTTGCGAAGCAGCAGCCGGTAAAGCTGGTGCCCCGCGCATCATTTAACGCTGAATAATTCTGTCTAGGATGAAGGGAACTATTTTAAACCTGCCAGACACCACCTCCACCCAGCATCCTTCAGGAGAGCAGGGACCGCGTAGACACCTCCACTGGGGGTCTGGGACACTGGGGCCTCCTCTTTAACTTCCTGGATGAGTTAAGCAGGGCAGGGAACAAGGTTCCCAAGGTCCAGGAATCAGCCCCAAAATGTGTCCTTAGATCTTCTTAGTCCATGCAGCTCCAAGGGTGGAAGATAAAGTTTGGCTTTAAGGGAGGGGGGGTGTTGTCACCACTCAGCAGCTTCATCACTGTCACAATCTCACCAGTTTTCATCACCAAGTGATGCCCAGGCTGCTCATCCCGGTGACATGGGAACCCTAGGAGGGAACAAACAGGCCTGGATGGGGGAAACTGAGGCACGGACGCTGGTGGCAGGAGGGGTTTGACATGGTTCAGTTCACCTCTTTGCAGCTGTCCTCTCCTGGCATCCTCCAAACCCATCTTGAAAGATGCTGGTAGGCACCAAGCATCCCAAATCCCCCCTCCTGCCACCGGGACTGGGACACCGAAGGCAACGACCCCACCCTGGACCCTGCCAGGGGACACCAGGGCGCTGTGTCCTCCCCTCTAGGGCTGCATCCCATGGGAGCAGAGCCGGAGACAGAGGGGCGGTGAGGCGGGATGCGCCGCATCTGTATGGAATGGGTTTCTTTTAATTACAGTTTGAATCTCACAGGTGGTAGCATTACATGAGAATAAAGCACTGGACAGAACTGGAAAAAAAGGCCTCTGGAGACAGCATGCAAACATTGCAACGAGTTTAAAGCAAAACAACCCAAAAAAAAAAGCATCTCGCGGGGACGCAGCCGCGCTTTCCCGACCGGGCAGCGAGTCCAGCGTCTTCCCTTTAACCATCACTTCTGTCGCTGGGGTTTCCTTTTTTTGTGTGTCCGTTTCATTGGCTTCTTTGTTTTATTATTATTTTTCTTTTATTAACCTTCTTCTCTCTNGGAAGTTTGGAAGCGACCAGGAGACTTGGAATGGGGGGAATGACACCCCCAGGGTTCCCTCCCGGCTGCTCCTGGGGCTGGGCAGGGGGGTGCTGTGTCCACCCCGGTCCTCCCGCCCCAGCGCGGGGCCCCTGTGGCTGCCGGGGTGCTGAGCCCCCCTCTCACAGGTAGAGCTCCTTCTCTTTGATATGCACTAGCTGTTCGCGGAGCTGGTGGAAGGACGGCCGGTGGCTGGGGTCCAGGGTCCAGCACTTCTTCATCACCTCATAGACGACGGCGGGACAACCGTCGGGAGCATCCATCTTATAGCCCTTCTCCACGCGGGGTACCACGTCCTTCAGGGGCTGCGATGGGGTTCAGGAGGGGGGAGGGGGTCAGTTCTCCCCCAAACTGAGGGTTTAATTCCCCCCCCCAAAACCCAGCGGAGCGGGGTTGGGATGGTCCTCACTTACGATTCTCGGATAAGGCACTCGCCCGAAGGAGTAGATTTCCCAGAGGAGGATCCCAAAGCTCCACACGTCTGACTTGGTGGAGAATTTCTAGAGAGGGAGAAGAGAAGCCCCATGAGCGGGCTCAGGCAGGGATAAGGCAGCAGATCATCTCCACATTCAGGTTTTTGGGGTTGGACAGCAGGAATTTGGGATTCATCTCTGGGTGGGCAACTCGTGATGTGCCCAAACTTGGACTGTGTCCCACAACTCCCCCTCCGCTCACCCACCTTTTCTCTAAGTGCTTCTGGTGCCGTCCACTTCACTGGCAGCTTCCCCGTGTCCTGCGTGGAGGAGGCTTCCTTGGTCAGCCCAAAATCGCTGACCTTCGCAATGTTGTCCTCCGAGACCAAGACGTTCCTCGCCGCCAAGTCCCGATGGACAAAGTTGTTGGCTTCCAGGTACTCCATGGCTTCACAGACATCTCTGGTTGGGACGGGAGGGAGAAGGGGGTTAGCGAGGTGGCTCCAAAACACCAGCGGGAGCAGGTTAAGGTGGGAGGCACGGCCAACTCTTGGTGTCTCGTGGCCATACTTACAAGGAGAACTTCAGCAAGCAGTCTGCACCGAGGACTGACCGCCCACGCGACCGCAAGTAATCCACTAGGCTGCCCTGCAGGGATGGAGAGAGATGGTGCCACCAGGGTCAGCATCCCACCCACTGCCCCCTCGTGCACGGGGCAGGACCTGGGGATAATGATGGGGCAGGACCCGGGGATGTTGTCCCTCCCTTGGAGCCAGCGATGGGGCACGGGACAGCCTCGCCACCCCCAAACACCACGGTGGCCCCAAAAAGACGTCATCCAAGCTGGGATGACCCAGTTGGTTGAAGCCCTGGGACCCTGTGAGGGGTATAAAGGGTTGGAGCAGGCGGGGTGAGGGGTCTCACCTTGGCCATGTACTCGGTGACGATGTAAAGGCCGCTCTTCTCCTCCACGATCACTCCCAGGAGCTGCACCAGGTTGCTGTGTCGGAGCTGCCTGTGCGGCGCAGGAGGGCTCAGGGCAGGGTTTTGGGGAGAACAGGGACGGTCCCCACAGGGCATCAGGGACCACCCACCTCCACTCATACGGATGAGGCTACCCCCTGGCTTGCATTGTCCCCCCCTCCCCATATCACTCACGTCATCACAGACGCCTCCGCCAGAAAGGCTTGCGCTGTGGCGTCATTTTTAATGCACTTCACGGCGACTTTGTTCCCCCGGTAATCCCCGAGCATCACGTCTGCGGGCAGAGAGAGACGGGCGTGGGAGGCACTGTGGAGAGTCCCAGCCTCCTGGGGTCCCCACCATCACCCTGAGTGGCTGCAGAGGAGCCCCCCACCACCCTGACAGCCACTGTGGTGTTGGGGACATGTGCCTCACCTCCAAATTCCCCCTTGCCGATGATCTGCAGCAGCTTGAGGTCCTTCATGTTGAGGGCCCAACCGCCTGTGGGAGAGGGGAAAGGGTGAGACACAACAACCTTGGGCAGCTACAGACTACAAGAAGTCTGGCTGGAAAGCTGCCTGGAGGAGAGGGACCTGGGGGTGTTGGTTGACAGCGACTGAACAGGAGCCAGCAGTGGCCCAGGTGGCCAAGAAGGACAATGGTATCTTGGCTTGGTACTCGGCACTGGTGAGGCCGCTCCTCGAATCCTGTGTTCAGTTGTGGGCCCCTCACAGCAAGAAGGATGTTGAGGCTCTGGAGTGAGTNATATGTTTTCACAGAAAGGGTCATTGGGCACTGGCAGAGGCTGCCCAGGGAGGTGGTTGATTCGCCTTCCCTGGAGGTGTTTAAGGGATGGGTGGACGAGGTGCTGAGGGACATGGATTAGTGCTTGATGGGAATGGTTGGACTCGATGATCTAGTGGGTCTCTTCCAACCTGGTGATTCTATGATTCAATGAGAGTGAGGAGGTGCTGGTGGGTCCCCAGGAGCCGGGGAAGGGCAGGGCCACTCACTGCGGGAGAACTCGTCCTGCGCCGCCACCGTCCCCTCCATCACCTTGGGTTTGATGAGGCGGGTGCAGAGCCCATCGGCGTCCGTGGTGTAATGCTGGGGGAGAGGCAGGTGAGAGGCAGCCACCAGGGACTCGCGGTGGCACACTGGGGTGGGGGGTCCCCGCCAAGACAATGCCAGGCTCTGGGATCCCACCAGGTGGCAGCACCAGGCCACAGATGGGACCAGGGGGGCTGGAGGGGTCCCTGTCCCTCCTCCCAGTCCCTCTGTCCCCTGCACATCCAACCATCCCCTCCATCCTACCCCCATCCTCCCCTTACCCCAAGGTTCTGTCCCCAGCATCCTCAACTCATGAGGACAGCAGAGAAGGTCCCACCATCTCCGGGGCTCCAGACCTTCCCCACACGAGCTGTGACCCCTAATGTCCTCCCCCCAGCTTCACACCTAAGGTCCCTGGGCTGGGGACAGAAGAGGTGGCAGCTCTAGTTAGCAGGTGAGATCTCACCTCCACCAGCTGCATGAGGTTTTCAAAGTAGACCTCCTCGTCGATGCTCAGCTTGCTGGAGGAGTAGATGATGCGGTAGTGCTCCACCTTCCCCTCGCAGCTGACGCACAGGGTGTAGTCCCCAGGGTAGTTGGTGCTCTCCCGCACCAAGAAAAGCCCCGTCTCGGGGGGGTACAGCAGCCGTTCTGCCTGCTCCCGCGTGATCTTTCCGTGAAACCACCTGCAATGTGACACGTAGAGCAGGTCAAGGACCGGGAACGTGCTGGCTGGAGCCGTGTGGGGTTGTGGTTAGGGGCCACAGGGCAGCCTGCATCCCTCCTAGGACACAACTCCTTCCACGGCATCCTGATCCCCAACCCAGGACTCAGCCCCAGCTCCTCCAGACTGGGGGTCACCAGTGGCTCTGGGATGCGGCAGGGACACCAAAATGATCCATCCACGCGCGTCTGTGGGTACTCACGGCATCAGGCTGAGCTTGATCCCAGCTTTCACGCCTTCCCGCTTCTGCACGTAGTTAGCAGGAATGATGCCCTCCCGGCCCACCTTGTTCTTTGCCTTGTACCAGTTGGGATCCTGTGGGGACAGCAGAGATGGCACAATGAGCCCACGGCTCCTGGAGATGGCAGCATCCCATCCCAGGGCTCAGCTGCAAAGGTCAGGGACCAGCAAACCCCGATGCTGGTGGCCAAAAGGAGCTGAGCCCTTATGGTCACCGCAACCTTGGAGGCATCTCGGGGCCCTGGAACCCACGGCCTCTCCATTCTTCTCCCCAGGTGCTGTGTGCAGCATCGCTCCCCAGTCATGAGTCCCTCCCCTCCCTCCTCCACCTCCCGAGAAGCCCGCAAGAGGCTTCCATCTCAGAGAAACCTTAACTAACGAGGCCATGGATTAATTAACCAAACACCTGGCCTGATTCCTGCCCTGCCAGCTCTGTGGGACTTCCAGCGGGACAAGGGAATCCCACAGCACACGGCAAACGCTGTGTCCTTAGATG
>WAAB01022402.1:0-21480 GCA_013389865.1 Piaya cayana
GTGAAAATTCTTTTCCTAATGTTTCCTAATTTCCTTAAATCACCCTGGTGCCTTGAGGTCAGGCAAGGAGATCCCTGGAGATTTTTGTCCCCAGATCCCTAAATCACTGCAGAACGTGCTTAATGCATTAAATGCTTGTTTCCATCTGGTTGATGCCGTCCGTGCTGCTCTTAGGTGACAGATGTCCTCTCTACGAGTATAAGTATCTCTAGGACACTAAATTGACCCCCACATTTCTTTTGCAGTCTTAGTTGAGCATGTAAGAGTGAATTAAATGGAGGAACTGAGATGTGTGAATGGCCGTGTCGTTCATGATGTCCTAAGTCTTCCTCTGCTGAGTTCTGTCAGGAACCAGCCTTTCTGTCAGGCCAGGTGCTTTTCTGTTCTTCATAACTAAAATAGCCATGGTTGTATGGGACACAAACCCCAAGTTCTTCACTGCTGTTGGAACATGCTTAAGCAGTGGCCAGACTACAATCCTGACCTCCATGGATCAACTCACTTCAGTTCTGTGATAAGAGGTGTATCCAAACTGGTATCCCAGTGGTCCTTGGACACAAGGTAACTTCAATTTACTCATCTGGAATGGGCTGCCCAGGGAGGGGGTTAAGTCACCTTCCCTGGAGGGTTTTAAGGTGCGGGTGGATGAGGTGCTGAGGGACATGGGTTAGAGATTGGTGGGAATGGTTGGACTCGATGATCCGGTGGGTCTCTCCTAACCTGGTGGTTCTATGATTCTATCTTAGAAAAGTAGTATCAAAGGCACGGGTAATGGGGATCAGGAGACACCCAGCCTTTGAAATGGGTCTTGTGGGCATAGTCACAGCAGGAGTCACTTGAGTAGCTCGGGCAGGTACTGGATGCACTTATTTTTCCTTTTCTGTGTAATGGCAGTGTACAGTGCTGAAGAAGTTTTTATAAAGACAGGGAATCGTAAGCTAGCCCAGCAGATGGGAGCAGCTTTCCGATATCGGCTGGCAGGAAGGCAGAAAGAGACACTGCGTTGGTACCAGAAATAAACATGGATCTGAACTTTAGATATGGAGTTCAGCTCTCTCAACATTGCTGTAGTTTTGTAGTTCTGGTTCCTGTTTGTATCTAATTGGAGCTGCCTGTATTTCGGGGAAGGAGAGGTGTCTGCTGTGTGAGCTTAACGAGTTGGTGCAGGGTGAGGGTGTGGATTGCTGGCAGGACCTCGTTCCGCTCAGCCTGCCTGGCGCTCCCTCGTCTCCCATGGTACAGAGCAGTGTCTCAGGCTCAGGGGAAACGGGAGAGCTGCTTCATACCTGCTGTGTGACCAGAACCACAGGCTTCATGGCATAAGTGGCACACTTTAAATTTACATGGTGACAGACCTTCAACTGTTACGATGTAAAAGCTGTTCTGTTTGGATTGAGAGGAACTGCAGCTGGCTGCCTGCCTCCAGGGGGAAGCTTAGCGAACACCTCTGCCTTATTCTTGAGTCAAAAGTATTTGCTGTTTCTTCTGCTTGCTGCAGCAGTCCTTGCCGGAGGTGGGAACTGTGCCACTGCAGCATCAGGAGCTCAGGTACCAATGCTGTACAGAACCCCCAGACATTAGCTCTGTTTCTCACACACTGGAGCAAACATCCCTTTACATTTTGGGTTTTTTTTCTCTTTTAACCATTTGGTACCACCTCCCCTTCCCTCTTCACCTTTATTCCTCTGTATCAGGAAAAAAAGAATTGTAAATGCAGGCCCTCAGCTAACTCAAGAAAGATGGAATTGGTTTATTTGGCTGGAAGCCACAGAACTAAGTGAACCTGTCATAGGATTCTCAGCCACTTATGAGCAAAGTCTGGGTTTGGTTTCAACAGTTTAGTAATGAAATTCAAGCACGGATAACAGTTGCGGTTCCTGGTCTCAGGAGAGGGGCACTGAAGGACTCTTGTTTCCAGCTTTGTGCCTCCTCAGAGCTCTTGCAGCAGTGGGGGAGCTCGGAGCTGGGCTGCAGCTCGTCCAGCTGTCAGGAGATCGGGTGTCACGCTGAAGAGGCTGTTGTGGTATTGATTTAATCTGGAGTGGACAAACGAGGACTCGTGTCTGTGACAGAAGAAGGGTTGGGCTGTTCATGCAAACACGAAGCTCCGAGCAGTTGGTTTCACTGGCAACAGGACAGAGGCTCTGGTGCAATTAATCTTTGTCTGGTCTTGTGTGGCCACGCTGCTTGGGTTTATACTTGCATCCAGTTGCAGCCTGGTAGAAAAGGAAGGCAGCAAGGGGACACTGGAAGGTGCCTCAGTTCACTGGTCAAGAATCTCCATCTGCCTTCAGGCTTTTCCTGGCTCAATTCTGCATGGCTTCAGTGAGGTTGCATTGCTCTTCCATTATTTGTAGGGAGCAGCCTCAGGTTGTTTCTGGGTTTGACTTCTCCACCTCCAACATTGTTTCCATGAACAGAGCGATGGGGGAAGTTTTGGCAGGCACGTGCCAGAGGTTCCCAAAAAGCAGATTTGGAACAATGGCTTGGAGGACGAGCCGCCTGCTCGCTGGTCAGTCTTTATGAGAACTGCTGCCCATGAGCAGAGATTTCTAAGCTTTTTAGCTCTGTCATTTCATTGCCTAAAGTTTAGTGAGAGCACATTCCACAGCTCCGATACCTATTTACCTGTGCAGCCAATCCCCAGCAAGATGACACCGACGATGTCCTGACTTCAGGAGTTTGTTTTTCCATTCATCAAGCTTTTTGAGTAAAGAAGGAGATAGCGATGTTCTCAGTAGCAAGATAGATTCCTGTCTTTTTTTTTAATTAATTGAGGGATTTGAAGGGGTGGAGTAAAAGAGCATAGTTTATTCTTTTGTTTCGTTTTCCTCTCCCCTCAGAGAGCAGATGCGGGAGTTTTATTTATGTCATTCCAATGCTCGACTTGCCTTGACTTACGCAGCAGCATTACTGGGAAAAAAGAAGAACAAGAATGAAAAGTTGAATGCCACGCCACAAAGCGCGTATGAATTACTGCAGTGGCTTGGCTCGTATTTCTAAATGTTGGCAGGCAATGCAGCAGGAAATGCTTTATCGGGAACGTGGCCCAAAGAATCCGTAATGGCACGGTTTAATTAGATTGGCAGGGGTCTCAGGGAAGGTGTTGGAGCCTGCACCGAGAGGTGACCGTCTACCTGAGTTTTGCCAGTTGCTGCCTCTTGCGTGCGCGCTGGCATTTCAAGGCAGCAGTCCGTGTTTGCTGAATGGGAGCATGGAGGTGGAAACAGAATAGAGGAATATTTTCAGCTGCAGCGCGGTCTACTTAGGAGCGCAGCATGCTGCCTTTTCCACAGGAATTCTATGGAGTTGGCTGGACTGGGCTGAAATTAAGCATTTGCGAGATTAATTGTGGTGTCCGCTGTATGAGGGAGCCTGTACAGATGTGAGTGCAATGACTCATGTTGTTCTGAAGCTTTTCTGCTTGCATTTGTCCATGAACAGTTCAAACTCTGCACACAAGGCATCACCGGTGCTGTGATAACATTCACATTCTTCCCCTGAGCTCTCTCCTGGTGCCAGTCATCCTTTCAGACCTCAAGGGCACAAACTGCTTCAAAGGTACCTCAAATTAAATTGGCAGGAATCTCATAAATTTGAGTCTGGTCCTGCCTATTCCTCAGTTATAAAAATTTATCTCTGTTGTTGCCAGGCTGTTAACAAGAAATGCAGACCTGGGATTTGGGCTGAGGAAGTGGCGTTTGAACCTTACATATAAACACTGCAAATAAACCTAAACAGAAATCAGACATGTAATTCCTTCCAAGGTATCTAGGTGCATAGAAATCTTTTCTAGACTGGTAGGTTACCTGCAGAACTAAGAGTTTTTGCTCCTTGTCCCCTCCTAAAGGTTATTCCTCTCCATGATTTCATTTTTCAGTCCTGCTCTCCTACTTGTTTCTCTTGCTGCTGGTTGTAACATCACCCTCAAAAAGGGGTCATTATACAAGACTCTTGCAGGATGTCACTACAGGGCAGACCTGATCCCTGAGCTGCTTTTCCAAATAGACACGAGTTAAGGTTCTTCGAGCTGACCTAACCCACTCCTGGTCTAAAGATGGAGGCTTGGTAAGACTATTATGGCTAAGTATCTAATAGCAAATCACAACTTCCCAGATCTTTCATTTGTACTACAGTGAACTGACATGAAACAGCCCAAGTCTGTAATGTTCAGTTCTCTCTACCCTTCGGATCAGGGTGTCTGCTGGCAAGGGTCACAGGCCCTCGTTAATTCCAGAGCCATGACCAAATTTCGTTTGCAAGATCGCTGACTGACCTGGACCAAAATCGCACCAAGGACCAGCGAGTGACAGTGCGATAGAAGAATATTCTTCAGGTGGCATAATCTGAACGTGTGTCTTTTTCTCCCTTCTTCTCCCTTCTTTGCTGTCTTTGAATGATTCTTTGCTGTTTTTCAATATCTGGGTAAAGGAGGCTAGAACTGAGCCTTCTCCATGTTCAAATCAAGAACAGATTGAGCAGTCTTGATCTTTTAGGAAAACAGGAAAGTGATACAGTTTTCAAGTAAAACTATAATAGAGTGTGAGAACCTATGATGATGACAGAGTTGCTTGGTCACCGCTTCTTCCCTCTTAACTCTCCAGCGGGCAGGCGTGCTTCTTCCTTTGCTGAAATGTCTTTGATTTTGGAAGACGGAGAGAGGAACTGGAAAGTTCTTTGTAAGCTTTCAAGTTGTTTGCAACACACAAGAGTGGGAAGCTGGCCTGTGGTGTCCTTGGGTTTGTTTGTTTGCTCTCCCATTTCGAGGACGAAGGGGAACTCTTTATGTCCTGCTTTGTGGGCAGCATCTGTATGGTGGGTGCACCCAGTCTTCAGTGGAGATCAGAGCCCTGAGGTTTACAAGCACCAAGTAACCCACACCACGTGCAAGGCAGCTCCTGGGAGACACTTGGACTCTGCTTTACCCCTGAGCTAGCCAAGGGCACCAGGGTGGGAGCGTGATCTCTTCAAGGTGGTCACCACCTTCCTGGGATGATCCTTGCAAAAAGGGAGATCTTTTCACTTGGCAACNTAGTGTCACTGGGCACTGGAATAGGCTGCCCAGGGAGGGGGTTGATTCACCTTCCCTGGAGGGGTTTAAGGGATGGGTGGACGAGGTGCTGAGGGACATGGGTTAGAGATTGGTGGGAATGATTGGACTCGATGATCCTGTGGGTCTCTTCCAACCTGGTTTTTCTATGATTCTATGTCTGTGAGGGTTGCAAACCACTTGGGAAATCTTCCGGATCTGCTTGGAATTCCTCGAAACACCAGTAATTATAGAGTGGGTCTGATTCAGCTTTCCCTTTAACCACCCCAAAATGCGCACGTTTTGGCTGCAGTGATGTATCCTTCCTGCAAATAAGGAAAGAACAGGAGTTGATGCAAAAGGACTTAATTTTTCTAGGACGCTTAAGCACACTCAATTCCATTTGTCCCAGTGTAAATTTTGTGGTGATTGGTTCTGGAGTTGACCTTTCCTGCCCCCCTAGTTTAGGAGGCAATAAGGAGCAGCAGCGCCTGGTGCCATGGAGCTTCACAGCTGGCATCTCCCTGGTTATTGGGTTTTCCAGCGCTGGGCCTAACAAAATGTTTTACGACATCCAATGATCGGTGCAAGTACATAGTAAAAATCCACTACGTTTAGTTTTATTTCTAAGTCGTAAAAAGAAAAATAGGCACATTATATGCTACGCATATACAGAACATATATAAAAATAGTGTTTAAATGGGAAATAAGCAGCTCTCATCTTTCCTAGTGTGTTACGGATTCACTCCTCAATTGCAAAAGACCAAAAGGTCTTGAACCAAGCAAGGAGGGGGCAGGAGGAAAAGCCTTCCTAACAGAAGTAGTGCCCTTTGGAGCTTGCGGCCATGCCTTGTTTTAAATGGAACCTACTCATTTGTTGTCGGTGGAACAAAATTATCATATCGCCCTTGGTTAGCGCTTTGATAACCAAATGATGGATACATGCAGAATGTGAAATGAGCTGAAACGTTAGGAGAGAATAGAAGCAGGAAGCTTAATACGAAGTCTCGAACAAAATCATAGAATCATAGAATAACCAGGTTGGAAGAGACCCACCAGATCATCGAGTCCAACCATTCCTATCACATACAGCAGCTGATCCAAACTGGGAGTGCTTCGGGGGGATTCGCCTGAGAGCAGTCAGTTGCATCCACAAGACAATTGAATCTTCTCCCGTGGATGCTGTCACCTTCTCTGTGGCCTAGTGGGGAGTTTTTCATACTACTTGTAGGCAGAATCTTCTGTCTGCCTGGGGTCAAGTATTTTCCAAGCCAATTGCAGTGACAACCTTCTAAACAGTCGGTGGCTCCCTTTAAACAGCACCTCTGCCTCAGACCTGTTCATTACAAATTCTATGCTTCCTTCCTCCATCGATCAAACCAAGGTGATGGTGAGTAAAATTAAAGTAATCATGTATTTCCTACCTCATTTTGAACGTTGCAGTCAAGAATTGTTGCTCTCCATGTGTGCCGAGACTGGATGGTGGCTCCTAGTCTGGAGCTGCAGGGCTCTAGTTTGCTTTCCAAAGTGGTGGAGCAAGGCTCCTGGGGGACTGGGAGCTCCTCTGTGATATCCTGAGAGTGGGATTTTGTTCCTGAAGATGAACCAAAGTCATGCTGCCCGTCAGAAGCAGAACTCCAAGACTTTATGACAATTTATCAGCACTTAAATGAGGTCAAAACAATCTTTCTGTTGTGAGAGACAGCACTGGTGCATCACAGAGCACAGCAGCGACACATCTTTTATCTTAAAGACCTTATATTTGAGCCTGCTCCTTTTTTCTTTAAGCTTTGTATACAATATTAAAAATTAATGTGTTTTGTCTTGGTTTCTTAAAAAGTAATCAAGTCCCATGTAGAAAAATAAATTGATAGGGCTAAAAAGTACCAGTTTGTAAAGGCAGTAAAGTGACAGTTTCTTGAAAAAAACGCATAAGAGGGACTATTGCTTAGAGGGCACTTTTTTCAGTTTAAAAACTGAGAACAGTGGGGTAAAATTCTCAAAAACTACTTCTAGCCTTACTTTTCTGTGGCATTCTGGAGTATTTGCATTTTGGGAACATACATTAGGAGCCAGTTGCAATAAATAGTTTAATTTGTATTTTTACTGTATTCCCTTGGTGTTCGTAGAATATCATAAAATACACAGTTTAACTTGGTGATATGTTCTTAGGCAGAGCTACTTCTGAGAATAGGCTTGAACTTGGGACACTGAAGTCACGGTAAGCTCATGTTTTTTCTCACCTTGGGAGACTGCTGAATATCTCAAGGACAAAGCCCTTAATAATTGAAAATCCCAGATACATAGGTCTGTCTTTCTTTTTCTTGCTTTAATTTCCTTTTCCATTTTGCTGTCTGAAGTCGCCACTTCTTGTTGTCTTGTCTATCTTTTGTCAATCAGCTTTACATACGGAAGAGTAAAACACCACATATTTTTATGCAGAATACTCAGGAGGGAACAGGAATCAGTGTCTTCCCTTTTCCAATAAAGCCCTGGGTTAACCCTTGAGGTTTTTCACAGGTGCCCTGTATATAGTTGGTAAAAAGGAAAGCCTGGGAGCTCTTCTGTGAAAGGACAGGATAAATAACTCACAGGTGATTCATATTTGCCTGCTTAATCTCCTTCCCTACAGGCCTTTGTTCTTAAGGCATTTACATTTCTGTAGAGAGAAGGTCAAGAGGAAAGGTGCTTTCTGCCTTTTTCGNTTCTATGATTATTCAGTCTTTTTAATTAGGTCACTGATTTCACTGTCTTTGTACGAGAGGTGCTTGAGCTGTAGCTGAGTCACTGGGGGATTTGTAAAGGCAGCTTTTATTTTGCTGAACTTTGCTGGTCAGACAGATGCATTGGCTGCTAGGAGAGAGAAAAGTTCAAGTTCATTAAAATGAAACTTCCTTTTTGTGTGATTCGATGATCCTTTGCGTCCTGTGGACATGTTTGTCCTTGGTGCCACTGAACCCTCCTTTAGTGGCCTTGTTTGTGGTTAGTGGTTTACAATGCAGTTTTGGCTGGTGCAAGGCAGATGAACTGTGCGTGTGGTGCATTTGAAATAGGAGTTTTAGGAGTTAAAAATGGAATGAGTTGGGGTTAGAAATGAGAGATCAAGAGGAAAAGGCTGGCAGAGAAAATGGAATAACTGAAAGTGGATACCTTGCAGCTCGTAATTGAAGGGTGGCCTATCTTTATCTGCCATAGCGACATATTTTGTCTGATAAGTGGGGCTGTGGGAACCTTGTGGGGTTCAACAGGGCCAAGTGCAAGGTCCTACACCTGGTTTAGGGCAATCTCTGATTTTGATGCAGGATGGAGGATGATCTGATTGAGAGCAGCCCTGAGGAGAAGGACTTGGGACTCTGACTGATGAGAAGCTTGACATGAGCCAGCAATTTGTGCCCACAGCCCAGAAATGATCTGTGTCCTGGGCTGCATCAAAAGAAATGTGGCCAGCAGGGTGAGGGAGGGGATTCTGCCCCTCCATTCCTCTCTTGTGAGACCTCATCTGGGGTATTGTGTCTGGAATCCTCAACATAAGAAGGAGATGGAGCTGTTGGAATGCGCCCAGAGGAGGCTACAAGGATGATCTGAGAGCTGGAGCACCTCCCATTCGAGGACAGGATGAGAGAGTTGGGGTTGTTCAGCCTGGAGAAGAGAAGGCTCTGAGGAGACCTTGGAGTGACCTATGACTATTTGTGGCTCTAAGGGAGTTGGGGAGGAACAATGAAGTGAGAGAGGAAAGGGAAGCATTTAAGGGAAACATTTATTCCGCTCTGTTCCGCTACCTAAAAACTGTAAAATGTGAATATGCCGTACAGCTGCATTAGGGAAGAAAGCCTCAGCGATTCACTTTGTTTGTTTTAATTGAACAGTAATAGGAGAAACAACTGATTATCTTAATGAGCTAGTTCAGCGTTGTAGTAAAAGCTCTTTACAACTGCCATTGCTTTCTCACCCCAGAGTCACTAAACTTGTTTGTTACATCTGAAAAAAACACTGGCAGTCACTCTTTTGAGGATTTTCAGGTGGGTATATGAAAAATCAGAAGCACTTAACAATTCTTAAAAGTTTGGTTTTGATAAGATGTCAAAATGTCCAGTTTTAAGTTCTTGGTGGGTTGTGTTAGCAGCTGTGAGCCCCAGGGCCAAGCTCCAGGTGTGCCTGCTGCCACAGCTCAGGTGTGCAAGGACAAGGCCGGGCAGCAGGGCCTGATGAGGTCTTAGGGATCTGCTTTATCTTGTCGGAGCCTGTTTCACAAACAGAAGGTAGCTACCACATGTTATTTTGTTGATCGTGTCCTTTTCTGTGCTGAAACCGCATGTAGGGGAAGTGGAAATTTCATGTTTGTCTTTTCTCCCTGTTCAGTTCTTAGCTGCTGTGTCAGCTTCCTCTCAGAGCCCTTGTTTGCCTGGAAAGCTGTGTGATTATCTCTACTGTTTGTGTGGTTATTTAAAGGGATTCTATCCTACGTTATTGCTCCACTGTTCTGTATTTCATGTAGTTAATTTTGTTATACTTTTAGGTGACTTTTTAAATGAAAAAATCAATGAGCAGAAGTAAGTGACCAGATATTCTGGAATCTTCAATATAAGAAGGAGNTGGGGAGGCCCTGGCCCAGGTTGCCCAGGGAAGCTGTGGCTGCCCCATCCCTGGAGGGGTTCAAGGCCAGGCTGGATGGGGCTTGGAGCCCCTGATCCAGCAGGAGGTGTCCCTGCCCAGGGCAGGGGTGAAACTCAGTGATCTTTAAGGTCCCTTCCAACCCAAACTATTCTATGATTCTGAGATATTTGGGGTTAGAGCTACGTCAGAGACAGAGCATTGTTTTGCTTTGCATTAGGTGTGGATTCTCCAATGGGAAAGGAGGTCTAAAATTCAAATAATGTAACAAAAGTATCTGTAGTTGAAATAGTTTGCTGGCAGTTGAAGAAGACGCCATAATCTTCACTTGCTGGCAGTTTTCTGAAATGAAATGTAGGGATGACATCATTTAGTGGCAGGTCAATGTAGAAAATGGTGCTATTGCAATTGTCAGTCTCTCTTCGGAGGTTTTGGTGTTTCTTCATCTTGCCTGCAAAGGGCTGGGGGTTTGTTGGTGGTACCAGGCTGCCGTGATGCAAGGGGAATAACGTCATGGAACTTGGCAGACACAAACTCTGGTGTTTTTCTAATGTTTGATGTGCTTACCCAGTAATAATCCAGTTGTAGGAAAGAAAAACAATGGTCAGGGAAGGAGATATGTTGTCGTTGGGACATGTCGTGATGGGAGCAAAGGATCATTGTCAGCTGTGGTTTTTAACAAAACACGTGTGAAAGCGAGGGAACATGCTTTGTAGTGTTGTCTTTGTGTTGAGGGGGGAATGAAAAGCAAAACTGGGTGGGATGATAGGTTGACAAAGCACAGTAAGAGTGGCTGAGCCTTCTTACTAAGAAAATATCTCTTTGAGAAGTTATTAATACTGACAGGCGCTTTTCTGAAGAAAGCAGGACTTCTGTGATGATGGAGATTGTGAAAGAAAAGAGAACTTTGTTGTTCTAGCCAAATTATTAACAAAATCCCATCAGTGTGGTGTTTTTCTTGTTACCTTCAGCAGCTGATATTAAGCCAGCTTGTAGACGTGTCCAAACAAGAAATTATGCTTTTTACTGTTTTCTATCGCTATAAAGGTTTGCCAAGGAACCTGGATTTAAATAAATTTTTCACGCATGGTAATGCGATTGTCGAAAAATAGATGCACGTTGCATTCTGAAGTGTCTTTATAGCCTTTCAAATACTTGTAAAAAATGTTAAGGGTAAATGTATTCATTCCGTGCCCCCCAGGTACCTGTCTGGAGAGCACCCTTAGCTTTGGGGGAGCTGCCGTAACTGAGCAGCGAGTTCCTTCCCAGCCCAGCATGAGTTTTTGGTGTGATGGGGAGGCAATCTTCTCCCAAGCACCCAGCAGCTCCTTAGGCACTTAGGCAATTTTCAAGTTGGGCTTACAGGGGCACGAGTCTAAAAATGTCTCTGACTTTAGTTTTGCTATTATTTCTGGAGAGTTTCAAGTCTAGACAGAGAAGAAACTGAATCTAACTTAATTGTAGTAACTGTAAAACCCAGTGGTCAGCGCTGAAACTCCCAGGCAGCTGTGGAGTGCTTATTCTCTCAGCTCTGCAGTGGGCTGGAACGAAGGGAGTAGATGAGTAGGAGACCCCTTTACTCTAGGGCACCTTCCCGTTCGTAGCACATAGCTCTTTGAAATGACTGTCGGATCCTTAGACCTGTCATCTGCAGGGCTTTGAAGTCAGAGGAAGGGCAAAAAATAATCAGCCTAAGTAGAAATGCAAACAAACCATCATGCTTTTAATCAGAGGCAGCACGGGGATCATAAATCACGGAGCTGACTCGCAGAGCGGTTACAGGAAGCATAGATGAGTGGGAAAGGTTGGAGTTTTCTTTAAAGAGACTTTAGCTGCTCAGTGACCCTGCGCGTGTTAAGTTTTTGTGTAGCGAGTATGATGAATAGACAAGAAGATTTTACAGCAAGAAATCAGTATTGGGTAGATTATTCTCATGCAGTCTTGTATCTGCATGTGTATTTCAGAGTATGGAAAATGAATCTTTTAACCACACAGAGTAACCAAGCACTGCACCCTTGGAACTGCATGTACCCTATATGTGCCTGGAGGGTGCTCCTCTGCTCCCGTGATTGCTGCCTCTCAGAAATTAAAAAAGGTTATAATATGATAAAGAATTCTTTTTCCAAAGAAGAAACCAATAAAGTTTGAAGAGACAGGAGAACATTGTAAACTGGCGCTTCTATTCACGTAGATGGGGTTGAGATTCCCTGCTAATTTCTCCTTTGGACAAGCAAGGACAAATTGGAAAGCTCGTTCTTGTATTTCTGGCTCTATTGCCTTAGAGACAGGTTTGAACCTGAAACCACAGAATTTAATAGTCGGGGAATGTGTAACAGCATTTCTTTTCTGGACAACTTATGTGCTCACGAACTGATATTTTTCTATGTTCCATCAGTTATTTTTGTCATAGATATTTTTTTCTTTAACAACTTTTCGCCTTTTGCTTTGACATTTCCCTCTTGTAGAGCAATTCAAAATTGACCTGTAATAGCACCTGGGAATTAAAGATAACTAGGACCTATTTTAGGTTTGTGAAGCCAAGAGCTTTTGTCACAAGCTGTACCTTCAAAAATGTTCTTTATTTTAATATGTCTGTAATATAGTGCCCAAATCAAGATACCTTTGGCCTGATTTTGGGAAGCTCCCAAGCTTCCAGCAGATGCATTACAAGCAATTACACCCAGAGGTTTCAGGTTTTGGTTACGTTACCTAGAACTTCTAGAATATTTTCCATAAAGTTGCTCTGTCTCACTTTCTGGCTTTGCAGATGTCGTTGGTAATACCTCTGCTGCCCTGCACTTGAAGGTGTTCAGTATAACCTTTGTGAGCTTTTTTCCTGACTCTACACAGTAATAACACTTTATTTAATGTGCTTTTGATGTGCAAAGATATTGGTGCCAAAGGCTTTGGCTTTGCAGGTTGCTAACTTGGTTCTGCTGCTTGTAAAGCAGAACCTGGTGTCATTTCAGGGCTCTGACACCCATTTGAGATCAGTCAGTGCCTCTGGAGTCTTGCACATTGAGTCTCCCCTTTCCAAAGAGTGGTGTCTTCTCTACCTGTGTCTCATCCCACAGTTGTTTCTATAAAATCTCGTGATTTTCTTCAGGTCAGGCCGTCTCCTTTGTCATCTTGCAGTCTTGTAGCAGCTTGAAGCTCAGGGGTTTTTTTTCCAGAGCCCAAGAGAGAATGCAAAGCTCCTTCAAATCTGTGTTTTGCACATCAGGAGATGGCAGACAGTGTGAGCTGCAGACCCTCACCCCGTGTTAGTCTCTCTCCTTGCTTTGCTGAGGGAGAGAGGTGTCAGATATGTTTTGCTCGTGCACAGAAGCAGTGCAAGAGGGGACTGGATAGATTTTGGTAAGCACTATGGACTTGAATCAGCCCTGTGGGGCGAGAGAAGGGGAGTCTCTGTTTTAAGGTCTCATTCTGTGATACAGTCGCTTGTCTGCAGACTTGGGATTTTCCTGTTGGGGAGCAAACTGATGCTGCGGAGTCTGTTGACTCTACTCAGCAGTTGCAGCATGGGGATTGAGCTCTGGTGAGAGCAGAGCTGCTGTTGCAGAGTCCCTTCAGTATTCCCTTCCCATGAGGTTTGCTAGCTTAACGGTTTGTGAGTGATAAATACTTGGCTGGAGGGAGGTTTCTACCTTCTTTTTAAAGCTCTTGTATTTGTTGTCTTTCTAGTTTGAGGGTCCTGCCTTATTGCTGCCACGTGATCTGTTAATATCGTGGAAACTGGAGGGTTTTTTTTTTTAAGAAGGATTGATGCCTTCAGCGTGTGTTGGGGGGGGAATTCCTTTGCATTAGTCCATTTTAACAGCCAAGGCAATTTTCCACATGGAGGCTTTATGGAAATGGGTTGCAGCTCTCGCCGACCATGACCAGAACATTACAGGAAATGTATTTTCATGGAAGATTTGCTGCAATTGCCAACTGGAGGAAGGGAGGGGGACAGGGGGTTGTTCTGTTAATGGACAACTGCGTGCCATGATGTGAATCCCTTCTGTTAAATTAAATTGGTTCGCGCTCTCAACTGTTGTTGCTTGTTCCATGCTGAAAGAAGTCACTGATACGCCGTTTCCCGCTGTACAGACCCGAATGTGCTGGTGTAGCATCACGCCTTATGCTTAAACAGGGTGAACAACAAGCATGTTTAGGTGTCCGACTGAGGTAATTGAAGCGGTACAAACAACTGGAATGTGTCCATGGAGTGGCTTGGTCACAACTGGAACTAATAGGAACTGGCCTTGCAGCCTCGGTGCTTAAAGGTGATCGTGTCGTACGTGATTTACAGTGGTGCTGAATGCGATTTTGAACCGGCAGCAATTCCTATACAAGCATAACTTTAGGCATGTGAATAGTCTCTGGAAGCTAGGACTTTAGCATGAAGATCTGAAGGTTTGGTCAGGTTTTGGTGCATTGTGTGCTTTTACCCATAGCTGCAGCAGCTGGAGGTTTAATACTTTCCAAGAAGAAACAGGGGTGATGTGTGGCCCTATTTATATGTGAAAATGTTATCTGTGCTGGGAATATATGATTGCTTGCAGGAAAGAATCAGTGCACGAGTGATTCCCCTATGGTAAATATTTGAATTCTAGTAGGTCCGTTATTGATTCCATATGAGGTATTTTCCTGTTCTTACTGAATGCACAGGAGATGAGAACAAAAGGGAAACAGAAAAGAGCAGAGGACATAGGTCCCATCCCCTAGGTTAAACTCCTTGTTTCTCTCAAAGCAGATTGGAGCTGCGGGGCAGGGATAAGTCTTAAACTCATGTAGGGTCGTACTGGCTTAGGTTTTCATTGAATTTTTCTGCAGCTTGATTTCAGCCTTCTCTTGTAAGGAGTTTAAAGCTGAGCTCTAGGTGTTTGTATTGACCCTGGCACACCAACCAGGCAACTCTGTTTAAACTGAGTTTAACACAGATTTTACTTCAAATTGGCAGGTGTCACTCTTGAAAGGTACAAAGTATGATTTGCTCTATAAGAACAGTTATGCTGAACTCAGGTGGGGATGGTGAGCCCCTTCAGACGGTGGAAATAGTGTTTGTGAAAATCGTTTTGGAGGGCTTGAGGTTTTTATAGGGATGTATGGAATTTTCGCTCTCTGCGGTGGTTTTGCTTTGAATTTACTCTAGGAGAAAGTCTACTGTGTGATGTTTGTAATTATGTGAGTAGGGGAAGAGGAAATGGAGAAGTAAGATTAATTTGAAGAAATTACCCTGAACATAACATAGATTTATTTCTTGACAAATTGCCAGTCTGTGGTGGAAAATTGAGAAGAGGGAGCATGGTGGAGAGGCAAGGGCATTAGAGGACAAAGAGGACAAAGGCCTTGCCTTTGTCTTTTGTGTGAACTTAGGAAATAGAGGTATAGTGCTTGTTTCTTTGTAAAGCTTGGTGATGGTAGTGAGAGAACACTGGGTGTGGATGGTCTCCAAACATTTCTGTTGTCTTAAATGACAAGTGACAGGACAAGAGGGAATGGCCTCAAGCTCCACCAGGGGAGGTTCAGGCTCAGCATAAGGAAAAAACCCTTCACCGAAAGGGTCGTTGGGTACTGGAACAGGCTGCCCAGGGAGGGGGTTGACTCTCCTTCCCTGGAGGAGTTTAAGGGACGGGTGGACAAGGTACTGAGGGACATGGTTTAGTGTTTGATAGGGATGGTTGGACTCGATGATCCTGTGGGTCTCTTCCAACCTGGTGATTCTATGATTCTAAATGTGCAACTTTGGAAAATATGCGTACAGCTCTCAACACTGCAGAACTAATTAAATTCAGAGCTGAAGCTGGGGAATCAATGATGCAGCACCTTATCCTGCAAGGGAACGAGGTGACCTTCCTGTACTGGCCCTCGTTACAGCTGATCTTCTGAAGAAAGGTGCAGGCCATCAACAGCCTCCACCAAGTGTGGCACATCCCAACAGTCAGGAAATGAAGAAGGGGAGGGATATAGAAATAAAACCTTAGGTCCTGTCAATTCAGTAAATGGAAACAGGGAATGAAGCCCACCCATGCATTGTATGATTCCTGCCTTTTTTTTTTTTTTTTTGATGGGTAGCCATTCTTCTTAGTGCAGAGAATCGAAGTCAGTGGAAGACCTGGAGTTCGATAAAGCAGTCAAACGAGACACAGTGAAAAAGTGCGATCATTTTACACATCAACACTCCCATCAAGGACTCTTTCCACCTGACTGGAGTGGCGTCTGGGGTAGATAGAGTATGACATGCCATCTCGTATCCTAAAGATGGAGTTATTAAACCAACGTGCTGTGCATGAGTTCCTAACACGGTATCACCAAAGGACTGTTAAATATTCACTGGGACAGGAAGAAGCGCAGGCTTCCTGAAAAAAAAATCAGCTCTCCTGTGCCAACTGACTATTAAAAAATTGATGAAAAATTAGAGTTCAGTACAATTGTAGTATGCTGTGCATTTATGAGAACTCTGTATAGCTTGTTCCCTTTCTGAGTCCTGTTAGCAGGGCAGCCTCTGAAACAGAAAGGGACTGTTCTGCGTAACTGGCTGAAACAATAGATTTCTTTGCCTGCTGGTAGATGGATACGGTGCTTAAGAAAAAGTGGCTTTACTCGTTCATGTGGTCAGTGCTCAGCCTTGAATGACTCTGAGATAAATGAACCACCTGCACCTGGCTCTTGGTGCAGAGCAGCAGAAACAATACGCTTCCAGTAAGGCAACAGGTTAGTAGTTGATGGATGAGTGGTGGTAGGTACATCGTGACGTGGATGAATGTAGTAATGCTTTTTGGGGAGAAACGATACATTTACAATGCTCGTTTTAGGAATAAGAATTAGAAGCTTGGGCTGGGAATGACATTACAAGCTTGATGTCAATTCACAGAAGCTGAGAAATGGAGAGTTAAAGCTTGAGAGTCCTTAAGGTCTTTGTTTTCCTTGGACATTACAGCATCTAAAAATACAATATTTTAACTCTGCCTCTCCGGCGTATCTGTAAGTGAGCACACAAAAAAGAAGCTGTACAAGTGGGAGTAAATGACAGAGGATCAGTCTTTGATTCCTCACTTTCGGTGGTGGAAGTGCTCTGTCATTTTCCTTGTGCAAGAAGTATTCTCTTCAGCAGCTGATTGTCCCACTGACCTGTTTGTTTGGAATTTATTTTGGTCATGATGAAGAATGGCAACGGACTCTATCTTGAGTTTTTCATTTTACCATTTCTGCCCCGGTTGAGTGTCTGGCTGTGAGTGTGGAATTTGTGTGTTTGGGTAGTTCACTTACTGCTGTAATTCTGCAGTGTCTTTCTCTTGGAAGTGAAAAATAATAAACTGAAAGCCAACTCTTCGAAGGTCCTTCCTGTTTTTTATCAGAGCTTTGCAAAGAAACTCGAGTTTATAAGAGAGACCCAGGAAAATCCCAACTGGCTCCCTGCCATTTAAATTATGAGAAATAGTTCACCAAGCGGATGTTTTAGTTATGAAACAGCCAGCCCTTACAACCAGTAACTGTTCTGAAAGGAATCATGACCTCAAACGTGCTTAAAGTGGCTGCAAGGAGGAGCGGTGGTTCTTGTGACTTGCGGTGTCTGCAAGGCGTTACGAACAGATGTAGGTGCCTTATTTTGAGCGTAGCCATTAGGTCTTGCCATACAGCAGCATTTGTTGATAGGTGTCTCGCTGAGCACCCAGTGAAGTGTGGCTGGAGACGAGAAAAAAATCTGTGAGGGGGATCTTTGAAATCACGATCCATAAAAGCCTCCTGTTTGTATTAGTGCCATTCATTCTTCTTACAGATTACAGAATATCTGGAAAGAAGCAAAGCTTCTGTCTTCTCGCAGTCTAAACCAAATCCTTTCCCTATCTTGGATACAGAGAAAGATCCTGTGCTGCTAAAGGTTGTGACTGGGTGACACTGGGAAAATGCATAGGCAGCCTCGTCAGAGTCTCAGATAGAATTGAAAGCATAAAAGAATTTATACCCTTCATTCCTGTTTGATTCATTACTTTATCACAGGTTGTCCTGTCAGCTTTTAATGTAAAGAGAAAAGTCCGATTTCCCGAAGCAGCTTCAGAAGTTGTTTTTTAACAGGGCTCTTTCACAGATCAGTTGGCTTTCTGCTTTCTCTTGGACACTTTGCTTACTGCGTGTTTGTATTTGCAGTGAAACAGCTGAGGCTTCAAAGAGGGGGAAAAAACTAAGGAAAAAAAGAGAGAAAAATAACTGTTTTCTCAGTTGCTATAAATCAATGAGGTGTCCCATCATTAAGCAGAGTTACCCTGTCTCACTGCTGAGCTGAGGGCTTGGAGCTGAAGACTTTGAGGCAGCAGAGGTCGAGCGCTTCTCTGCCATGTGCCCAGTGCCTCTGTGTGTGCCACAGTTCAGCTGCTGGAGGTGATAATTTGGTTGTGTGGTGCTCTGGGTGAAGAGATGAGCAGGCAGGCTCCCCGGGTCTTGTATCCTCTAAGTTCATTGGAAGCAGTGACACTGCGGCATGTGGGATCTGAGCCTCTCTACTCTTCCTTTTAAAGAAAGAAGCATAAAGAAGCTCTTATTATCTAAAAAAATATTGTGTAACGTTAATGCTTTTGGCTGTTCTATGCTAATAGAAATAAAATAATGGGAGAGGGTGCTTCTTGCTGCCGCATTTCTTGTCTGAAGCAAACACTCCAAGGCAGCGAAGCAGCCGGGTGGTGCTTGATGTCCTGGGGCCAGGGTCTTACCTGAGGGGGAAAAAACCCATCGCAGTTTCTATTTCAGTAGGTAATTAGTGCATTTAGCCTCCAGCAACTAGGAGGACAGAGGTCTGGTGCAGACAAAGGCTCTGGAGGTGCTGCTGAAGAGAAGGGTAGATTGACC
The DNA here is from genome assembly GCA_013389865.1 of Piaya cayana. Classification (NCBI taxonomy): domain Eukaryota; kingdom Metazoa; phylum Chordata; class Aves; order Cuculiformes; family Coccyzidae; genus Piaya; species Piaya cayana. Next base: position 18,470 of record WAAB01022402.1, read on the forward strand.
GTATTAAAGTATTTCCTTTGCCCTTAACGTCACCGTTAAGCTCTGGATTCTGATCAAAGATACCTCTTCTGCCCAGGGCAATGCTGAGACAGTTACAATCAAAACTTGGCAGCAAGATTTGGTATTTAGGGTTATAAACTGAATAAAAGCCTTCAGCGCTGCTGGAACAAGTCAGCGTGCTGCCTGCAAAGTGTGGAGGAGACTTCTGTGTCGTGTGGGTAAGATTTAGGGCTATAATGTCCACAGCACATAGAGGAATTTCATGGATGTTCTACCAGAGCTGGGCACCTTTCCTAAATGCAGTAGGAAGAGACAAATGGGTCATTCATCCTTTCTGCAAACAGCAAATGAAATAAGCTTCACTGGGTTTTGTTTTCCTTGCTTCAGGCAGCAGCTGAATTGCAATTACACCTAGATTTTTTTTTCCATATTATTAGAAGGAGGGAAAAAAAAAGCTGTTTCTTATTGCAGCATTACCAATTCAGACATGAAAATGAAAATGTTTATTTACTTTTGTTCCAGAGGTTGAATGCGTGATCCTGTTTAAGTTGCCGTCAGAGCCAAAGCTCCTATTGATTTCAACGAGAACTGGGCTGTCCCCTCGCTGGGAACAGGAGATGCTGTGATCAGCTTAATTTGTGATAGCGGAAAGAGTGTTCAGAGCCAAGGGATTGAAAAACAACCCACAAAAATGTGGGAAAACATATTACAAAACCATCCAGCTATCATATCTGAGAGCCTAGTAATAATTTTAGGGGAAGTAAACAACACTAGTGGACTCTGAAAACACACAGTGATCAGTGAAAAATACCAGATTGTTGGAAAATTCTTCCCTGAGGGAAGAAGTCTCTCTCTTTGAAAAATAATGATTTCAAAACAAATATAGTGAACATCTTGAAATTAACATTTAACAGGCTGCCCAGGGAGGGGGTTGAGTCACCTTCCCTGGAGGGGTTTAAGGCACGGGGTGGACGAGGTGCTGAGGGACATGGGTTGGAGATTGATGGGAATGGTTGGACTCGATGATCCGGTGGGTCTCTTCCAACCTGGTTGTTCTGTGATTCTGTGATTTCCGAAGCATAAAGTAAGCTGGGTGTGGGGTTGGTATGGAGCAGTTTAATTTGTCTCTAGTTGAGTTGGGTGTCAAGTCTGTCTGCGTGCACCTTCCCAGCACGGAGGGGAAAGGAGGGGATCAGTGCCATCCTCTGCTGCTGTGGAGGGGGCCACAGGACTGGGAACCCAGTCTGAGCACCCTGCCTGTGCTGCTATGGGTCAGAGCTCCTTGCTTTGGACTGAGATCCCCTGCCTGGAGGCTTGCACACCAAGTGGGCACCTGGGAGCAACTCCTGCTTTGTAAGTTCTTGCCTGCTGCTCCTGCTGGCAGGCGTGGAGCAGAGCAAATGCTCTTCGAGGCTTACAGTGTCTAAGCCAAAGTTTATGTAGCTCATGCCTCTTCTGTTTGGTGAATAATTGCCAAAACAAAAGTAATCAGTCTACCGGCTTTGTTCTAAACAACGCAAAGTCATTATAAGCACCCTTGAATCAGAAGACATGAGAATACATGTTGAGAATGGAACACGAATGATTTTTTTTATGTTAATGCTTTGCTGTAAGTAAAAAGCATTTAAATTTAAACAACAGTTTTAAAGTGATGAAAAGGACACATTTAAGTCATTTTTTTCTACAGCTTTTGATGCATTTGCCTTCCCTCGAGAATAAACTTGAGCAGTGGTAATTCTTAGTGGAGCTTTTACTGGCGTTTATACTTACAAATCCAACCCTTCAGTTCTGGTGTGGGATTGGGTTAATGCAGCCTTGGTTTGATTTTGCAACTGCGGGAGCGTTCCTGGGGAGGGAATGGGTTCTGGCAAGGCTTGGAACACACACACATCCTCGGGAGCAGAAGGTGCAGTGCTGGGTTGGAGCTCATTGTACCCAGGAGCAGCCAAACAGTTCCCCCTTCGGCAGGCTGGAGCCCCTCCAGGACTTGCTTTGGCTTAGATCTGAAAGTTTTCTGCTCTTCTGGGAATCATGGAATCATTAGGTTGGAAAAGACCTTTGGAGGTCATCAGCTCCAGCAGAAAGATAATCCAACAGAGAGGAAGATCACCGATAGCCACACACGGGTACTGGGCTGTGAAACGGGAGGTAGTGGTTCTTGGAGAGCGGAGAGAAGAGGAATGGATTGAGCTCCCAGCTCCATGCCCTTGTTTTACTCTATCCCTGGCTTCTACTCTGCGGTTCCTTTTTCTTGGCTACAGCCAGGGTTCGTGTTACTTGTTAAGATAAGCAGCTCAATCCTTAGTAATTCTGTCTGTCTTCTCCTGCTTGTCCTGTGCAGATGGGAATGCAACTGCTCCCTGCTTACTGCATGTTTGGAGGTGTTGGAAAAGACCATGGAGGAGGTGTTGGCAGGGACAGGCATTAAAAATGATTTGGGTTAGTTTGGGATTTTTTTTACTTTTGATGGAGTTTTTTGGTTTGTTTTTTTGGGGGGTGTTTTTTTTCCCAACACTCTGTGCATGTTCTAAAGAAACAACATTTCACAGAGGAGAAATGTTCAGCGGCAGGTGACCTAAAGCACTGACCTAAAGACAAAGATGTGCTTCCGATATTCAAATTAATTAACAAACTTCCTTTTCAGTGGTTGTGAGGGTGATGCCAGGCTCAAGAGCTTTCTCTCTGAATCTTATTGACTGCTCTTTTTATTTAGTTCTGGTCATAGCCCCATCCCTCTCACTAGGGAATGCATGGTTCTAGAATTCCATTTCTCTTTTGAAGAAAAACTGATTTGAGGAATGGGGAAGCAAACCCTGTTTGGCAGGGAGTTTCTTTCGGAAGGCTTTTGTTTTGCAGCAGCGTTGTTTTCTAAGCTGAAGCTAAAAGGAGCCCACTAAGCTCCTTCTCCTCTCCCAAGACCTTCCATCAACTGGGAAACAAGTATTTGTATTACTTTAATTTGCTTTTCACTGGATTTCTCTAAAAAAACCTCCAGACCTATAAAGATCTCT
>WAAB01022402.1:21835-32418 GCA_013389865.1 Piaya cayana
TGAAGAAATTCCTCCTTCTGCCTAGTCTAAATCTGCCCCTCTCCAGTTTATCCCCATTCCCCCTCGTCCTGTCACCACAAGCCTTTGTGAACAGTCCCTCCCCAGCTTTCTTGTAGCCCCTTTCAGGTACTGGAAGCTGCTCTAAGGTCTCCTCAGAGCCTTCTCTTCTCCAGGCTGAACAACCCCAACTCTCTCAGCCTGTCGTCATATGGGAGGTGCTTCAGCCCTCAGATCATCCTTGTAGCCTCCTCTGGACCCCTTCCAACAGCTCCATCTCCTTCTTATGTTGAGGATTCCACAACTGGACACAATACTCCAGATTAGGAGCAGAGGGGGCAGAATCCCCTCCGTCACCCTGCTGGCCACGCTGCTCCGGATGCAGCCCAGGACACGGTTGGTTTCTGGGCTGAGAGTACACGTTGCCAGCTGATGTTGAGCTTCTCATTGACCAGCACCCCAAGTTCTTCTCAGGGCTGCTCTCGATCGCATCATCCCTCAGCCTGGATGGAAATTGCAGATTGCTCTGCCCCAGGTGTAGGTGTTCACCTGCGCACGGTCACTCACCACGGTGAAACTGAACCCACAAGCCCGGCGATCTCTGCAAGGCTCTTGCCTCTCAGTGTGTATTTTTAGTTCCCTCTGCAGCCTCTGTGGAAGCTTCCTCTGCGCTGACAGGCGGTGCTGCGATAGATGCCTCTGGCTCCTGGAACTGCTGTGCAGTTCTGCCTCGCTCGTTTGCCCGTGCGATTTAGAACGTGTGCACCCTCTGGCCATCCTGTTTTTCACCTCACGCAGAGCCAGGCTGGGCCTGTGGCTGCACAGCAGGGAAAACAGGAGCAGGACACGTGCTAATGAGCTGATGAACATCATCCCAAACCTGTGGTGCATCCTAAGAAGTCCTGACCTTCAGAATTGTGCCAAAGGATGCACGTTCACTGCGTAGACAGATTTTTATCTCCTGCTCTGATTCCTGCTGTAGAACCCTGTAAATATAGTGATTGATAGGAATGGTTGGACTCGATCTGGTGGGTCTCTTCCAACCTGGTGATTCTATGAATATGTTCTTATTTCTTAGGATTCATTCAAAATATTTCTATTGGGCATAGTTATTGAATTCTTACTTCCTTGTGTGCATGCAGTTTTTATTTATTTGTTTTCATTTTATGTGTATATAAAAAGCACTCAAATAATAATGATCTTTGTGTTCAATAGTTGATATTTTGCTGGTTTTAAGGTGATAAATTATCTAAAAAAAACTTCTTTGGAAATGAAGATATTTTTTCTCCTGACTCTGTGATATTTTTGCTTTTCCACAGAGTTTCTGTAGCATGAGAGTGCCGTTTATTTGTAGTTTAGTATTTAGAATTCTGTGTAGAATTGTTCTTTAGGTGCCTTTATTATTATTTTCTATTATTTCCCGGATATTTTTGTTGCTAATCTATATCTGAATAGGCTATTATAATGCCTAATCCTTTGTTAAAGGAGACCTGGAAGGATCAATTTTTCCCCCGTTACCAGATTGAATTTTCACTCTGTGTCTTATTGACTTTTAACAGTATATTGAAAATGAGATTTGAGGAAGTCTGACTCTCGCCCGACAGGCTAATCACTCAATTGCTAATAGACCTGTGGTGCTCCAAAGCCACCAGCTAATAGATTTTCTATTGTTGTTCCGTCCTTGTTGATCAGATAATCTGTCTGGCTAGTTGAGCTAAAACATGCACAGATGGTGCTTTGTGGAGGAGGAAGCACCCTAAGATTTCCTTATATAAAGCAGGAATGAAAGGGAGAAGTTGTGATTTGCCTGGTTCCACCTGCCTTTCTCCCTTTCCTCTTCCCACTCTGTTTAAAACTGCTGCTTATTGAATCTAGAGATCCTGGAAGGAAGGAGCTGGTGGTTCTGGAACCGTTCTTCTCTTGACATCTGCACAACAACTAGAGTATGGAATGAATGCCCAAGGAGGTAATTGAGTCCCCATCCCTGGAGGGGTTTAAAAGACAGATAAATGAAGTGCTTAGAGATGCGATTTAGTAGTGGACAAGTACTCTTGGAGTTGCTGATCTCAAAGGTCTTTTCAAGCCTTGGGATTCTAGGATTCTGTTGGCACCATCCTGCCTGGCTGGGCTCATTCATGGTGCTTCTGGAGGTTGTTGCTGTGCTGTTCTGGTTGAGGCACATGGATACAAACCAATTTCACATTTCCTTGTGTTCAGAGTGCAACTGATGTCATGGTCTGGGTAAAACTTCTCTCTGTAAGGAAGCTGAAGTTTAGAGATCTCCCTAAAAGCCTGTAATCTGCCATGAGGTGTATGGATGTAAAAATGGACCATCACAGATGGGTATTATTAACAAATGAGTTAATGCCAGAAGAGTATGAGAGGAAGGTAAAAACATGATATTGTTCCTTTGTAAGAATTAGACACTAAAAATGAAGCCTTAGAGTTAACCTTGCATTCTGCTGCAGACTGTGGATCCATCCAGGCCTCCTTGCTTCTGCTAGGATTACTTGTGAAATTAAATCAACATGGAAGGTTCAGCCCAAATACCACATGGAAAAAGTTCCCTGACTGTAAGGAGCGTATCTGGGGTCTGTAGGTCTAGGAAGAGCAAGTGAAGGTGCTCAGAGTTCTGTCAGCACCTCAGCAACAAGCACCCGGCTCTGTTTCTGTTCAGAACTTGGAGCGTGCTGGCTTTAACCTGGAGCACAACTCAGTGAACTCTTTCTACACAGGCTTAGTAAGCCAATGGACTAAATAATTTGTCTTCAGGGAAGGGAAGAAAAGTTCTTTTTCAAAATATTAGGAGTAAAGAGGGGAAAAAATAGATTTTTACCTCTGATCACTGTTTTGTGTATTGAGCATCCCTCGCCACCCCTGGCTCTTGACAGGTTTTGTTTTCACAGCTATTGTCTTACTGAATGGAAAGATGGCTGGGATGGTGGAATTCTGCTATTTCAACTGTGCGATGCTGCCAGACACGAGGTGGGAGCCGCTCTGTAGCCAGGATCTTGAGTCAAAAGGGAAAAGAAAATAAGCTGGTCCCAGTGGGTTCAACTGGATAAAGATGATTGATAAAGTAGCAAAAACTTCTGGGGATGATGGGGAGGGTGGTGTCTGGTTAAGTGGTATTTTAAATAAACTCATATATGCCTCTTCTGTTTCTGCTGGCTTAAGCGCCAAGCGTAACGAGAGATCTTCAGCTGATAATGTGGTTTGTCAGAGTCTGTTAAGCAGCCAGCCAAAACATTTAAATTGTATTGAAAGATGAAGGGCTGGGCAATAGAAACCAGAAAGTGTCCTGAAGGAAATGAAAATAAAATGCAATGCTAAAGCTTGCAAAAACTGGTAAACAGCACAACTCAATACTTTTTATGTGTTCGCTTGTGTTTTACTCCATCCATCATCATTTCGCATTCTTGAGAATTTTCTGCCTGAAGATTTATTGGCTGAATCAGAGTTTGTACCTCATCTTAAGTGCCGTTTCAGGCTATTGAAGAGCTCAGGCAGCAATGAAGGTACCTTCTGAGAAGGAATGAGTTTGGATCCTTGATACAGTGCTGTCTGCTGCTAAAGGCAGGAGATTGCCTCATTCCTAAACCCAACATGGAATTACTTGATTTTGAGATTTACATTTTTTTAAAATGCCCTTCAAAGTATAAGAGAGAAAAGAATAAAATAAAAAGAGGGACGTGTGAGCAAGTATTGGAACAGAAACACTAGAGCATCACGTTGCCTGTCAAAAGCCCTAGAACAGTTTTGTCTTCAGGAACACCCTCCAGCATCCCTGGAGGTGGGAAGGAGCACGATGACTTTTTTTGCCCTCTTCAGTGACTCTTCTCCCTCTTCTGGAGGGCAGCCGACCCCGTAGGTTTGGTTGCTCACAGGAGGGGAAGGTGGATATAACAATGCCCTCTTTCAAAGCATGAAAAAGAAGGCAGACCAGAGGCAGTTTGGTGTGCGCATGTAAGCATCTCCTGGAGGATTTTGGCCAGAAATCCCTCCTGTGAGGTAGCCGTTGGCCCCTGGGGCTGTCTTGGAGGCCACAGTGAGCTGAGCCCTTCCTTCTGCTCCCAGCGGACCTGAACTCCAGCTCTTGGTAGTGATTTAAAGAAAAATCAACCTCCTGATTGGATTGCAATTATCTGCACTGNTAGGGGGAAAAAAATGATTTTTGTCTCTGTTCTCAGTTTTGTGTATTGAGCATCCCTCGCCACCCCTGGCTCTTGACAGGTTTTGTTTTCACAACTATTGTCTCGCTGCATGGGAAGGTGGCTGGGATGATGGAATTCTGCGATTTCAACTGTGCGATGCTGCCAGACACGAGGTGGGAGCCGCTCTGTAGCCAGGACCTTGAGTCAAAAGGGAAGAGAAAATAAGCTGGTCCCAGTGGGTTCAACTGGATAAAGATGATTGATAAAGTAGTGAAAGCTTCTAGGTATGATGGGGAGGGTGGTGTCTGGTTAAGTGGTATTTTAAATAAACTCATATATGCCTCTTCTGTTTCCGCTGGCTTAAGCGCCAAGCGTAACAAGAGATCTTCAGCCGATAATGTGGTTTGTCAGAGTCTGTTAAGCAGCCAGCCAAAACATTTAAATTGTATTGAAAGATGAAGGGCTGGGCAATAGAAACCAGAAAGTGTCCTGAAGGAAAGGAAAATAAAATGCAATGCTAAAGCTTGCAAAAACTGGTAAATAGCACAACTCAATACTTTCTATGTGTTCGCTTGTGTTTTACTCCATCCATCATCATTTCGCATTCTTGAGAATTTTCTGCCTGAAGATTTATTGGCTGAATCAGAGTTTGTACCTCATCTTAAGTGCCGTTTCAGGCTATTGAAGAGCTCAGGCAGCAATGAAGGTACCTTCTGAGAAGGAATGAGTTTGGATCCTTGATACAGTGCTGTCTGCTGCTAAAGGCAGGAGATTGCCTCATTCCTAAACCCAACAAGGAATTACTTGATTTTGAGATTTACATTTTTTTAAAATGCCCTTCAAAGTATAAGAGAGAAAAGAATAAAATAAAAAGAGGGACGTGTGAGCAAGTATTGGAACAGAAACACTAGAGCATCACGTTGCCTGTCAAAAGCCCTAGAACAGTTTTGTCTTGAGGAGCACCCTCCAGCATCCCTGGAGGTGGGAAGGAGCACGATGACTTTTTTTGCCCTCTTCAGTGACTCTTCTCCCTCTTCTGGAGGGCAGCCGACCCCGTAGGTTTGGTTGCTCACAGGAGGGGAAGGTGGATATAACAATGCCCTCTTTCAAAGCATGAAAAAGAAGGCAGACCAGAGGCAGTTTGGTGTGCGCATGTAAGCATCTCCTGGAGGATTTTGGCCAGAAATCCCTCCTGTGAGGTAGCCGTTGGCCCCTGGGGCTGTCTTGGAGGCCACAGTGAGCTGAGCCCTTCCTTCTGCTCCCAGCGGACCTGAACTCCAGCTCTTGGTAGTGATTTAAAGAAAATCAACCTCCTGATTGGATTGCAATTATCTGCACTGTGCCCTGGTGGGAAAGTTGTGTGTGTGTGTGGAATAAAAAGGATTAGTGGTAACACTGCAGAAAGAGATTGTGGAGCTGAAACCACCCAAGCTGTGTGTGACCTGCTCAGAGGCAAAGTTCCTGTCCCACTGGGGAGGCCAGTTGCTATCAGCCCTTCCATGGCTGGAGTCGGCAGCAATTAGCAATTTCATAGAATCACCAGGTTGGAAGATACCCACTGGATCATCGAGTCCAACCTTTCATTTGTAGTAGTCCTTTTTTTGAAAGGATGATCCCAGGTTAAAAACAAAAGCTGGAAGGAGTCCCGTGTTTTGTGATAGCTTTCCCAGCAGAGAGCAAGGTGATAAAAGAGAAACTGCATGTACTCTACCTTTATATCTCGAGTGTATTTTCTTTGGGTACTTGTCTCACTCGATCTGGTGATTTCTGAGCACCTTTGAGTGCTGGAATGGTTTAATTCTTAATTAATTTTGAAAACGAAGTCAAAGCGTGTTCTGTAGAATGGCACAGTATGGATTCTGACAACCCACAGTACCCATTTGAATTAAAGAATATTGAAGCGGAGTTAGAGATTCCCAAAGGCAGCGTATGTTTGCAGTCTGGGAGTTGCCCTGTTGATGAGTGATGTCCCGTGAACTCTTCCCAAAACGTCAAGTTTCCTGTCGTTCTTTCATTTTTCTTTCATTTTTCCTAGCAAATGTCTTTAGAATCATAGAATCACCAGNATTCGTTTCTTTGTACAAACAGCTAGATACTGCAAGGCTGACTGAAATTCCTAGCTCGCTCTTCGGGAACTTGATGTTTCAGAAACCACAATGGATTTCGAAGGAATTCTCGGCATCTATTCATGGCAACCTTCCATAAGAAACAGTGCGAGTGGTGTAAAGAGGGAATATTCTATGGTTCTCTTTGGATATCTCCAAATATAACAGTGAAACGGGGAAGATTTATGTTCTCTACACCACATATAAGCAGCTTCTGGTGAAATTGTCTTTTTTTTCCTGACAGGCGTTTGCCTGAAGTCAGCCTGGCTGCTCGCTGCAGGGTGGGCTGCTGCCGGCCAGCCGCCTCCTCTGGGGAGCTGAGAATCACTTGGCTCCTGGGAGCCCTGGCTTTAGGTTTCATCTCTCAGGCTGGGAAACCAGGAAATTATTATTTCATTAATCATCTATCCAAATATGCCTGTGTATTATATGGACTCCTTTGTTTATAGAGGGAAATTATCTGTTTAATGAGTAATAGCAGAAGAAGGGGGGAGGGAGAGAAACCTGCTCCTGCATCCATTAAGGCAAATTTCCTTGTGGGGAAAAGCTTTCCATTTCCCATAATGAATTCTTCTGCAAATAGAAACATATGCTAAGGGCTTCTGCTAGGTTAGTGATGGAGGAAAGGGCATACCTATACTTGATGTATATTAAAATAATTGTGCAATAGGTGTAGACTGTGATTAGACTCCACTTTGACATAAATGCACAGGCTTTGTAAAAATGTGGGACGAGTTTAGCATGGGTTATATTACCTTGATTTTCCTTAATTTTCTTAATTTGGTGAAAGGTCCCGCGATGCCCAAGAAGTCTTTTTATTCTTGTGATATTCTTTCTCCTGTTCCCACTACCTGTTGCATTAATGTAATTATTTCTGAAATCTGTTAATACAAATCTGATTAGGAACATGCTGGGCTTTAAAGCTGTAAGGTAGTGAGATGTGAAGAAGTCAAGCATTTAAAGGGATTTGTGCTCCTCCTGGCAGGAGGAACTTGTTGCAGGCAAGATCAACAGTGCTGAATGCATAGGCAAAAAGACATTTTAAACCAGTATTCAGCTCTTAAATGAGCTGCGGAAGAGGGAGACCACCTTTCTCAGACACAGGGTCAGCAGTCCGATGAGTAGGCTGGAGCCACTGCATCGACATGCTTTGAACATGTAAACCTGAAGCACACTTAATGCATCTCTGACTGATATTGATCATGGAAAATAGACCATTTGCTCGCTGTCTGCATCAGTTGCCTTGAAAAGTCAGAAACAGCAAAGACCAGAATCCTTCTTGGAGAAAGATGGGGCAGACGGGTAGAACTGACATCAACCACAGCTACATCTATATCTGTGCATGATTTGTCATCTTTATCGAAAGTTGTTTCTTTGCCTGTTTGCAGGGTGCAAACTGTTTTCCTCCCAAGCCTCAATGTGCAGAAGCCAAGTCTCGGGGTTGAGCTGCCCTGAAATGTGCTGTGGCATATTGAGGCTGCTTTGCGACTTGTGCTTTCTGCACATGCCCCTGGGGGTAAAAAAAGAAACGGAGAATGAATTAGCACCTGCTGGGGTGTTGTTATTTATGTTGTATCATCTTAATGTATCGTTTGGCCGCCTGGAGCTCTACAGCTGTATGAAAACAAGAGACTTTGCCCTTGTTGCAGAATACGTTTTTGAGTGATTTAATCTGTTTTCCAGCTTTTGCACTTTCAAATATAGTTCTTTCAATCCTACTTACTGTTTCGTTTGAGAGATACTTGAAACCGTCGTTCTCCATAGGAGTATCATTTTCAGTCAGATCCTAAAATTTGGTGGAGGGGCAGGGTAAGCTTTGTGATTCTAATCGTCATCTTTTTGTGTTAAATGTGTGAATTTGTGTTAAAATGCATCACTCTGCTTTTTCCACGTTAATTTTTAAGTGCTGTTAGGCTCTGCTCTAGACAAAAAAAAGTAGCCAAGGAGGAGAAGGAAAGTTGCACTTTCACAGGCGCTCGGTCACTTGTGCTTTTTAGAACTACCAGGTAGCCCTGGTCCAGGGAGAGAAAAAACGAAGGAGCATCCCCAGGGAGCAGTGGGGTTGCTCTGCGTGCAGGTGGCATTTTGAACGCGAACATAGTGGAAATGGTTTAACAAGTTTTTTTTGTCGTCTTTAGCTTTTTCGAAGCATTTATTGCAGTTGCTTCCTTTGCACTTAGGTCAGTGCTTGCTGTCATTACCACACGTTGTGACTTACCCTTACACTTCATTACTGACCAAAAGCAATCATTACAAGCACATTGCAATGTACTTGCCTCAACATTCCAGCTTTTAAAAGGAAAATAAGAATATCATGGATTTTATAACCAATAAATGTGCTTTCTGAGTAGTTGGAGAGCATCTGTAAATCAGCATTCGCTGCTCTTAGGTTGAGGAATTCTTTTGAGCCTAGATTGCCTGAATTTTTTTCAAGGTCTATTTTTGAAGCAAAACTCGGTATTCGAATTATTAAATACCGCAGAAACCTACTACAGTTGGTTTGTAGTTCGTTAAAAGGATTAAAAAGCTTTCTTTATTGAATTATAAATTTGTTCAGGGGAACTTCTACTGTATCCCCAAGGCTGTCACTAGGACTCCAGGAAAGGCTACTTGAAATTACAACGTTTCCCGCATTGCACAAAACATCTTGTTATAGATGGATCTTTGTCACTCTCCTGACTTGCCTTATGACACTGGCTAAACCACTTCACCCTCTTCCTATATTTTTCCTTCTAGTGTACATGTTCTCTCTCACTCTCTGCTTCTTTTAATAAGTAGTGTAGGTGCCTCTGGCCAGGAACAGGCTTCCTGCTCCATGTATGTCCCAGCATGGTAGAATGACCAATCTTGCTTAAAAAAAACCTCTGGCCGCTGCTGTAATAGTAATGAAAATCATAAATAGTAAATAACAACCCCATCAGCGCTTTCTAGTTGGCACAAACAGGTTTTGTTCATAATATATACCTTGGGGTTTTTTAAATGAATTAAAATATGTGAAGTCGAGATAAAAATCCCAGAGTACTCAGTTACAATTAAAAACTGAATTGGCTCTCAGGAAGAAACACTGTGCACTTGAGTCACTTGAAAGAAAAGAAACAAGTGGGTTGAAATGCTGTGTTGCTGTCTAGATGGAAAACATGTCAAATATGCATGAAACTCTCAGCCCAGGGGGTGGGGAGGTTGAGAAACAGAATTTTTTTTTTTTATCAGCTAAAAGAGACCGTTTGCTTTCAGCCTCACCTCTAATCCTGATAAAAGAGTTTATTGAACTCGGATGCTTTTCAAAGAGAATTGAAGGGCAGGCTCTAATTTCATTTCTCAGAGAAGGTTGAAATGATGATGTTGTCTTCATGTTCTCGGCGCTTCTGAAGAGCAGGGGGAAAAAAACAGGAGCAAAGCAGGAAAAACCCACCCTGTCTGCTCTCTCTCCCCAGGCCTGCTGACAGTGGGGTGTTATTAACTCTGTCTGTGCTCCCAAGCCCTCCAGTAAAGTGGAATTAGACATGAAGCTGGAGTACCTCCCCTTGCACAAACCCAGGAGGGACAGCCCATCGTGCTCCTTCAGTAGCTTTCACAGAGCTGGGAGCTAGGAAGCTTCTGAGGGACGGAACCGCAACCAGGGGCTCTGCACCTTCCCCTTGCACTGGTGAATCTCTTAAAAACATCACCACATCTGCTGGTTCAAGTTCTCTTTCAGGACACCTCCCGGTGAGCTGTTCCAGTGCTCCACCAGTCTCTCAATGAAGAACCTTTCCTCATGTCCAACCTAAACCTCCCCTGGCACTTCTTCCTTCCACTCCATTTCCCTTTACTTGGGAGAAGATGTGGTGTTGTAGTGGTTGCTTTGAAGCAGTTATGGGGGGGCATCAGGTTTTATCCCTGCAGCAAGGAGTCTTATGCACATATTGTGGTCATGGGGGGAATTTTGCGGTTACTGTCTTCCTTTTCGACCTCCACAGACAACTAATAGGCAAAAGGAGTTTGAGATCTGAAGGAGCTTGTCCTTTTTTTATCGAAGAGGAGTAGGTTTTACTTCCCCAGTTCTCTGCTTCTGACTGCTAAAGCAAGTTGTCATACCTCCACATCTTTTCTGTCATGGGCTGTCTTTCTAGTTGGTCTGTAATACACGCTCGTGGTGCTGTCACCTGAAACAACCCTGTTCTGCTTGAAATTTTTCATTTTTGTATTTGCTGAAGTTAAAAGTATTGCTTATATACCTTTTCATTATAGGACTGGAATTCTGCAAGGGGCTCTTTAAATACCTTGATAAAGCATTTGAGCACGTGAGAACAGGCTGAGAGGGTTGAGGTTGTTCAGCCTGGAGAAG
>WAAB01022404.1:0-12986 GCA_013389865.1 Piaya cayana
TGCTGGTATCACCTGCCTGCTCTGTGCTGTAGCAGGATGCTTGAGCGGCATCATGGAGGTACTGTCTCTTGAGTGTGGTGCTTTGGGTTGCACTGTCAGTCCTAGTCTTTTTGAAATGAAGATGACTGCAGCAGCGAGTGGCTGTTTGCCAGCTCCTACTGCCAGGATTGCTCAGCTGGCACTAGTAACCCTGCAGCTCCCTACCTCCTCCAGTTACCACACAGAGGTGGAGAAGAGGCTGTTACGCCCCTCAGGCTAAGTCGAGAAGGACAGAGTGGCTGTCCCATTTTTTTCTGCAACAGGAGGTAGCTAAAAATAAAGCCAAAGCAGAGCACCCTTTCCCCTCCTTTGAAGAAAGACAGGGCTTTTGCTGCAAAGCTTGAACTTGGAGGTGATGAAGCTCCAAGAAGTGGCAGAGTGGGTACAGGTCGTAATTTAGCCATGAGTGACTTGTAAGGGAAGGATTGTTTCAATTACACCTCCCACCTTGCAAGGATTTCCCCAGCAAACAAAGCTATCCCTGTGCCTCATTCCAGGGAATGTCTCTTACTGTATATTTAGAGCCAGAAGTTCTCAGATTCTTACTTCCAGAAAGGAACTGCACTAGCACCCAGGTGCTAACACTAAGGTGGAGATGATGCCATACTAACAGGAGTTACACTTGCTGCATGAATATTAGTCCATTTATATTTGTGCAAGAAAGGAATTGCTTTAGCACTTAAGGGCTAATCTTAAGGCGGAAATAGTGTTCTAACAAAAGTTGCATTAGCCTGTTTACAATCTGTCTGCAGATTGATTGTTCTTTGCCAGTTTAAACAGGAAATTAAAAGGCCCTCTTTGTGGATCAGTGTTGTCTCCTGCTTTATCAAAGAGACATCTGTCCAAAGATATGAAGGTTTTGGTTTTAAAGCATATTTTTTAAAATCAAATTAAAAGCTGAAATCCTTATGCAAGGTAGATGACCTCTCTGAAATCAGGAAAAATAATCAGAAGTGCTGTCTGGCAATTTGAAGGTCAGATAGAGTTAATGCAATGTCACTAAGAAATACAACAATTGCAGTTGTTTATTTAGGCTTGACTTCAAAGACAAGGTTGAACAGCACACTGCCCTGCAAGTGCAGCCAGGGGGAACTATGATGTAATTGCAATCATGGAAATGTGGTTGGATGATTCACACAACTGGAGGGCTGGAATAGAGTATAAGCAAGATGGTTAGGCAAGGAAGGAGAGGTGCTGGGCTGTCCTGTTATGTTAGGGAATGCTTTGACTGTCTAGAGCTAAACTACAGTGACAATAGGGTTGAGTGTTTAGGGATGAGGATTAAGGGGAAGGCAAACAAGGCAGACATGGTGGTGGGAGTAGGTTATGGGCCACACAGCCAGGATCAAGAGAAAGATAAAATATTCCATAGGCAGCTACAAGAAGTCTCATGATCACTTCCTCTTGTCCTCTTAAGGGACTTAACCTTCCTAGATGTCTGCTAGAGATACAACACAGCAGAGAGGGAATAGTCCCAGAGGTTCCCCAGGGTGTGTGGATGACACCTTTCTGGCACAGCTAGTGAAGGAACCCACAAGGGAAGGTGCCCTGCTGGACCTGCTCTTTGTGAACAAAAACGGTCTTGTGGGGTATGTCACAGTGGGAGGTCGTCTTGGGCACAGCAATCATGAAACGCTCCAATTTTCAGTTCATGGAGAAGTAAAGAGAGGGGTTAGCAGAACTGTCACCTTGGACTCCCAACATGCAGACTTCAGCCTGTTTAGGGACTTGGTAGAAAGAGTCACTTGGAAGGTAGTCCTGAAGAGCAAAGGAGTCCAGGAAAGCTGGACACTCTTCAAGAAGGAAATCTTCCAGGCACAAAAGCAAGCCATCCCCATATGCCAAAAAACAAACTGGCAGGGAAGAAGACCAGCCTGGCTGAACAGAGAGCTTTGGCTGCAGCTCAAAAAAAAAAAGATTTTATGGCCTTTGGAAGAAGGAGCAGGAGGCAGCTCAGGAGGACTACAAGGTTGTCATGGGGCCATGCAGGGAAAACACTAGAAAGGCCAAAGCCCAGCTAGAACTTAATCTGGCTACTGCTGTTAAAGACAATAAAAAATATTTCTATAAATATGTTAGCAACAAAAGGAGGACCAAGAAGAATCTCCATCCTTTATCAGATGCAAGGGGAAACTTAGTGACCTGTGATGAGGAGAAGGCTGAGGTACTTAACACCTTCTTTGCCTCAGTCTTTGGTAAGAAAAGCAGTAGGATTCTGTGTTCATAGCTTCCCAAGAAGGAAGGCAGTGATGGGTAGCACAATGAAGCCCCTATAATCCATAAGAAGACAGTTAGCAACTTGCTACATAACCTAGAAATATAGACACCTATGGGGCCAGATGGGATCCATGCAAAGGTTCTGCAGGAGTTGGTGGAAGTGCTCACCAAGCCACTTTCCATCATCTATCAGCAGTCCTGGCTAACTAGGGAGGTCACAGTTGACTGTCAGCTTGCAGATGTGATGCCCACATACAAGAAGGACCAGAAGGAGGACCCATGGAACTACAGACCTGTCAGTCTGCCTTCAGTGCCAGGGAAGGTTATGGAGCAGATTGTCTTGAGTACCACCACACAGCACGTGGACAACAACCAGGGAATTGGACTCAGTCAGCACAGGTTCAGGAAGGGCAGGTCCTGGTTGACTATCTCGATCTCCTTTGACATAGTCTTCCCACAGCATTCTCCAAGTGAAGCTGGTGGCATGCACTTCTCCAGGTGAAACACTGGCTGTATGGCCAGGCGCAAAGGGTTGTGGTGAATGGAGTTAAATCCAGCTGGCACCCAGTCACAAGTATTGCTCCTCAGGGCTCCGTACTGGGGACATTCCTGTTTAATATCTTTATCAATGGTATGGATGAAGGAATCAAGTGCACCTTCATTGGCAGATGATGCTAAGTTGGGTGAGAGTGTTGATCTGCCCCACAGCACAAGAAGGACATTGAGTTGCTGGAGCATGTCCAGAGAAGAGCGACAAAGCTGGTGAAGGGTCTGGAGACCAAGTCTTGTGAGGAGCAGTTGTGGGAACTGGGGTTGCTTAGCCTTGAGAAAAGGAGGCTGAAGAAGACCTTATTACTGTTTACAACTACCTAAAAGGAGGTGGAGGTTGATCTTTTCTTCCTGGTAGCTAATGACAGGACAAGGGGAAATGGCCTCAAGATGCACCAGGGGAGATTTAATTTGAATATTAGGAGGAATTTCATTATTGAAATGGTTGTCAAGCATTGGAATAGGCTGCCCAGGGAGGTGGTTGAGTCACCATCCATGGAGGTGTTCAAAAAGCAAGTAGATATTGTATCTGGGGACTTGGCCTAGTGGCAGACTTAGCAGGACTGGATCAATGGTTGGACTCAATGGTCTTAAAAGCCTTGTCCAACTGAAACCATTCTATGATTCTGTGATTATATGGCTTGTGTATATAGTAGAGTAAAATAATAACTGTATTGTAAAGCAACAGGTGTAGATGGCACATATCAGGTAATTACCAACATTTACGTATTTTACAGAGGCTAACGTCACAAGCATTAGTCATGTTTAATCAGTTCTTGTCAGTGCTGTTTCAGTGAAAATGTAAATATGTTTTTGATGTTCAGAAGTTTGACATGTAAGTCCATCCAGAACTGCAGGTGCATTTTTCCTCTCTAACATCTTAACTTCCTTCAGTTATGAAGAAATGAGATGAGGAAAGTATTCTTTAAACATAGGAAGAAAAGATATGTTAATTTATTCAAAGATTTGGGGAAAATGAACAGCTTAACAATTCTTTGTAAGGCTGTTTGTAAGTTCTGCATGGGTATTAAGGGATAAGTTCTAATTCCACTTTCCTGAAGTCTTTAATGATGGGTTGATTTAGATATCCAAGCCAGATATTTTCTGAACTAAAAAAAGCAAATTTCTGTGGGAAGCTTTAGTGAAATTTAAATCAATATACAATCTCTGATGAATTGCTGTTATTTCTCAATCTTATTCCAACTTGAGATCAAAACCTGCTCTCATAACAGTAGGTGCTCTTGCAACCTTTCTCTATGGAGTTAATGTACTGTGTGCCTGTCTCATAACTAAAATGTAAAGGCTTGTAAGAGAATGACAGCAGAAATTATAGTATAAGCTAAACCTCTGGCTACTGTGAGCCTCCATATAGAAGACCCACTCTACCTCTGGAAGAACCACCAGGATTTATTATTGAGTTGATTGTGAATACTTCTGTCAAAGAGTTACTCTGTAAAATCACAATAATAAATTTGGATTTAAGGAAAATTTTGAAGGAATTACTAGAATCTTTACAAGCAGTATGGGGACTAAAGACACTCAGTTGGATTCTGATTTGAATGTTGAGAAAAACAGGCTTAGAACACAGATGACATTTTAGACAAAACAGCATACATATACATAATACCACTGAAGATGGACTGACAACCCAGACCAGATTCTACAGATGGAAATGCTGACCAGACCAACACATAGGGAAATCCTTTCAATTCCGCATAGGGATAATGCCATAGAAAATATTTTTTCTACTGAACTAGTTTCAGCATAGCAAATCGATCTCATTGAGCATTATTTAACATTATGAAACAGAGATATACATAGTAGCATATAGTTTGAATTGCCAGTAAAAAAGGAAAAGATGAGAAGATTTCATCTTAGGTCATATTCCAAAGAAATGTACAAATTTGAGGAGGAAAAATCAGCTCTTTTTTTTAAAGAAAAAATATTTATTTAAATTATTTATTTATTTATTTATTTGGGGTTTAATTTATTTATTTGTTATTTTCTTTTACATAGTGTTTCACCAGGCAACCTGTCCCAAGATGTCAGTTAGAATAGTAGATCTAAATCTGGCTTTATAGTGTTCAAAAATAGTCAAGATTACTTTGAGTAGCTTCCAGACTTCTATTATAACATAAAAGGAATGTCTGAATTAGACTTGACTACACACTAGAATCAAAGTATTCTGTTGCTGAAGACTAACCATCTACTTGTATTTGACTGATATACAAACCCAGAAATGCCTTACCTATGAATATTGTCTTTAAGATGCACATTATCTTATTTCTATGATGAAAGATGAAGCATGCTTTAGAATCCATCTACTATAGTTACTTTCAAAAAATGAAACGTCAGGGCAGACATTCCTTTAATACTGATAATGCTAATCTGGTAAGCATTCTGACCAAATTCTGTTGACACATCGTGGTCACATAAAGAATGATGATATCATGAAGATATCATCTTCAATGTAGACAATGCTGCCTACATAGAAAAGGCTCATCACTATTCTGTCAGGGCTGTTCTCAAACTTTATTTATCACAGAAATCATTCTTTTGACACCATTCTGGCAAGTAAGAACTTCAGAATGCCTTGTAAACAGATTAAGCACTTTGTTCAAGCTTTTCTCAAGTATTTTTGAACACTAGAAGGAGGACCATGAAATGATCTCTAATGGCTCTTAACCTTAAGTTTCTTAGTCAGTGGTTTCCTGTTGGAGTTGCTGTTTCTCTTCTGTCACCAGGTTTCTGTAATGGAAATTATGACTGCCAAAAGCAACTTTAAATCACTGCCTGAGGCTACTGGAGTGAACATGTGGATACTTCACCTGTAATGCAGCTTGGGTTGCAGACAAGATATGCTCTTCTACACACAAAATACGCAAATGCAGGAAGTCCTGTATAACTCCCATATTTGAGATAGATGGTTATAGAGGTGACATTTCCAGGAACCCGCTTTCTGTCTTTACCATAAGCTTTTCATAAATTCTTAATATTTGGACAGATATGTATGCTCAGCAGAAGAGAAATCTGGCCAAGCTGTTTAAAGAACCACAGAAAGATCAGCAGAGATGCTAATAAAAGCCCTGGGTGATGAGAGTACCATTTGTTTTCTGACATACTGCTGAATGTTCAACTCTCTTTTCTTTTCATGTCCCACAATACTGAGGATTAGAGCTCTCTCCCCCATTGTGTTGCCAGTATGCTATCTGCTGAGTTTGCTCTTTAACAGAGAAATCCAGTCCATGTGCAGTCAGTATACTGAACAAAGTGGTCTGTTCTGGCCAGCAGTGAGAGATGACGCTTGGTAGCCAGTTCCAGGTAATACAATGATGCTCTTGGAAACTGAACAGGTGTCATACAGGATAAACAGCAATGCTGTATTGTCCAGTGGAAGGCTGTCTCTGACAAAGTTCAAGAGTTAGGTTGAGGGAGGCACTGGCCAGCAGAGAGAGACAGCAAGCGGCAGTGCAGGTACTAGATCTCTGGCTTAAAACACCTGCAGAATTCACATGGTATTCGTGTTGTAAAGTGACATAAGATATGATTTTAATAGTGAAACCAGGAAGCCTTCCAGGTGTAGAGTAAAAGTGCACAGTTTCGAAAAAGTTGCTCATCATGCTCTATATCTTGCAAAAAAAAGTGCAGCACATCTCCTCTAGAATGTTCTCAGCTGTAAAAGCTGTGATGACCACTAGAGGTCATCCAATGAATAAGAAATAAGTCAGGATATTGCCTTGCAGTTTGGTGATTACCTGGTTTCTGGTTTGCGGGTTTTATTTTGTCCTTTGTCAGTAACAACTCAAAATGTTAACTTTGCAAGAGAGCTAAGTACTGGACTTCTGAAGATAACTGACCATCCGTGTACTCTTTAGGTATATACTGATTGTAGGTAGACTTAGGTGACATTTTCAGGACTGGGAACTAAACATAAACCTAGAAACCTGAACACTGCTATGTGATTCTCTCTGTCCTTAGGTAATTAACAGCCTTTAAAAAATCTGGTACTGATTTCAGTATTCATAACTTCAAAATTACTTATCTGTATGACAGCTGTCTATTATCCATGTAACTTTATTTATTTAAATTTAGTTACTATGTAATTTCACCTTGTTTAATCAGTCTTTGGCAGATACAAGGGCAGGTGTATTACTTACTTAAATATCAGGAGCAAGACTGAAAAACTCTAGTCATGCAAAACAAAAGACAGGATAACTTTAAAGGTGTTTCCTCAATTCCTGTTAAAGTCTCTGTTCAATGTTTGAAGAGAACTACTTCATATTCTTTCTTTTTCCACGTTTCTGGATGTGACAATATGTGGAAAATAAATCTTGTGGCAAACCTGTAAATAAGGTAAACCTAGAAGGATCTCTGGAAGTGGGAATGGAAAAGAAGATTACCAGGTAGGAAGACAGGAAGACGCTTAGAGAGGAAAGCTGGGAGAAGGGTGAGTAGCTACAGTTCCTGTCAGGTGAGCAAAAGCTGAAGAAGCAATATGAAACAGTTCTTACCCTAAAGCACTACTTTGGCTAAAGAAAGACCATGTCTTCTTAGCTATGATCCTAGTAGGAGAGACAAGCTGAGGAAGACAGTGAATGTGAACTAACACTTTGTTTTCTTAGGAATGAGGACATACAGAGGAATTTCACCCCTAACAATCCCAGGACGTAACTTTCCTAGACCTGTTTTTGCCAAATCATAACTGTTAAAAGTGAAGTTCCTTCCAAGACAGTACATACTTTTCAACTAAAGTAAAAATATTGTACATAACGATTTACAAAGTAATTTCTAATGTCACTGTGCCATTTTGTTGCTTTCTCAACAGCTATAAGTATTCTACCACTTTCTGTTTGCTACTCACTACATACCTCATTTAGCTTAATAATAATTTTTGCCATTATAATATTAATAAATAATCTTTAACGAGGGAAGCCCTTTCTCATAAATATTTGTAACACAATTTCTTCCTTGGTAATTTGGTTTGCTACAAATGGAAAGTGAGCCATTAGAGTGCTTTTCAATAATTTATTGCTCTCAACATGTAAATCCAGCTCCTCTAAATGTTCAGGAGAAAAATATCCATCTCATCTTGAAAAGACTTTTGAACTGCTAAATGGAGGGCTGTATTGCAAGCATATCCACCTATTGGAAAAAACTGCAGCAGCCTGCCTATTTGTTTGCTGTCATAATAGGATGAAATTCAAAAAGTCAAAATTCCAGATTCTACACCTATGATAGAGTAGTGCTGAGCACAAGTATAAACTGGGAGAGTTGTGGCTGGAGAACAGCCCTGCAGAAAGGGATCTAGAGGTGTTGGTTGGCAGCAGGCTCAGCAGGAGACAGCAGTCCCCTGACAGCCAAGAGGGGAACCGCATCCCAGGTATAACCAGCAGTCAAATGAGGTGACTATCCTGCTGAACTCAGCACTGGTGCAGCCTCACCTTGAGTACTGTGTGCAGTTCTGGGCCCCACAATTTAAGAAGGGTGTGAAGGTTCTTAAATGCGTCCTGTTGAGGGCAACAAAGTTGATCAAAGGACTGGAAGGGCTTCTACAGAAACGCAAACCAGGGAAGGAAGGTCAAAGAAAGTGTTACTCCCCTGGTCAACACAACCGGCAAACTCGTAACAATGGACAAGGAGTGGCTCAGGTACTCAACAACTTTTCTGCCTCACTCCTTTGGCAGCCTCTCCTCTCACACCTCTCAGGTGGATGGATCACAAGGCAGGGACTGGGGGAGTGAAGTCCCTCCCGCTGTAAGAGAAGATCAGATTTGTGACCACCTGTGGAACTTGAACGTATGTAAGTCTATGGGATGAGATGCATCCCAGGGTCCTGCAGAAACTGGCTGATGTAGTTGCCAAGCCACTCTCCATGACAGGTGAAAAGCATGGCAGTCAGGTGAAGTCCCTGGTGACTGGAAAAAGGGAAACATCACACACATTTTAAAAAGGGGACCATGGGAAGTAACAGCCTGTCAGCTGTCACTTCTGTGCCTAGGAAGATCATGTGACACATCATCCTAGAAGCTATGCTAAGGCACATGAAGGAAAGGGAGGAAACATATGATCTTTAAGGTCCCTTCCAACTCAAACCATTCTATAATTCTATGAAAACCTCTTCTGCAAAGAAATGCTGAGTGACTTGGGGTTGTTCAGCCTGGAGAAGAGAAGGCTCCAGGGAGTCTTTCAAGACTTAAAAGAGGGTCAGTAAGAAAGATGAGGACAGATGTTTTAGCAGGGCCTGTTGTCATAGGACAAGGCATAATGGCTTTAAACTAAGAGAGGGTAGATTTAGACCAGATAAAGGGAAGAAATTTTTTATGATGACTGTGATGAAACACTGGAACAGGTTGCCCAGAGAGGTGGTTCCCATCCCTGGAAACATTGAAGGTCAGGTTGGATGGGGCTCTGAGCAACCTGATTCTGCTGAAGATATTCCTGCTCACTGGAATGACTAGATGACCCTTAAAGTCCCCTTCTAACTCAAACCTTTCTATGAATGTTCTATGAGGAGTGACTAAGGACTTTGGGCTTGTCCTAGGCTGGAGGAAAGGAGGCTAAGGAGTGACCTCATTGTTCTCCATAGCTTCCTGTGGAAGGGAAGCGGAGAGGGAGTTGTTGATCTCTTCTCCTTGGTATCCAGTGCCAGGATCTGTGGGAATGGCCCAAAGTGGCACTAGGGGAGGTTGAGACTGAACATTAAGAAGCATTTCTTTACTAAGAGGGTGATCAGACACGGGAACAGGCTTCTTGGAGAGGTGGTCAATGCCTCAAACTTGTCAGTGTTTAGGAAGCATTTAGACAATTCCCTTAGTCACTTGCTTTAACTCAGTCAGCCCTGAAGTGGTCAGGGAGTTGGACTGAATGATCATTGTAAGGTCCCTTCCAACTGAAATAGTTCAGTGTAGTCTAGTCTAATAAAACCATGGCACAGTTTGAGAATGTAAGTGGAATTATTTATTCTAAAGAAATCCTAAGAAAACTTATTTTAGTTGCTTTAGCAGCTTTGGCACATACACAAAATTTCAAGCTTGTTTTTTTTTAAATGGAAATAGCAGGTTCCAAGATAATTCATAAATAAATTGTTGCCCGCAACAACTTTAACAGATGGGGAAAAAACATTCTGTATTAAAATGTTGCAAGCTACGAGAGTTGTACACATGAGTACTAACAGATACCACAGAATCACTAAACTTTAAAAGGTAGCTTCATAAAAATCACCACTGAAAAAGTACATTAAAAGCTTCTTGAAGAGTATGGTCTGCTTGTTAGAAAACAGGACCAGGATCATAAACCAAAAATTAGAAGCAAAAAAAGTTATTCATACATTATTTGTTGTTTAGTACCAAAACTTTTGACATAAGTTTTGGAAGAATACCCAGGACTACTAAAGCCATGTAGATGCTAACCACCCTTGAAATACTAGTACTTTAAATAAGTCTGCAAAACTACTACTTGACTGTAAAGATTTCAGGCTTGTCAGTCTGTGTTTCAATTTCCCATTCTGTAACATACAGATAATAATTCTCTTTACTGTATCTACTTAATTTGAGGAAAATGCTTTGAAAACAAGGATGTTTTAGGCACGCTAAGTATTACTGTGTCATATAAATTAAATAGTTATTCTACCATGGTGGCATTTACTAGTATAGAATAATAAAATGTATTTTGGCAGGGAACACCTAAAGGCCACAGCTAACAGAAACACAACTTCTAGTTCAGTTCATAAGGTGCTTAAATCCAGTGACTCAAAAGCAGGGAAAACTCTAACTAAAATATTTAATCAAACTACAGACATTTTCCTAAATGTTAAAAATACAGAATTATTTACCAGATGTGCAAATCTGAAGCAGTTTTAATTGAAAGGCTTTCTTAAAGGCATCTCCAAGGAACTCAGAGTCCATATTTTCCCAGAATAACCACTTTAATCCACCATGGGATGCATTACCAACCAGAGTCGTGAGCAGAGCTGTTGTTGCAAGCTGTTTTGGTGAAACTTCAGACCCAGAACTGCTCACTTGCTGCAGCCTGTCTTCTGGTTAATAGTGGCAGCAGCTGCTCTTGGTTGGTTGGTTACATAACAGCTAACTTGGTTCCCAAGTAGCAATTTCTTACTTCAGTGCCTCAGACAGATGCCCATCTCAGCCTGACCTTAGTGTGGCTTTGGTCAGAGTGACACAGAGAACAGCCTGTTATATGTTTGTACCCAGATCTCTCACTGACTTAACTTAGAAGAGATCACTAGCGCACTTAAACAAATCAAAAAGGGCTCAAGGTTTTAGTCCTTTTTTAAGAGGCTTTCAACCCAGCAGCTAACAGGATCAATCTCTAAATGCTAGAGTAATTATTTCCTTTCATTCTTTTCATGTCTGAGAACCATACTTTTACCCATTTATCTAGTCACATTAACTCCTCTCTGTCTCCTAAGATGTTCTCTCTTATTACTCTAAAGATTGTAAAAGATAGAAGGGGGAGTTTCATAAAGGTTTCTGAAACATAGACCTTTCAAAACTTTTTCAACTTTTCAATCTCATTGGAGTAATCCTTTGAGTCACTAGGGGTCTCTAACAATAGAGCTAAATGAGATTACAAGGTTCATCCCTGGAAAAAGGCACGGAATTATTTGTTATTTGTAAAAGAGTGAACAAACCCTTGGGCAAACTCCTCAGTGAGTAGACCAGATGGGATTGCAACCAGAATATGACATTCCACTCAGTGACAGCAGACAATGTTTCCAGGCTGATTACCTGTTCAAAATGTCCATGCAAATTGAATTCTTCTTGAAAGTCTGCTTAAACAACAAAGAAGCCTGAAGAGTCAACAAGAGGCACAGAAGCCAGTTTGTTGAACTGCATGTTCGGTTTCAGAAGGGAGCATCAAAGTTTACACTTTATAATACAAACACAAATGAAGCAACTGGAGGTTCTTCAGACTCCAGGAGCTTAACACATTTATCAGGCCCTGTGGACTGGGAGCAAACAGCACAATCTGGTAAGTGTCCAAGGGGCAGACTGACCTGGTTTGTGGCAGCATTAACTTGTGCATTACATTGTGTTTCATTTGGTCATGGCAGACGTGGCTGTGGTTTGCTTGGCATTTCTAAATCCTTATAAAGCTTATGTCTGTATATGGCCTTTAAAATCCATGGTATAATTTGCATTCACTTGCATTTTAATTCACATAAAGGACTCGAGTAATGTTCAAGAGAATATCTAGGAGTAATTAGAAAAATCTTAGGAGATGTATTATTGTGATGAATAATTTTTCATATTAACAGTATTACTCAGAGTTGGATTGTAATGTTATAAAATACAGCCATGCAGGAAAGAGAATGTTTCAACAGTGTGCTTTTGTTCTCCAGAAAATTGTGCTGCAGAATCATCTTTCAAAATGTTATGAGAGAGTGAAAAATAAAGCTCACGGTAATTTGAAAAAAAAAAGAGAGAACATCTGAATAGGAAGGACAGAGAAACAGAAAGGAAGAAGTTAAATGAGGTAGAAAACAAAGCAAGCTTTGAATCTGTAAAGTGAGGTGTACCTCTGGCAGAATCATCACTGTATTCATATCCAAATTTTCCCTTATACAAAACCCCCTATTTCAATTTTCTGCTAGTCTGGAAATCAAAGTAGATGATCAAGATGAAATTACTTGAAATGCAGGCATTTGTATACAGAGCCATCCTTTCAAGAAACTTGTTCTTTCTGAGTAAATTTCAGAGACAAACATCAGGGCTCCATAAACATCACTGTGATGGGACCTGCGTTTACATATTCACTGATGATTTGGGGTAATAAACACCATAGTTGTTTTTACTAGAAGAAATGTTTACATCTAGGTTTAGCATACATGTAAACACAATCTATACACCTCAACTGGCTGTCAGTCAACAGACTTGTACCTAAAGTCTATCTATAGTATAGAGGGGAAGAAGCATGAGGATTTAGTTAGTTAAGTTCTAAGCCAAAATGCTTATAAAAGAGCTGTGACTTCGGTAATTTACCTAACTAATTACACTGACTGCCTTGAGCTAAGGCAGCTTTAAACTCCCTCTTGATATAGGAGCTGGGCAGCGGAGCAGAGTGAAGAGCATGGCCTTGCTACTAGGACAAGATTAAATATTGCCAAGGGATTATTTAACCCATATTTCAACGAAGACTTTTCTTTGGGGGGGGGGGGGGGG
>WAAB01022404.1:13000-94853 GCA_013389865.1 Piaya cayana
AGGGAGGTGGATGTTTGTAATTTAAAATTTTGTCATAGAAATGTAACCTGCAATGATCAGGGGAAGGGCCATGACAGGAAATACAGTTACTTGCTGTTTATTTTACTGTGTATTATTTCAAACTCCTCCAATTAACAAAAAATACAGCTCAGACAGAGATGGAAATTAAGTTCCTTCTAACTGAATCATTTTCATTTTGCTTATTAGGTATTTTGTTTTCATTTAGAGTATCTTTACTGCTTTATTAAAATTCTTTGAATAAGGGATAATATTTTCACAGCATACTCATTAGGCTTGGTTTCAACGCACATTGATTTTAGTACCTTTGCTGGTAAAGTTGTTACTTGACTTCGTGGTTTCAAAGCTGGCTAACTGTGGTGAGGGTAGCTCCATGTGATCCTGAGCCTTTGTGTTTAGTCCTTTTGACCTGGTTAAACTGACCTGTACCATAAAATTACTTCATTTCTTGCTACCACTCATATTTACCTTTCCTCATGTGCCTGGAACCTTTTCCATCTACTTGGATCCTAAATATTTGTCTATACATACAGTTTTTAAGCAGTTACAATGACCAGTCCCCAGTGTTAGGAGACAGGATTTACCAGCAGAAGTTCTTGTTTCTGAGTGTGGTTTTAGCTAGTGATGGTCAGCTTCTGATTTTTTCCTCTTTTGTTTTGGTAGGGCTAAAAATGAAAAGTAGCTTTATAGAACCTGTCATTAGGGCACTCAAGTGAAAATTGCATCAGATGAAAGCTTAGACCAACCATTGTGGGAAACCACATCAAGAACCACTCTCTGTATATATACACAGCAGCCTATAAAGTTATATTTTGATCTAACATGCGAATACGTCCTCCATAATCTTCCTGGGCAATTTGAAATTGTAGAAGTACAGTTTAATGTATCTTTTTTAGCTCAGAGAGAGAACACATTCTTAGAGAATTTTGTTGGTTCCTTGGGAAATTTCCCAGATATAATTCTAAGAAGGAATGGGCTAACCTGTTGAGAAGCGAAGCAAAGTGAAGCTTACACTGTTTTAAACAATCTCTCTTGGTTTGTATGTGCCAGGGAAATGTAGAATCTGAACCTTTGTATTAAACTAAACTATAAAACTAGTCATTTCTTCTTTACAGATACTATGTTACAAGAGGACTGAAGACAATGCTGGCTGCCAAATCTTTCACAGAGAAGAACAATTTGTTCAACATGTAGAACACAGACTTTCCCCTGCACTTTAAACAAAGCAAACTTTTCATGTTGTTTTCTCAGAATATTGTAGTTGAGATCATGCAGGTGGTTTTCCATGGCCTCACACTGCATAAGACTCACCGCTCAAAGAAAACAATGAGCATTCATCTCGTTCTGAGATGACACAGTGAAATATTTTCTGACTGAAGGAAAACACAGGATCAACAGTCCCCAAAAGAAGTAATTCAAGTACACTCCTTGCTTGTCAGAATCTATAGAATTTGGCAGGTTTGGATAATTTCTTTTGCTCCACACTTCAGCTGCACCCTTTCCATCCAAGATCACAGTTTTCAGGCTAGGGGTTTGAAAGGCTCTGTTGTAGACCTACATTTATAGCAACCCCTGTGGTACATTTAGACAAGACTAGTCTCTCTTCAGAGCCCATAATCTTTCACTTCAGAGTTCACATTTGAAGCCCTTGATTCATTGTGGTTTAAAAAAACTTAGAAGCAAAATGTACTCTTTGGCATTAAGGAAACCCATAGGCTTCTGGCCCTTTTGATCGATTTATCTGATGCCTAGGAAAGCAGAGGCCTTCCTCTATCTTAATAAGCATGTCCCTGAAATAGCAGACATTGATCACATATTTTCATTTCAGAAGAATATCAACCAAAAAAACCCCAATAACCAGGATATGTTGTTTTCAAAGATGTAGAATAAGCTACTGCATCTCCTCAAATACCACTGTTAAAAAGGAAGGTGTTAGACCAGGATAGCCTTCTTTTTGGATGCTGTGGCTTCTGGACAAACAGCTCCGAAGTATCTGTGGCCAAGGCTTTGTATTATGAGTGTTAAGAGAGTAAAACAGACAAATATGGGAGAGTCAGGACCTAGTGGGAAATATTAAGGCCTTCAATATTTCCAGATAAATGGTCAAACTTTAAACCCATGCTTTATAGAAATACTGAGTTGAAAGGCTTTCTTTCCAGAAGAAAAAATCAGATTTCTTTGGAGTTATTATTGGGTGTGCTAAACGGTTTCATTTACAGCAGATACTGCAAAGAAAATCCAGTTCCCTACACAAGAAGCAGAAGTTCAGATTCCTTGAAATTTTTACATTTCTCCTTCATGATCCCTTTCTATAGCTTAAGGCATTTGAAATTAATGAAATTATTGTTTTGTCTCAGAATGGTGTTTTTTAAGTATATTTGAGATGGATGTTGTAAGAATCTAAACCGTGAGCTTTATGTTTCACATTAAAATAAAGAATATGAGGACAACACTTGCAGATGCCTTAGAGATTTCAGTTTTGCAGCGCTATGCCAACATGGAAAAACTCAGTTTCAAATACTTGTTATGCAGCAGGATTCATACAATGCCTTATGGGAATATCCTGAACTCTATTTTTGTTTGTGTTCTTTGCAAATTTTGACAACATTCTCCAGGGTGCTGGTCAGTCAGAATACTGTTCAGCTGATACATCTTTCCCATTTTGGTGTAGATACAGGGAAATGAAATCATGTGTTAATTAGGAAATACATCAAAAAAAAGTGAAGATAATATAAGCAACTGAAAAAAGTATCACTTTTTTTAGAATACAGCATATGACGGTGAAGAATGATTAAGACCAAAGTGATTAGTAATTGTTATGGTAAATTACAATGACTGCTAATCACAAAGACAAGAAAAAACAGAACAACTTAAACAAGATACAGTTACAGCGAGGCTCCTCCTTTTATCCCTAGTTTAGACACAACCCCTGAGGGTTTACTGACCATTAGGAAGACAGCCAAACGAGTCCTGTATGCCTGTTGCTTTAGGCATTTCAGTTCTGCTCCATTCTGCACAGAACTCCATACCAAGCTAATTTCTGAAAGGGTAAAACGTTAAAAAAAAAGTTACTTTGCCTGAAATGATGAACTGAAAAGCAGAGGGTCAGTTAAATAAATGAACAAGATTATTATTGTATCTTATTACTAGAGGTAAGCAAATGGAGCATGAGGAGAGAAGTGGAAGTAACTAAGTAAACTCCAACTCTATAAAACTGACTTTAATGGCATGTAACGTTTTAAAACACACAGCATAGGAAAGAACAATTAACACATCAAGGTAAAGAGAGATTTGCAAAACACTGAAGAATAAAAAATCATTTTACGTGAAGTAGACAATATGAGATCTACCTAGCTGCCTTTTTTCCAGAGAAAAACAACTCCTTTATTTTTCTAGTTAAAATAAACTAAATAAGACTAACTTTGATATACTTTATTAAACCATTTATACATTAGCCCATCAAGAATTAGCCCATGGGGAAAAAAAGGCATCACTATGAAAGTAAGAATATAAATATATGAAATTAACTGGAATTAGATCAAGATTGCAGAGAAAAGCACATATTCCTTGTTGTTGGACACCTTCACTAGCAGGGCAAAAATGAAAAGATTCAGCCTGTTGCCTTGAAAGGGGAAGTGTATGTTTGGAGGAAAGCTACTAGCAGAATTCTCTAGGATAAGTTTGGAGACTAAAAATAGTGCATAATATCATAGCTAATTTTGGCACCGTGTTAAGTGTGTGCTTATGACATTTTCTGATGACAAAGTCTGGAGGCAGTGGCAAACTAGAAAAGGCTTGGAACATCATAAAGGTCATTGAACTTCAGTTACTGGAAGAGGATGAGGTTAAAATGTACAAAGTGCAAGGTTATATACTTTGAAATTAATAATGGGAATTTTCTACGACCAGTTCATAGGTAAAAAAATAGTTTCATAATCTGCTTCAGCAGAACTACATATAACTCGGGAGATGAAACTATGAAACACTTCCCAGTTTTCCTATAGACAGGCAGGTGTACCTGCCGTGTGTAAGAATTTATTATGAACTTCTCTGAAATAATGGAAAATGGGTGACAATCTTAATAGAGGAGATTAAAAGGATTTACCTTATTTAGCTTATTTCCTTATTTAAAGAAAATCTGAGAAAAGGTTTATTATTGCTCTCCAAACATACAGGGGATAAAGGAGGATAAGAGAATCACTGAAAGGGAAAATATTAAAGTAGAACTCACTATCAGTATAAGATCACCTGAGTAAATTGCCATGAAAATTTATCATGGAGATTAGAAAAGTTTCCAGCTATCAGGGACAAAAAGTACTACAACTTCCCAATAGGAGTATGGAGGCAAACCCCACAAACCTATTTAAAGATGAAAGCCTGATAAATTTACAAATGGGGTTATATGACTGGTTTAACTGCTGCAGGAAGGAAGTAGACAACCTAGTTCATGAAATCTTTTCTGACCCTGTATCCTATTTAGAAAAAAAGCAGATGAGAAGGCTTAAGCAATGAAGGCAGCAAAAGGCAACAAGAAGATTTCAGTCCAAATATAAAGGAACAAATTTGAAATGAAGTGCAGCTATGATCTGATCACCTGGACCTAGGTTAGCTGGCAAGAAGGGAAGCTCTCCTATTTGGAATTTCAGCAAAAATTACTACTCTGTTTCTTTTGTGGCAGACCCAGCTGCTCTTACAGCTACAGTTCTGGGACATTTCCAAAGCTGCTACAGGAGATAGATTTGTGTCCTGTCTGAGCCCTTCTACTTTTGTTTTGGTTGTAGTAAATGAGGGCCAGTTTTCACTATAGTGATAATCCAGAGCCAGAACCTCTTTTTAGTAAGGCTCCTGTATATACCCCACCACCCCTCACTTTGCTCCCTAGGGATGTTCCCTATGCAGCAACAGCTTTCAAGTTTTAGCTCTGGAGATCCCTGCTTCGGCAGAATGGAAAGGAGTTCCCATAATTTATGTACCTGTGACACATTTTTACAACTGCAAAAACCTACGGGTTTTATTTGCCCTAAAGCTTAGCTGGTTTTGCCAAAAAAAAAAATAGTCCAATAAAAAGCAATTTTCTTCATAAACCTTGCCTGGAGCATCTTGTAAACAACAGGGGAAAGTCATAACGTGAAAGCAACTCTCGGACTCCCTTATTTACGATGGGAACAATCCGCAAAAGGCCAAATAAAGTAACTCCTAGTCGAGTTTTCACCCCAAGCCCCCGGGTCCTGCGTTTCGGGGCAGGTCTGAGGGGGGTCTGAGCCCGGGCAAGCGCGGGGGTGGGGGGCAGCCCCGAGCCACGGGGGCCGAGGCTCGCTCCGCGGGTCCCGAGTGGGAAAGACCAGGACGCGGAGGCCGCTGNGGTGGGCAAAGCCGAGGGAGGGCGGAGAGAAACCGGGATAAGGGGGGCAGGAGGGGGGGCAGGAGGCGAGGTGGGGGAGCAGGAGTTGGGGCAAATCCAGGGGAAGAGGGGCAGGAGCCGAGGGAGGGGGACAAAGCGGGGAAAGGGGGGCAATAGCCAAGAGAGGGGCGACAGGATTCGGGGGGGGGTGGAGGGCAAAGCCATGGTGCGGGGCAGGAGCCAGGAGAGGGGGACAGGAGCAGAGATGGGGCGGACTGAGGCGATAGGGGGGGAGGAGCAAAACCGAGAAATGGGGGGAAGGAGTGGGAGGACGGGGGCTTGGATATCGTCCCTATGCAAGACCACCCTCCCATTCCAAAACCGTGTAGCCCCCCCTTCTCCCCACACAAGCCAAATCGTTTATCCAGGATTCTATGATTCTGACTTCTCTCCATGTGCTCCTCCAGCCTAGGCGTTCCCACCAAGATGTTCCACTGCAAGGTCATGACCTGAAAGCGCTTCGGGTGGTCTCCTCAGGCAGCCACATGTACACCCTGTGCTCTTATTTTAAGGAGAAATGGAGAAGCATTTGATTACAAAGGGTGCTTAAACAAGCCTCTTTAATTATGGTTTCTTCCCGCTTTACACTATAAATATGGCTGAAGATTACAAAGGGTTGTAAAATAAATACCAAAAGACAACATTTACAATTTTCCACACAGCTACACCCTAAACCGATAATAAAAGGAAATCTGTCCAAAACTTTGAAGTGTTAGTATAGTTTGTTATATGACAAAACACTGGGGTTTCTATGTATTTATTTAGCCACCTACCACTCCCTCATCAAGTTCTGAATCCATGTGTTTGCTATTTAGAAAAACATAATATTAAGGGGAGTTGTATTTTCAGGTTATTTGTAATACTAGGACATTAAATGAAAGCAAATTCTTGCTAACAATTTATCTTTGACTTGTATGATATGATTTTAATCTTTTTTTAGGGGGTAGGAAAGGAAGCTTTTGATCTGATACACTTATTTTCTCCTTAATTATTTTCCTCCCACTGAATGCTTTCCCTTTTTGATTTTTAAAAATCAACTTTTTTTGAAAAGGTAATTTTGACCTTGGCTCCCATTAAATAACAAAATAAAACATTAAAAGAGAGATTTGTAGTAGAATTTCTGTTCATTTGGGAGTAGTAGGTACAAATTATGTAGCCTAGACATAAGGACAAATTTCTTCATGATGAGAGTGGTGAGGCACTGGCACAGGTTGCCCAGGGAAGCTGTGGGTGCCCCATCCCTGGACATGTTCAAGGCCAGGTTGGATGGGGCTTTGAGCAGCCTGGTCGGGTGGGAGGTGTCCCTGCCCATGCCAGGGGGGGTTGGAACTGGATGATAATTAAGGTCTCTTCCAACACAAATTATTCTATGATTCTATCATCTAAGGACCAAACTATGTAGTAATGCAACTTAGATTCCAAAACTAGTTTCCATTATTGCGGCTGATGGAATTATATCTCAAGAGCAGATATTTTATTTATTTTTTTATATTGCATGAGGAATTTATCAGGTTGTACAGCTTGCTTTGTGTTCAAATCTGTTCTTTCCAAACTGTATCTTATTGGCAGTTCTCTACACTCTTTCCACCCTACACAAAATTGCACTTTTGCTTCAGATTGACATCCTACATTGTGACTTCACTTTAGAGCATTATAGTATAGTTCTGGTATGGTTTAGTCCACTGAAGTTTATGGAAACACGTTAATGGATCTGTATTATCTCAGTCAGGTACTGGCTGAAGCATGAGGATGTTTATTTCTCAGGAACAAATAGTAAATTTTTCCCGTAGCAGTGGATTTGATATTTACCATGTCACACAGCTTCTTTTCTTTGCTATATTTATAGGAAAGCCATTGGTTTTATATGGTAAAGCTTGGGTAGAATCCGCTGAAGTCATGTAGTTTGGCTGCTAAGCACTTGAGGAAAGCTAAAAGAAAACATTTGGTTTAAACACTGGATTGCAGTGGTATGTTCTTGGAACAAGAACAAAAATATTTTGCCATTAAATGAAAATATTTTTAATTACAGGAGAAACCACACTGAGTCTGTAATGCCTATTTGAAAGCTTGTGTGTACAGAAGTGCATTAACAGTAAATTTCAAGTGTTCCCATCAGGTGGCTACTATGCATTGGATGGGATTCTTAGTGCAAATAGTTCTACAGGAATATATAAGTTCTTACAAATATTAATAGAAGCTATGTTGCCTCATTTTAAACAGTTCTGACTACCATTGTTATCTATGCCTCTAAAATTTGTACTATGCATCTAAAAATTAATAAAATTGTAGTGCCATGTGCAGGAGAGTGTAGCAGCATTGACAGATAAGTGCTCCAGACATCCTTGTGTATCAAGAGATAACTGAAGTTGTAAAGTTTGTT
This sequence comes from Piaya cayana, assembly GCA_013389865.1. NCBI lineage: Eukaryota > Metazoa > Chordata > Aves > Cuculiformes > Coccyzidae > Piaya > Piaya cayana. The sequence goes on from WAAB01022404.1 coordinate 20,800, forward strand.
TTGTGAACATGCTGCAACCTTTTCTTTTAAAAGGGGATACTTACAGACAAGCAAACCTGAAATTTAGTGTTTCTGCAATAGAAAATTGCAGCTAGCAAAAAGTACACGATTTGTCTCTTCTGTAATTTTAGACAGAAAGGGAGTGACAGTAAACCAGTTAAAACCACTAAGCCAACTGCAGTCAGTCAAGTAATTTACTGACATTACACAAGGGCAGAAGTGTGGGTACTTGTGAATGTGCCATAGGATTTATCATACTCATAGGAGTTCTCAGCTCTCTGTTTCTGAGAAACAGAGTAGAATTTTCCCTACACCACGTATGTATGAAGCTCAACACGGGCTTAATGGAACTATGGCATGCTGCTAATCCTGTTTATCAGTTCTCTGCCTAAAATAATTGAGGAATATTTGAACTTTTATAACTATAGCAATGAAGATGAAAGGAAGAAGACCCTCCATGAAGTGGAAAGGAAGGCTTTAGGAAATATCTTTCAATGTTCTGTATTAGAGACCCAAAGAAGGTAGTTTTTTGAGATTTCTTATTTCATGTAATACTCCCCCAAATACAGATCCTGCCTAAAAGTCTCTTGAGTCAATTATCAGTGCAGCCAAAACATTGTGTGGTGTGTAGGTACAGGCTCTTCCTGTTTAAGAATAGTCGAGATGAATGCTTTGTGTTGGTTCTTCAAAAAACACCACTGTCAGCAATCCAGAACCTAAGACTCTCCTCCCAATACCACAAGTACAGTGGGTGCTACAGACTGAGGAAGAAAATAAGACTGCATTTGAAATCAGAGATTGTTATTACTGTTCACTAATTTTGGTTTCAGATTATTTAATTAGAAGCTGTACGTCATTGCCTCTTTCAGGACAAAAAAGAAACTACCTTTAACATGTTCTTTGGACACCCAGATCTGTCTGATAGGGGAAGAGTCATCTCACTTAACTTTAGCTGGCTATGTATCAGGACAAAGCTAGTTGCCTACTCTTCTTCTATAGTTATAAGAAAGAGTAAAGAAATTACTTATCCAAGCTGCTTTTGAATGGGTTGTGTTGATTTCTGTCTGTTTAGATTGAGTAAAGAAAGCCTATGTAACTTACTGTGAATATCAAAGTTTTAGAAAGCCAAACCAAACAAGATAACTTTCGGAATATGCAACTTGGCTGCATCTCCTTCCTATAAGGATTAACAGTATTGGAGCACAGCTTTAATCCTTCAAGAGCTAGTGGCATGAATGTATGTAGGTATGTATATAAAAATAATCAATAATAAATATTTAATATGCAAATATTTAGGATTTTACAGTGAAGAATATGAGGAATCAGACAATCCAAGGGGAAGTATCAATAGGACATTTAAGTCAAATGATAAACCATAACTATTTGAATAAGGTTGATCTATTATTATCTTTATAAATGTGATCTATCTAAAGTCAAGTTAGATGGGAGTTTACAGGGAAACTGAAAAATAATGGACTTTGTATTGTAATTATTAACATTAAATTTATTGGTCTCCTCCCTCTTTATAGGTCTTTCCGGACATGCTTCACTAAAATTGAGGCTAAGTAAATGCATCTAGATTTGGTACAGAGTAGTAAACTGAAAACAAATAGTCTAAGCTGATCTCCATTTTCCAGCATCTAATCCATTTTCCAGTTCAACAGTACAGCTTTAATTATAGTAACATGACTTGTAATACATTAGAGCAGTAGAAAAGTCTGTGCTACATCTGGATCAACGTGTAACAAGAAAGCGAAAAAAACCAAAAAAACCCCAAGCCACAAGACTTTCCACTGCACGAATTTAAATCCTGGAATGCCTTGAGTGTTTAATGATAAGTTAATGGTGTTAACGCATCTTGAGAAACACCTTTAAATCCAGCTGAATTGACATGTTTCAGCATGTAATCCCTTTACAGTTGTCATGGAATAATTGTGCTTTATAAGTAAGATTTTTTTTCATTGCTATAGAAAGTGAACAGAAAATTTTATATTGGTAACTGAAATCATATGCATAGTAGAGCTGTGAGTTATGTCTGCAGTGTTTTGAAAAGCAGCTCAAGTTAGATTCAAATGAACTAGGGCAGCTACTGGACACAGTGTAGCCATGGCAGCAAGCAGTTTAGTGTCAGCTGTAAAATCTGTCTGTAAAGGTAAGTAAATATTTGGACAACTTGCTGGCATGGAGTTCTTGTGCTACAACAGCTACGCTATTTAGCTATTTTATATGCCACTCGGGATGACCTCAGCATAGTAAGACAGGATAGCTGTACCCGTTGGCTGCTCCATGCCTTACACAACAGACCTGAAAGTGCTCATGAGAATGGAAAGAAATTCCATTCTCTATGAGTATCTGTATGCTAATATGTTAGTCAAAAATGATGCTGTTATGGATACTTCTAGACTTGAGCTGTCAGTATATTTTCCCTCCCGAGTACTCAAGTGTCCCACATTATAGAGGAAGGGATAGTAATGATGAGTTTGTCAGATGAATACTACCAGTTCTTGTTTGACTGTGTTTTCTATAAACAATGTTTTTACATATTCGTCTAATTATTCAGATGATTACTTTACAAACTTATTTTTGTTTCTGCACTGTTAAACTGAGGAATGAAAAAAGACTAGTGACTTGGGCTAGTACTGTTTCAGGGTGCCCACTGAAGGCCTGATTCCTTTCCTCTCAAAAATTGCAAACCTGGATCATTTCAGTAAGGTGCTTTATGGTGCAGCCCCTATAGGGGAATATACATCTGGTAAGACACTATTCAGTGTGTTGAAGAGTGTTAGACTCGAGCCTCTGATCATCTAATATCCATGTGGTTTTGTTTCCTGAAACAAAATAAGTGGTCTAGCACTTCTAGGGCAAAGAGAAATCCTATTAAGGTGCCTTCTCAGGCCTGTTATCTAAACTTACTTTGCACCACTGCTTTTCTATTCAGTGTCTGAGGGTGGGTTTTATGTGATGATTGAGATATTATTAGCAACTGAACGATTGTTAGAAATCACTATAGCTAAGCCAGCTGAATTTACAATTCTGCTGCCCTTAAAACAGATTTCAGAAAAGATTTTTTTTTTCTTGAATCTAATTTGGCTTAGACATGAATAATTTACAGGCTGCTTCTACAAGACACCACAAAGGATCAATACAGATATAAAACATACCCACTACTGTATATGCCATCTATTGCAAAATGCTGCTCTGTTCTTTTCACAGAACGAATTGCAAACATATGCACCAATTCAATACAGATTATTTTCTTTAAATCACACAAGCTATATATTAATTCAGTATCTAAGAGTGATTTTTAGTTCTTCTATCTTTCTTCTAATTACAAAGCCATATACCAACAGAAAAAAAAAAGTATTTTTCAGTGCTCAGCTTCTGGAACAAAAATGGCTATTTGCTTCTTCTCATAATTTATTTCTATTTTAAGCCTGTGTACATATGCTAAAAGTAAGAACCTGTATTTCTGTAAGGGGGGTAGCAAGATGTCTGATACCTATTCTGTCATATTTATGCATTTATGTACTGATGCACAAAAGAAAACGGATATTGGGAAATGTGATTATTTAGATGGGCTATACTTATTTGGCTCTACAGTTACAAACAGAAATGCCTTTGTCTGTGAACATCTTAAGTTCTGCAAAGTACATATAGCAGTCCTTATACTATTATTATCAGGCTTCAAAACTTAATACTGGTATGAACAATGATAGCTCGCTCTTTCTAAAATGATTTGGATCTGATTTGAAAGTTCTACATATGAGATGCAAGTTTTGCAGTTGAAGCAATTTGCATAAATAGGATTCTGGAGAATCTAGAATACAGTGCTGCCCTAGTATATAACTTCAAAATTTATTTGACTTTAATATCTAACTGGAGTGTAGTTGGTTAATGGCAAAAAAGGTGGGCAGAAACCAGTGTGAATGGATAGTTGCTGTAAACACCAACATCTTAAGATAGATTCCATTTACAACACACCCAGTATTCGTGTTTTTTACTGTGAAACCTCAGTATTTTTTTTCTAGAATATGTATATGCAAAGTTTACCACTCACCAATACAAGATAACATCACAGTCAGGATTTGCCTGGTTCCTAAAATAGCATAAAATTTATATTTTTAATTTTTTTAAAATTTTGGAGAAAAAAGATATTTGGAAGTAATTCTTAGTTTATAATCAAAACATGCATTTTGCCAAACACCCAACTCTGACACACGTTACTAGTTCTTGTCTTCAAGTTTCAATGATGAACCAACACAGGATTTACCCTTGGGGTAAACAGTTTGCATAATATCCAATAAGTGACTATGTGAAGCATAATACAAACTTATCCTTCCCCAGATCTAGCCATTATTGTTAAAATTTAAATAAGAAAGTAATACACACAAAGGTTTTCACTTGACCTTGGCTTCTGTTACTGTTTTAAACCACGTTCTTCTACTGTCTCTGCTCCTGAGAGATCCCCTAGTGCATTCTATATTCTGGATTAAAATTAATGTTCCCCTGCTGCTCTTATGGGGGGGGGTATTCTGTATTACATTGGAATGGCTCAGAACTCCTCATGCAGGGTCTTTAAACCTAGGCAGCTACCATGAGTATCTAGTGATGTTTCTAACTTGTGCTTCTTCCTTTAAAACTTAAACATATCCTTCAGAAGCATTCACAAATTTTACCTTTCCCCATTCCCATTATCTATATAGGAGGGGAAAACTGGAAAAAAAAAAAAGAAACTCAGTTCTCTTCCCTTTGAATAGTTTAGTTCAACTTGCAATGTCAACAGAGAAGTACATGTCTTTGGAAGGTATTAGTTAACTTCCCTTTTGATATAAGGGGTTCAGAGACACCAGCAGCTGTAGCAACAGCAGCAGTGACAGCAGGCCACCACTGGCAGTGGCAGCTTTTGTCCCTGTGTTAGATTATGAATCATTTTGAAATCAATCACTCACAAAAAGCAGTTCACATATAACAGAAATTGCCATTGAAAACTCCTGTTCTAAGGACAGAGCAGAAAGTGCCTTTTGATGCCACTTCTTTTTTCCTACTAAAAAGACTACGAATATTTTTAATTACCAGATATGATAAGACTTATGCCTTCAATTTACACTGCCATAGTCTAGTAGACCTCCAAGAAGTTCCTCACATTTCACTTGAGTTATGATAAAATGTATTAAAAATCTCTACTGCTGCAGTGTGCCAAACCACCTTCCATGAGGAGAGCTAAATACAGTGCATATAAGCTTGTTGAGTATTATTTCTTGGATATCGGGGCCAAACAATTTCCTACATATTCTAATTTCAGTGGTATATATACAGGAAAATGTTTTAATCATTATTAGGCAAACAGACATTTCTTGCACAGACTATTAATACATCTTTTATCTATCTTGAAGATGGATTCTGCTGTATCTGTTCTGTTTTGATATTCTAATTATTTTGTAGTTTAGTTCCTTTCCATGCTTGTCCTTATTTATAAATTATTGCCTCATTCTGTTCTAAAATATTATATTTTCTGTTTCTATATCAATATATGCAGATTTGCATCTCTGGAACAACCCTTTTTGATGCTAATCTTTTGAGATGCAAATCTTTGATGCAAGTCTTTTGAGATGCAAATCTCTATACGCAGATTTACATCTCAGGAACAACAACTGGGGTCCATACTGGCACCAGTGCTGTTCAATATCTTCATCAATTATATAGACAGAGATTGAGTGCACTCTCAGCAAGTTTGCAGATGACACCAAGCTGAGTGGTGTAGTTGCCACATTGGAAGGACGGGATGTCATCCAGAGGGACATGGACAGGCTGGAGAAGTGGGGCTTTGAGAACATCATGAGGTGCAACAAGGCCAAGTGCAAGGTCCTACATGTGGGTTGGAGCAATCCCCAATTTCAGTTCAGGATGGGGGATGGTGTGACTGAGAGCTGTCCTGCAGAGAAGGACTTGTGGGTGCTGGTTGATGAGAAGCTCAACATGAACTGTCAATGTGTGCTGTAGCCCAGAAGGCCAAATGTATCCTCAGTTGCATCAGAAGAAGCGTGGCTAGCAGGTCGAGGAAAGTGATTCTGCCCCTCTATTGCTCTCTTATGAGACCTCATCTGGAGTACTGTGTCCAGTTCTGGAATCCTCAATGTAAATAGGGTGGTTTTTTTAATAGCAAAGAAAGTGTTAAACTGTAGCACTTAGGTAAGAATGAGCACCAGGGGAAGAGGTGTTTGAGGGCAGGGGGTGGCAAGAACCTCTTTAATTGGCTTTGCTATTCAAGGAAACTGTAATGTCAAGTTTAGTTGATGGTATAAAATGCTTCAGAATAAAAGCATTTTTACCTTTACCTTGTATCCAGTTTTTAGAAATGAGAATGTCTTCAGCAATTGACAAATTATGAGAAAAGCTGACAAAGCCAAACAAACTTCCTGAATAGTCACATATATGGGTATTAATTACTGGTACAATGGAAGAATTTAAAGTTAAATCACCTTTCCCTACCTGCACCTACCATCTGTTACCCGCGCTTGATGTATTATGCAAATTATAAACAAAGTGCATACAGTTAGCTCTGCCTTCTTTCTATTTTTGCCATGCATTAACATTTTCTGGTGTTTATCGTACATCCAATTAGAATCCAAATACTTCCAATTTTAATGAGAAAGCATATCAGTTATTAAATGTCAAAATGGTCTAACAGAGCTCTTTGATCAGCTTTAACTACATGACGATCATAGAATAGTTTGGTTTGGAAGGGACCTTAAAGATCACCCAGTTTCGAAGCCCTGCCATGGGCAGGGACACCTCCCACTGGATCAGGCTGCCCAAGGCCCCATCCAATTTGGCCTTGGGTACCTCCAGGGATGGGGCAGCTACAGCTTCCCTGGGCAACCTGTGCCAGGATCTCATCACCCACATGGTGAAGAAATTCCTCCTTATGTCTAGTCTAAATCTGCCCCTTTCTAGTTTATACCCATTGCCCCTAGTCCTGTCACTACAAGGCTTTGTAAAAAGTCCCTCCAATAATACATTTATATCATCTAACACAAATAAATTTATGATCAGATGGTTACTGAAGATTAGATATTGGTTAATGTGGGCTGACAGGTTGTTAGAAGAGGGAAAGGCCAGATGGATAGAAGGAGAATCATGTCCTGGTGAAGAGGTTACACATGGAAATTTCTAGACAAATACCCTGTGGAATGTAAAACATTGGGGATACTCAAACCTTGGCTGGACAGTCCTAAGCAGCTTGACAGAGCTTTACATTTAGCCTTGCTTTGTTAAAGGGCTGGACTGCATGACCTCCAGAGGTGCCTTCTAACCTAACCTCTGCTATAATTTAGTCAGCTCTCTGTGCCTTAAATTACTTTGTGATTCAATCAGAAGAAAAGATGGAAGTACTGTAGGCCAAACAATAATAATATAAAATGAATGTCCTGTATAAGTTTATGGTTTTGTTTCCACTTGTAATATTTTAAAACTTAGTTTCCAGCCTGACTTGTTTGAAATATATTTTTTTATGTGTTTATCAGCTGACCTGCTCTGTATTAACTCTAAAAAAGTCATTTATCACAGAAAGCTTACCCCCAAGTTAAATTTAGAGGTCCTAGCAAATGGTGCTGTTAGAAAGCCTCTTTTCCTGTTTATGGTAAGAACAGATCTTCTTTTTCCCTTGTTCTTATTATCTTGCCAAACCCAGAGGTCATTAGCAAGGTGAATCTCTATTTTTTCAGTGCTGCTGTCAATATAATTTAGGAAATACACACAACTGTTGTATAACACAAGTTTTCACATGGAAACTTATGAAATCTTCAAGAGTTAAAGAAACAATATTTTAGTCCACATTTTTCCCATTGCTGTTATTTATGTTGTTTCTGTTTAGTATGAAGAATGTCAAGATTGTTTATTTTTAAATTTTTTTTTTTAGAAACTTTATGTTTCAATGATCTATCCCATAAAGAGGTCTCTGTAATTTCTCTTACACAATTACTTTCTGTAGACTAGGAAGGGGGTTCTAAAAGCTTAAATAGTTGAAATTAATAGAAGTTTATATCCATGAGGGCTTAGGATGCTATGGCCCATATCTTAGCTCAGCTAACATTATCAGTACTTAAAAAATACAAGCAATATACCTGTATAAAAAACCACCTCAAACTGTTTATTATATAATCATTCAAAACCCTGGGAAGTCAATAAATACATAATACAGACAAACTTATCTTTTCCCCCATACTCCATAATACAAGTGGAGACATACAGTCAATTTTCCAGGTTTTCACTTTTAGGTGAAAAAAAATGGACAGATAACTAGAGAGAAAAATTAAGTTATTTTTTCTTTCCACAAATATATGTCTAAATTTATCTGTGGTTTTCAAAATACAGTCACAATGTATCAAAATCTTTGATGGAGGAGGCTGGTCACAGGTCACTTGTAACTGGGCTGTCAAAAAACAGTGAACACTCATAAAGTATAATTAGAAGCAACTTGCCCAACATCATAATGCAAAGCGGGAAACAGAATTCCAGGCTTCTATTTAAAAATCCTAAGATAAACCATGTTTCCTATCTTCTATACAGTTTTGGATTTTTTCGTCTTTTTTTGGCATGGGAACAAAGTTGAGCATAATGCTGTGGATTATGTGGCCTTCTTTCCCTCTTTGTTACAATATGTTCATGTTAAAAGGATATTTACAGCACTTTCAGATTCTGAAGTTCCTTCTCATACTTTGTATACCACAAACTTGATCTGTTTCCAGGGAAGGTGACTCAACCACCTCCCTGGGCAGCCTCTAACAGTGCCCAATGACCCTTTCTGTGAAAAATTTTTCTTGATGTTTAGCCCGAACCTCCCCGGCGGAGCTTGAGGCCATTCCCTCTCATCCTGTTCCCTGTCACTTGGGAGAAGAGGCCAGCTCCCTCCTCTCTCCACAATGTCCTTTCAGGTAGTTGTAGACAGCAATGAGGTCTCCCCTCAGCCTCCTCTTCTCTGGGATAAACAACCCCAGTTCCCTCAGCCGTTCCTTGTAAAGCCTGTTCTCCAGCTCCTTCACCAGCTTTGTTGCTCTTCTCTGGACTCACTCCAGAGCCTCAACATCCTTCTTGTGGTGAGGGGCAAAGGTATTACGCTAACATATTTGAATTCTGGGCTTATCTCAAATTTCCCAGATTTATTTATTCTAGACATACTTGATTTTCCACAAAAATTAGAGAGAGATTGGCTTACACTATATAGATGAGTGAGCTGAAGTCAGGAATCCTCATCCTGTTTCTTACGTGCAGCTGAACCTTACAGAAGCCACCACTGTACAATCTTACTTTTACCTGATAACTGAGAAAATCTTCTAAAGATGTATAAACCTTTCAAAAAAAGGCTGGAAACATCTGGATAAAAAATACCAAATATTTCTAATAACAAATGCTTTGAAAGATCAACTGAATATCCATTACATATTAACCTTTCAAGGAGGACTGAAAACATTAAAATTCTGTAAAACTTATATTAAGGCTTCTAACACTTATAACTTCACAGTATGAAAAAAATACCACATCTTTAATTTCTTAAACTAGTTTAGTTTATTATTCTTCAAAAAAGTCTTAACTTTTTGTCACCTCGAGGATCATACAAAGAAAAGAAGGTAGTTCATACAAATCTTGAATGAAAACTTCGATATACAGAAAGCACTGCAACCATCAGAAAATTTGCAAAGCACAGGGAAGGAGTAGCAGAGGAAAAAGAAAATAATTATGACCAGGGAAAGTTACAGGGAATTTAGGTAGAAGAGAAGCAGTCATAGTGTATATGCTCAAGACTTTTAGTCTGGCAATTCATGACTGGCTTTGATTCTAAAATCAGTAAGAATTAGAGTATTTTACAAATGAATAGTCAGTGTGAAAATGAAATATTTACAACTATACCTAATGTTGACAAATATATTATTCTCACACTACAGCTTCTATTCTTCATAAAGAAATTTTAAGTACTCATTTTAAATCTTGCAGAACATAATTTGTTATTGTTCTCAAACTCTTCTACATGTAATCCCAGATTAAAGAAGAAGAGGCCATAGATTTTTTTTCTCCCATTTTATTTTGGAAACTCCCTCCTAGATCAATATAAAGAAAAAGGTGGCAGTCATGACCCATTACTACTTTGGTGCTAAGGACCGAAATAAAATGTGATTCTGGATTTCTCATAAAAATATTGCATCTGCAAAATGTTTCTGAATATTTTATAATTTAGAAATCTAGTAGAACTTCCAGGATTTTATCAGCGCCTTGCAGAATGCTTACCTGTAGTTATTTCTACGAGGTGATTTTGGTTCAGTGAAACATTAAAAAGCTGCTTCTTTTCATTAATTTCACTTGATCAGTAACTCACTGGGGATGTTATTGTGAGGGGTGCAGATGCCAACACTTTCACAGAGCAGTTATATGATCAGCAGGTTTTCTACAAGTCCTGAGTCAGAAAGGAGCACTACTCTCTGGTCAGAGTCTAATATGCTTTGCCTTTCTTGAAATGAAAGCTAAGCATCGGCATATTTCTGGTTTCAGTATAGTTCCTTTTTCAAAACCTGTCACCCTGTAGATCTTTCATACTTCTTACGTCTGTCCCTGAACTGGCACAATGCCACTTGAGCTCAGCACATAATTAATCAGTATTGATTCTATTCATACTAGCTACAAGATTCTCATCAGCTCCAGATTGCAGAATACTCTTCCATTGCCATCTTGCTTTCTATTGCCTTTCCTAGCGTGTGCAGCCTTGGAGACATCTATATTTACAACTCCTTATGATTTATTTATAAGAGCAGAAGAATCTCCACTCCTAACAATAAAGACATCTCAAAGGTCTGCCTACATATAAACTTGTAGTACCTGAAGCCAAGATTATGCTCTAGTGTTTTCCTTTGAGATATTTAATGGCAAACTGTCAACCTCCTCATCTCTTCTGAGATCTGCCCCTCTTCTCAAGCTCGCAACCTGAGAACACTCTTCATGTTTTCCCTCATCAGATTGTAGGAAGAACCCTTCTCCCTGTATTATGACTCACCCTTTCTGCATCCTCCTTCAAACCAATTAGAAAATCTGAATCAAAGGAAAAGATGCTTTAGAACAGGTTTTTACAACAGTTAATGTACTTTTGGCAGAGCATAACACTATCCAGATCCCTTTACTTTGGCTTCACGCCATCAGAAGCCATCTAGGCACATCTGTCTGATGATACATACAGACTGGCATAAAGACTCACCAGGAAGTGCTTTTCAGTCTAAAAAATCATCCATTAATCAACGTTTTCTCAACTGGAGCCATGACTCTCCAAAAGTAGAGCCAGGGTATTTTGCTCCCTTGTAAGAATAAGCCCAGAATTACGTCTGCATACATTTCAAATATAGTGCAACAAAGGTCTACATGCATCTTTTCAGCAAACACATTTAACTTTTGAGTCCTCTGAAAAAGAAGACATGTTAAAGCTTGCTAATACACAGAATATCAAAAGAAGCATGTCACATTTGAAATTCAGAACTGATACATGATTCAGCTGTCTTTTGCTTTTCCTGTCTCTGAGATTCATGACTCATTTACTTACTTGAAGGATACCTGTCAGAATGTCTTAAGCTATTATTTCACAGTCAGACTTTATTCTACAATCTTACACAAAGTAATAGCAAGATTTCTTTTAAGACTGTTTTATATACCTTCTAGTATTTTTCCTCAAAGCTTTTTAAACTCTCGGAGAACTAGGCATGGAATCATATTAAGATCTTGTATATTTCAGGAGCATCACACCCTATACACAAAAAAACTCCTCAGCAAAAGCAGTTATCTTCTGGTGTTCAGTGCGTGACATTACTAAACCCCATTTGTTGATTGCTGGTCCTTTTAAATAAAAGGAGAAAAAGCACCTCCTGTTATGCTAGCCAGAAAGAATACAAAAACCAAACAGTTTGGAAGGGTAAGTAGATAAGCAGCTAGAATAGAAAGATCTTGTATTGCTTTCTGTCCTTTTCTCAACTTCTATTGATATCGCCATTGTGCCTCTTCTGAAGTTTCTCACATTGGCTGCTACCAGAGCCAGGACAGCAGATTAGATAGAAGGTTACCCTAGTATGATAGATGTCTCCATATGTTTCGTACTGAATTTGTGTTCAGATGATAACAGCAGTCACTTTTTTTTTTTTAAGTAGGCCACCTGTCCCTCATGCAATTTTGTCAGCTGCTTAGGTTTAAAAATAATATTTGCTGAAGAAAAGTCTTCATACTAATAGAATCCTAAAATGTGAGATAATGAGATAAAAATTATATTGCTCATAAACTTCAATGGGAAGGGGTAAATCTTAGCAGTTTGGATTACTCATTCTCATTTTGGTCTCACTTCCTTTCCCCTCTATTTTATTTTCCTTCCCCAGATGAATAAGATAAAAATCTCCACAGAAAAATGACACATGCCCAGACAAAAAGAGATCATCTAACAACAACTGTTCAGCTAGTGTTAGTTTGTGTTAAAATTTAAAGGCTTTTTGTTTTGCATTACTGAAGAAAAGTTCTGCAAACTTCTTGTCAGAGAGGACAGTTGCTAGAAGTCAAAGGCTTAGCACAATTATTCTGCATCAGATGGGCCTGCTGTGAAAATCCTAAGGTTGAAAAATGAAAAGGAGGCTACACAGGGAAGATGGGACCAGGGAAGTTAGAGAGGAAAACTATTTGGGCACATGTAGAGAAGATAAAATAGATATGGCTGAGTAGCAAAGAAAATGGGTTACATGACCTGCTGGTTGACTTTGTGATAATTGTTACAGCTAAACAATCTTCTTTTAACTTTCAAGAGTTTAATGTCATATCCAGAAATTCTTACTATGTTACAGAAAAGTCTTAATAAGCCTTTTCAGCTGCTTGGCATTCTGATCTACTAGGTATTTACAAAAATGTTACATGTTTTCCTAAAGAGGTTAAGACTGTCTCCCACACTTCAGCTTGATGCAGTTTCCTAGAATCACCTTGATTTTCAAACTTGTGGATAGAGATTATAGACTAGTATTTATTTTTATTGTTCTCTGATCTGTTGCCCCCCATACCCTCTGTTAAGTAAGCCTGCACTCTCACTATTTCTTCTGAAGACTTGTTTCATACAAGAAAAACATTTCAGATGCTGCTGTTGAGTATAGAATGCTCTGATGCGGTGATTTTAGATGAATGGGTTTTTTAGATACAAAATCAATTTTTGGTTTCAGGCATAAGGGAAACTGGTTTAAAGAAACGGAATGAGTTCTCTTATTTCATAGCTTCTAAAGCATGCCTGATTTCAGGCAGTTTGAATACTAAAAGCATTACTAAAACCAAACACTCAAAGAGCTCCCGTCCACACCAAGCCCCACCCCACAGTAGTATTCAAAAGAAAAAACAGGGTAACTTAGCAATACAGCTTCTTGTGTTTAAATGAAGCATTGAGAAGCAAGCGCAGTGTTTGCAGTTATGGCTTAGTTTAAAAAAAAAAAATCCCTGTAGTCTAAATCAGTTTTTCTCTTTCTCATGAGCTCTAGCAGTGAATTCCGCAAAACTTCAGCATTTTTTTCTGACATTATCATACCAGTTTGGGTTGCAAGAGACCTTTAAAGCCCATCCAGTCCCACTCCCTGCCATAGGCAGGGACACCTCCCACTAGATTAGGCTGCTCAAAGCTCCATCCACCCTGGCCTTGAACACCTCCAGGGTGTTCCCCCTCCAGTTTAAAGCCATTCCCTCTCCATGCCCTTGTACAAGTCCCTCCCCAGCTTTCCTGTAGCCCCTTCAGGTACTGGAAGGTTGCTGAGGTCTCCTTGGAGCCTTCTCTTCTCCGGGCAGAACAACTCCAAATCTCTCAGCCCGTCCTCGTAGCAGAGGGGCTCCGAGCTACCCAAGGATGTTCTCAATAACACATAAGCCTTTTTTTTTTTTTTGGGGGGGGGGGGAGGGAGGCTGTAAAACTTTGCAATTCTCCTCAGCTCTTGGCTACGAAAACCGCTAAACGCGGCAATTTTTGACGAACGTCAACCGTACAGAGGGCGGGGAAACGGCGGTGGCCCGATCTGTGAGCCCGAGGCGCTGACGGAGGGAGAAACACCCGACCCCTCAGTGGCGCCTCGAGCACCCCCGGCGCGGGCGGGGCCGGCCCCGCCTCCTCCTAACCCTGCTCCCCCTCCACCCCCGGTTCCCCACGTGGCAGCGCGCGGCTCGGCCGGGCACGTGCGGGGCCGCCTCACGCCGCCATTGGCCCGAGGGAGCTTCCCGCCTCCTTTGAAAGCCCGAGGAGGCGGCGGTGCCCTGGCAGTCGGAGCGGGACCCGGAGAGGGACTCGGAGCGGGAGCGAGCAGGTAAAACTCTGCTCTGCCCGCACGGGGGGATTCCTTTCCCCCCCCCCCCCCNTTCTGGTGCTGGAAGGTCCCTCTAAGGTCCCCTCAAAGCTTTCTCTGGGCTGAAGAACCCAAACACCCTCACCCTGTCCTATTTATTTGAGTTTAGTTTCTACTGACTTAGAATAATAGATTCTATTTGTTAATGTAGGCTTGGTATCTAATCAACTGAACTTCAATATGTGTTTCTTGAGGTCCTTGTACAACAGTAGGGCGGTACTGTGTACTTCTGAACCATGATGCCTGCAAAGTAGTAACAGAAAAACTCGTCTTGACTTCTCGTTTGGATTATCTTCTCATCTACTTGACTTCTCTTTTGGATTATCTTGTCATCTACTTGTTCTGTTGCCGAAAATTAGTGACAGTAACTGTGAACCCGTAAGGTAAGCTCTTTTTTTTACTTGTTCCAATGCCCTTGACGATGACAAATAACTAGTGACTTGATTAAAATTAGCTGGAATTCATGTCATCACTGAAATACATCTAATTCCAAAATTGTGAAATTTATTTTTCGTAGCTGTTGATAAGTAATTAGCATGTGTATTCTGATGAAGAATCTCTCTATGAGTTTATAGTCTACATACGTTGATTGAATTTTATTCTTTCATAATTGGATCTGAATAAGTCATTCTGGAGTTACTTCATTGATTTAAAGGAAGAAGTATCAATGAACACAGTCATAGACATAATAGGGCTGCTGTGAGAACCAAGGTACAAAATATGATGTGACACCTGCACAGTACTTCATTGGGTTACCCTTATTTATGTTCCTTGAAGAAAAAGTAAGCAAGAATCATGAGGGACTACAGTTATAGAGGGTGGGTACAAGACACCTAAGTGTAAAATGCCTATTAGATTTTCATTTATGTGAGCTGATGTGTAAGCACATATGTTCTAAGTTCATTAATCCTGAATTCACTTAGGCTGAGCACAGTTCTTCATTATCAAATTTCCACATAGATGTTTGTTATGGTTTGGCTACACAAATACACCTTTTTGTGATAGTATTTACTCAGTCTATAAATGGTAAAGTCAGCTTAAACTGAAATTTCTTACATGGTTCTTGTTTAACCCTGCACAAATCCCATCTTGCAGCTTTAGTTCTGTCCCCCGGCAGAACCAAGCATGCCTCTGGTGGTAGCTGCCTTTGAAAGCTGCCTGGGTGTCTCTTTGGAAATAGTCAGAATTTTAATGCACAGGCTGGCTGTGTTCGTTTATAGAATTACTGTTTCCAATAATATCCCTGCTGATCTCATGAAAGAGGAAAAAAAAAATAAACAGTAATGAAAAAGATGCTGGGTTTGTTCCAGCTGAAAGGACCAGTAATATTTTCCCCTCAAAACTCTCCTCCCTCTCTCCCGTCTGCCACCCTGAGAGGTGAAGAGGGGTTGTGACTTTTATGTTGGTCTCCTCAGGGAATTTTGTATGCCATAGGTTTCTCTTTCTCATAAAATGTCATTGTTCTGCAAGTCTTCAGTTCTCTCGTAATTCTTGTCTGAAAAGGCCCTTGTGAAGTTAACGTAGTTTAAAGTAATGATCAAGAGATGCGCTACTAATTCCCCTGCCAAGTTTTGTGACTTCACAAATGTGCTTCTTGCTCTGGAGGGTTTGTTGCTATGCAAGACTTGCAAACAGTAGTTACCAAATTAGTTACAGAAGGCCTCCTGCAAGCTACTCTTCATAGATGTGTCTCTGAGCTCAATGGGGGCTCTTCGACCACGCTCCATGCTGCTTCAAGAGGGCACTTGGGTGGATGGGCTTGTAGGGTTGAATGTGAAGTGCAGCCTTGAACAGAGCAAGCTACTGGTATTTGGTATTTTTTTGCTCTCCAACACAATGCCTTAAGGAATAATATTTAAAAGTAAAGACAGTGTTTCAGATGACTGTTGTATCTAATTTAGATCAATGCTAGTAACTGCTTTCTCTTTAACCTTCCTTAAATGTTTTCTTTGATTTAAAAAAGGGCCTCTATATTGATTTGTATGTCTGCCTATAGAAACATTTTTTACTGTTTTCATTCTTGAACAGTTAGTTACTCTGTCAGTCAATATCCTCTTTATGCAGTATCTTATAGTCAAAACTCAGTTCTGCAAGGGCTTATGTGCATGTAAGTGTATGTAATTAAGCATAAGTATGTATATGTCTTCGTAACCTGTTTAAAGCAAATGCTGTTTAGTGCTTGTGGTACCTCTTGCTTTTCCAATTTTGTTTTTAAAAGTGTGTTGCCTGTTTACAGGAATTGCGGGGGGGAGGACGGGTGTAAGTTACGGCTGGAGCAAGTAGTGAAGAGAGGTGTGAGGCTCGAAGTTTTCTTTGATTCGGTACTGCAGGTGTGCATGTGCATTCACCTAGCAAGAGGGACAGCAGCAGCCTGGAAGAATTGTTTATCTGGATATAATGTCCTACTTGCCTTAAGCCTGCAGGAGAGAGAACCTAAAATGCTGGTATCGTGTTCATAGCAGCACTCTGCCTGTGGCTGTTGGATCAGGGCTCGGCTTTCCCTGTCCCACAGAACTCGGTGCAGAAAACGTTTCCATCCTGTGCTGGAATTAAGCAGATTTCCCCCCTTTCCTCCAAGCTTTTGTGGAAAAAAAACAAAGTGCGAGCAACCCAAGCAGAATAGCCAGTATATGGACGCAGGGGGCTTTCCAGGGGTGTTACAAACACGGGTTCAGGGGCTTCCTTCGGGCCCGGCGCGGTGCAGCCGGTCTCCCTGCTCTCCGGTGGTTGCGGGAGCGGAGCGGGAGGCGAGTGGAGGAGCTGACACCACCTTTCCCGTCGCTCCCTCCCCTCGCCGATCACATGGTTGTTACGCTGGAAGACTCCCAACAAAATCTGGTTGCTACGTAATGATGGGGAACTCTTTTTAAAAAAGAAATACGGGGGGTGGGATGGGGGGAAGAGCCTATCCCCTCTGCGCCCCGAAAACAGGGGTGAGGCGGGAGATTTTAGCGACAGCCACCATTCATTCGAGCGCAGAGAAATTAAATCGTAGAATTGTCTAGGTTGGAAGGGACCTTAAAGATCATCTAATTGCAGTTGTCCCCCCGCCCCGGGGAAGGGCACCGGGGAGCCCATCTCCTAACAAGTGTTCCAGGGGCGCTCTCGCGGCGAGCCGAGCCCTTCCCCCGCCAGGGGCGTAGGTGGTTCGAGGAGGCGAAGGCGGCGGGCAGGGCGGAGCGGCCCAAGGGCAGCCGCGGCCCCGAGACCCCCGCTCGGCGAAGGCGGCGCGGGAGCGGCCCCGGGGCGGGGGCGGGGGCCGGACGGAGGTCCTGCCAGTTCTTCTAGCCCTGCCCCCCCCCCCCCCCCCAGGAGCGGCAGCGCCGGGGTGAGTCACGGTTTGGAAATGGAGTGGGCGGGCGCGCGTGTAGGAGAATGAATGATGTCAGGCGGGAGCGCGGCTCTCGCGGCGAGCATGAGACTCGCGGTAAACACGGCGGCCCCGGGCGAGCGCTGCCCCCGGCGCGGAGCCGCCCTCCCGCGGGCAGCCAGCCCTGCCGGGCAGCGCCGCGGCGCTGACGCCCTTCCAGCCCGTCCCCTGTCGCCGGGGAGAGGAGCGGATCGCCGGGGGAAGGGAGGCACGGTGGCAAACTTTCTAGCGGCTTCTGCGCGCCGCTGTCTCGGCGCGGGGAGCGCCTGGCCATAAGGAACTGCAAAGCCCAAACCTGAGAGCCCCGGGGCTCCGAGAAAAAAAGACTCCCAGCTGCCTTTGAGGGGGAACTGCCGGCAGCGCAAGCTTCTGTGTGTGCAGCCGGGCAGGTAAGTTGGGAGCGGCACAGGTGGAGTCTGAGCGTGGCACCCACACAGGTAATGCACCTCTGCTCTTCCCAGTCCACGCACTATCCTGCTCTTAGTCTCTTCCATTTCTAGGCTATGTTCTTGCCTGTGAAATAGTTTTAATTTTACTCTTGAAGAGGTCTCCCCAGTTAAGGAGGACACCTGCTGTTTTGACGCTTTTGCAAATAGGTAATGCGTGGAACAATACTTAGTTTGCCTGTCCTTGATGTCGGCGATGTCCTTGATGTCGACGATGTCTGCGCACGTACCTAGTTGAACAGGAGGGGACTTCAAAATGCTGAATTTTGGCTTAGGAAGAAGAAGGATTACCGTAGGGATCATAATGGTGGTGTAAAGGTGCATAGCAGTAGGATTCGTTTGAGGGGTTTTGTTGCTGTAGGTCTGCTTCGTTTGAAGCCACTTCTAAACTTCTGAAGTACAGCTAAACTAGGCTTGACTTGTACCAGAGTACACTTCTGTTGACATTGTGTGGTTTCTGGTGTAGATATTTTAAATGAGAATTTTGAGCTAAGTTTAATGCATAGTCTTCTGGCAAGATAATAGAACTCATAGAACACAATGTAGACTGGCTGTTCTGTTTAATCCATTTAAAATATTTTTTTAAAGACTGGAAAGTCAAATATCTATCTAGCCTCAAACCACTTAACAGCTATTAATTTATACACAGTTAATTGTATAGATGAATGTTTCCACAGAAGTATTGGCATAAACTGAGCAAGTGCATGATACTTTCTGAGACAGTGGGCCACACAGGAGTTTGGGCAAGCATCACTTTAAGTTGCTTTTTTAAAGTGGTTTGCCTAAAAAAAAAACCACCTGTTTTTTATTATATTTAATGTAGTTGCTTATATGTGTTATTATTTGACATGGCAGGTTTTTGGAGATGGTACAGCCTTAGATTCTTTTTCCCCTCTATGAAACAAATAACTTTATTTTAATTTAAATTATCTAGGACTTAATTTATTGGAAAGGTCAATGTGCTTGCTTGCTTCTATTTTTTCTGTTGGATGAGATTTACATTGCTTTTCAACAAAAAAAAATCAGTCTGGTAGTAAAAAAAAATATATATATGTTTGTCTCTTATCTAGAAAAATATTATTGAAGTGTTTTCTCTGTAGTATGTGTAAAAGCAGTGTTTGAACAAATCCGTGTGTGTGTGGTAATTTCCAGTGAAGTTCTAAGATGACAACAATAGTATGCAGGTAAAGGCCCTTAATGAGATTGATTTTTGTATTGTCTTTCAAGTGAACTTGCACAATAGAGAAACAAGAACTTGAAGAAGGCAAAGGTGGATCCTCCCCCCATTATTACTTTGTAAATCTGAATGTAGAACTATCTGAATCTATAACTTTACCCCTAAATCTTAAACATTGAGCCATAGTTGGCATGTTGATGGGTGCTTGTTTTTCTGGATTGTGAAAGCATCTTATGATTGTAATATTTTAAGAGACAAAAATGATGGGGCTTAACAGTCCTGTTTTCATAAACTAATTTTCTTCTGAATTCAAAACAATGTTCTAAGTAGACATCCGAAGTAGCATATCATGATGCAGTATTGTGAAAATGTCATATTGTCTTATTGATTAAAAAAAAAAAAGCCAAATGCAAACCACACAGATGCCTTCCTGTCTCTGGGAGAGCTGAATAGGAGACTTCATCTCGAGTATGTTTCAGTCTGAAAAAATGAAATTCTTTATTGACAATGTCTTAGTGTACCAAGTAAAAGTATGAAGACTGGAAAGTTGTGTAATGATTGTTAATGATTAGCAAAAATTAAAAAAAAAATTGAAACAGGTCATGGATTCATAAAATTATGTAGTTTTTCTTAAGGACGGGAATATTAAAAAAAAAAAGATTTGGTTTGTCACACTTGAGGCAACTAGTATAGGAAGGGACTTTGACGATGCATATATCTGTAACAAAATTGGATGGATCTTATGTTTGCTTTTTTGTTTGTTTGGGGTTTTTTTAAGTTTTGATGATCTGTTGGTCTACAATGTTCTTTGATACTTTTTGTGGGAAGTGGACAATACAGATGCTGTGACACTTTATTTTTAGTATGGATATGGTATTGCAGTAGTCCAAACACATGCTGGGAAGATTAATGTAACACTAGATCCACTGTCTTTAGAGATCTTTGTCTGCTGGGAGCATTGTTTGTACCATGGATACCACTGTTCCCAAAGATGCTGCAGAGACTAAGAATGTCAGGCATCCAGGCACCACTGTCCCAGCAGATTCTGAAGACCTTAAGAGCTGCTGATAAGAAGGTTTTATGTGATACAGTTAGCTCTGTATTGTCCAATCTGCACCTGTTTGAATGATAATTCTTACTAAACCTGACTCTAACTAAGGCTCCAGAACTTTAGTGACTACATATATCTCCTGTATGGGGGGGTAACGCTTGTGTTATCACTGTTTCTCTTCCCAGACTAGCTGTTATGCGGAGATACATGTGATACAAAGAATAAAGTCCTTCTGACCCATATAGTTGATTTTGGAAACCTGATTTATATTTGTTGATGTGAATTCTAATAGGACTAAGCTGTATGCTCAATCTAAATAACCTTTAGGAAAACCTGTTGCTTACCTTCCAGCTGACATGTATTGTAGTGTCTGTAACACAAGGGCACTTCTGTGCTTTGAGGTCATTCTCGTTACTGCCGTGTAAAACCTCTAGACTCATTGTGTGTTAAGTCCCTTTCAAAATACGCAGTGTCAAGTGGGGGTCCTCTTGTTTGCAGTCTGATGGCATTAAAAATATTGAAGTCTAGTCTTTTGTATGGATGAAGAAATTAGTTTATCAGAGTATTTGAAGCTGTCGAGTTAATCATTGCAAATAAGTATTCAGGCCTAAATACTAGAAGAAAATAATTCTTGAGCATGATTATGCAGGAAAACTTAATTGCATTCACTCTGACAAAACAGGTTGGCTTTTTTAATAAAAAAAAATATTCAATATTTAACTGTTTATTTTTTCCAGGTAAAATACCCTTTCTCAGATGTGTAACCCAAGAAAAGGAGAGCATCTGGTTTGCTTGAAGGTACCTGAACTAAAAGCAGATGCCTTGCTTTCACTTACCTGCCCCAATTTATGTAGGTTAACTTGCAACTGCCATATTTAAAGTTTCAGGGGCATCCCACTTACTCTTTATAATAAAAACTTGATGAACAAAAACTAAGTTGTTGCTATCAGTGAAACTATGAGGCTTCCAAAGGGTGAGCTTTGCCACTGCACAAAGTCTTACTATTTCTGGCTTTTTGAGTTAATTACTTGCTGCTCCCTTCTGTAGTCTTGCTTCCTTTATATATTCAGATTTCCTCAGGCTGGATCTTATTAAAATCCTGTGCAATGCAGTAAGCTTCACAGTAAGCTTTGCAGTGGTTTTATGTGTCTGTTGTTACTGATGTGGAGTAGGTTTGTACACTTGTTCTTCCTTGAGGAATAGATGCCGAGCCTTTTGGGTGCAATGCCAAATGCTTTGGGAAGTTGCATCAGCTTAACTTGGGTGACTTAAACTAAACTGATGCAAAACACTCACAGTTTCAGTTAAGAATGGCTACATTTAAAATAAACTTACTTGGAACTGACTTTGATTTATTAGTAGTCTCGAATCTTAAATGGAGTGTGCAGAGTTGAAGTGGGCTTTTTGGATAGGACATAAGCATATAATGGCTGGAACTGAACAGAAAAATAATGATTAAATATGTATCTTCAATTAGAGTAATGTAACTTTGGTGAAACATGGGCATGGGCATTGGTGAGGCTGCACCTTGAATGAGGTGTTCAGTTTTGAGCCCATTGCTACAGTAAGGACATTGAGGGGCTAGAATGTGTCCAGAGAAGAGCGATGAAGCTGGTGAAGGAGCTGGAGAACAAGTGTTATGAGTGGTGCCTGAGGGAACAGGGGTTCTTTAGTCTTGAGAAGAGGAGGCTGTAGATCTTATTGCTGTCCACGATTGCCTGAATG
Source organism: Piaya cayana (assembly GCA_013389865.1). Classification (NCBI taxonomy): domain Eukaryota; kingdom Metazoa; phylum Chordata; class Aves; order Cuculiformes; family Coccyzidae; genus Piaya; species Piaya cayana. Next base: position 42,947 of record WAAB01022404.1, read on the forward strand.
GAGGTTGTAGTGAGGTGGTGTTGGTGTCTTCTCCCAAGTGACATGTGATAGGATGAGAGGGAATGGCCTCAGGTTGCACCAGGAGAGGTTCAGATTGGACAGCAGGAACAATTTCTTCACCAAAAGGGTTATTGGGCGCTGGCAGAGGCCACCCAAGGAAGTAGTCAAGTACCTATTTTTGGAGGTCTTAAGACTGATGGATTAAGTGTTTAGGGATATGGTTTAGTAGCTCTAACGTAGCAACTCCATGATTTTTATGGTCATTAAAGAAATAAAACAGAGTAAAACAAAACTCAGAAAGCTAAAGATATTTAAGCTGTTCATCTGAACCCCTTCCCCCCACCTCTCCTGAGAATTTACAGACTGCAGCAGATTTTAATCACTGGTTTTCAGAAGATCTTTTTGCCTAGTGTCTCCGATATCTTAGACCCAGTTCAATTTTGCTAATACCATAAACTCAAATGTTTGAAGAGTGTAGATTTAAGTATTAGTATGGGTTAAATCATACTAGTATGTTTATTCAGTTTTCATTTTTATGCAAATTCTGATGGCAAACTGTAACTGTGAATTAGCAAAACATGCTGTATTTTGCAGTTATAGAGTGTAACTTTATGGGATGTTTTTTCTTGTTTAATTAGAGATGTTTGGTACTCATGCCTCTAATATTAGAATTTAAATTTGATTGGCTGTTTTTCCTTTTTAAAATCTGTAACTGAGAAATAAGTGGGAGTTTGTAACCCTATCAGAGTGGTGGAATCTGTCAAGCCTCAAAGAACAACACTGTTAGAGCCTGTCAAGATTCTTGATTTTATAAGACCTAGCTTAAGACACGAAGCGAAATATAATGGTTTTTCTTTATTTAAGTGTTATCACATATGTTTTCATGTTACCTCCCCAATGTCTCTAATATAATACACAGATCTGTAAAAGGCTTTTATTAACAAGTCATATTCTCTCACCAGTTGTGTTTTTGTGTTTAAATATATTTGAATTTCTTAGTTTTTACCTTTTTAGCCTTTTGTTCTGCTTAGCCTCCTAAGATCTTAAACAGTTGTGTGATGAGTACTGATTGGCTTTCTCAATTAGTTTGTGAAATGTACCTAACAATACATCCAAGTGCCAGTTCATGTTCACTCTAGTGCTGGACAGTTGGTTAATGGAGCAGACCTAAATAAGGAGACAGACTTTGCTTAGGTAATAAAATTTGTTAGAGAAACAGCAGGCATGCCTCACTTGTTAACTCTTCTATATGGAGGGCATGATATGATCCTACAGCCTGTTAATAGTCCTGATAAGTTTATGCAGTAATTACTGTTCATCTAATTTTTTTTTTTACTTCCCCACATTGACTCTGTAAATGGGAAATAACACTTGCTGCCTATAGACCCTTTATAAGGGTGCCAAGAACCACTGCCTATGTCTTGGTTTGAGACTGAGCACAGACTGTGTTAAAGCAAACTGTTCCCATCACTGCTGCTGCTCAAAAGGACATTTTAAAAACTGGAATGCTGTGTTACTGCCTTGCAGTGCTAAAACATGTTTAATGTAGAACTCTGTTATATCCCATGCCAGTTTTTCTGGTTCATATTTATGTATGGTGACTTAAGTATAAACGCAAAAGCTGAAATTCTGAAAACAAATCTTTTGTTGTTTCTTGCTGAGAGGAATTAATTGCTATGGATCTACTTTGGATTAGTTCATACTTAGTAGTTTTTCTGCTGACTTATCTATTTCAGGAGTATAGAGAAATTACCAATATGCTTTAGCTTAAGTTAGCTCATGTTACTTTTAGTTCCTGTGTATAGGAGGCTGACAAAATTCCTACCAAAGTTTGTGGTTTTTTTTCCTATTTTTGTAATATTGCACTAAACTGTAAGGGAGCTGTATGTGAATTCTTTACAGTGCTGTTGTGAGAAGCAGGATCTTGTCGCCATTTGATTTCACTCTGATTTTCATGTACCATTTTGAGTGTGTCACTTGACAAGAGTTAATTTCTGTCTTCTGGCATAACTGCCTTGGTCTTACAATAGGCTCATGAGCAGAAAATTTGGCTCTACTTAAGTTACAAGACCAACTTAAAATGCTTGTTGAGCTGCAGTAATTGCAGAAGTGAAAATGCTCCAAAGGAGAAAAAAAACCAAGAAACCTCCAACTCTACTTGATATGGAAAATGTACTGGAAAGCTAAAGTTGGTGCTCCAAAGTGCAGTTGTGTATCTTTCCATCCTGAGAGAAAGTGCCTCAACCCAATACCTCCATTGACATGATGCTTGAACAAATATTGAAGCTAAAGTAGTTGGGCCAAAGAATTTTTCAGCTCTAACAAAAATGTAAAAAAATTACACTTCTTGCTCTAAAAGTTTTTTTCATTGTTATGTAGTGTTTCTTTTAAAGTATTCTACAAATTGGAGGCAGTTTACCTTTGCCTGTGTACACTTATTTCTAGTGACTGGACAGTCTGAACAGGAGAGGCAGCTGCCTGGCTGAGTTTTACTCTGTAGGATGAATGTTTCCATAAACAGTTTCTTGTTGTTTGTTTTGTTTAATTTTTCTTAATTTGGACTTAGAAAGTTTAGGTTCTTAAACATCATAGATTAGGATAAACTCCTTGGCTGTTTGAGGAGATCAGTACTGAATGACTGAAGTTAAAATGATGTGCTGCTCTTCCTTAGAGCCTTGGAGTGCAGAGAAGAGTTACAAGAAAGCAGAAGCATTTTGTTATGTTGTGCTACATTAAGGGCAAACACTAGAACATTTACCTTAGCCGCAACTTTTTTGAGTGTACATGCATGTGTGCTTTCTTTCTATTCTCCCCTGTGTCCTGTTGTAGTGAAATTGGACACAAAGCTTTTAGCACTGCAAGCCTTTCTAGAACATGTGTTTAGTTGAAATTTGACTGATGCATGTAGTACGTAGAAAAGGCTGTTAATTATAAAAGTCTGTATTGCAATTATAAGGACAGCTGCAAGAGCAGTATTGTTTTTAGGCCTCACCTAATTTGCTCAAAGAACTGCTATCTTGATTAATTTTCTGTAACACTTACTGTTATGAAAATGCTTGCTCTGGTTTTAATAGTTTGTATTCTCTGTAGGTGTGAGACTGATACCGCATAGTTTATGATTTTGTTACATGTTGCTGAAAACAGAATATGAAAAATATACTTACACATGCATTTATAATAATAGTAGTGTTTTCAATTAGAATCAGATTACAAGCCTTTCTCTTGCCATCAAAAGGCTTATAAAATGCAGGATATAGTATTTTTGTTGTTGTTTATTTGTAATAGTGTGATTCAGTGGAGTAAAAGACAGTGGACAGAAAATGTATTGGTTTTTAGGATGACTTTGTCTTTTTTGCTACTAGAACTGTTTTAAACAGCTTTTTCTACACTCTCATTTCTTCTATTAATGAATCGTGTGGGTCTAAGACAGTTTTTAGATTGACTTAAAGCAAAGGCAGCCTCTACTTCCTTTTTTTAAAGCCAGTGTTGTCACTTCATTATTTCAGATATGTGAATTGATGTATGTGTACATCTAGAAAATCTCTGCTTTCTTAGTTTAGAATTTCTTTGGCATTGTTTGAACTATTAAGTGGCTGCTGCTTGTTTCTACACTGAATCTCAGTCTTTGACACAAACTTGTTGTGAGCAAAATGTCAGACTTTGTCTGGGGATTTGAAGGCATGAAGTCTAGATGTAGTCATGAGTTGACCTGCACCATAGCTCAACAGGGCCTTCTTTCTGAGGACATCAAGGCATTATACCTGATTCATCAATTCTGTCTTGATGTTTAATGTTCAGCGTGATATAATTTGTCTAACCTTGTATGAGAGGACCTTTTTGTCTGTGTTTACGCTTCAGCCAAGCAGCACCTATAGAATGATTGCGTACGAATCATGTTTGCAGATAATGAAGCAATATTTCAAGTAGATCTTCATGTTGGTACATGTCAAGCAACATACAGCCTCTTTCCTAACAACTCAGAATGGAGTTACTACTTTAGAGAAAGTGTGTAGGTGTGTGCACCTTCTTGCCTTGTGTTATTCTGTCTCCTGTATTGCATGATGAAAATGATTCATGTAGTTAAACTGAGTAGTAACTTGCTGTCTGATTTGGGTGTGTTTTTTTTGGTGTTTACTGGTTATTTTTTTTAATTGCTTGCTCTGAAGTCCACACTTTAGCTCAAATGTTGAGGGTTAGTGGAAACTGAAGTTCTTACTGTGAAGTGTCTCAGTATGTGCATGTGATCATTCAGTCTTCTGGTGTCTCAACATGCTTAAATTTTACTGTGAATTGTGACCCTGAAGACTTTGGATGGCTGCCTTGGCTGATTCTTCGCAGAATAGATGATGACAGCTTGTGCCATCAGAGGGCGTGTGCTGCTGCCCTATGTAAGCAGAGTTGGATAAGTCCATCTTGTCCAAACCTGTTTCATAAGTCTTCCTTATGACATGAGGGGACTTCAGGAAGCAAAGAGCTTTCTCTGAATAGCCCTTCTTAGGCTAACATGGTTAATTAATCTGTTGAAATCAAACTATTTCAGAGTTGAAAGGGATATTTTTTTTGTGTATATGGTTTAGTATGGCTATCCTAGGAATGTAGTAAGCAACACCTTAAGCTTTGGAAAATGTCTTTAATCAAAAGATGCAACACTTTTCTGCTTCTTTTCTGCTCTTTTCTGCATGTCCACATCTGAGTATTGAATACTTAAGGCAGCTTACAAAATGCATGATCTTAAATTAGATATCGGGAAATCAGATTTGCTCAGAGGCTGGACATGATTTTCAGGCTGACTTGTTTCTCAGACTTTGCTGGAATACTAACACTACAGTACAGAAAACCTGTTTGTGTGCTGTTTGTCTTGAGTGAGATACTGAATGATGGGAACTCATCTGGAAAGTTTTAGAAAGGGATAACATATCTGCTGTAGGGCATAGATTCAGCTTTCTCAAGGACTTAAACTATGGAATTCTAACTCAATTTAGTCTTATGCCAGAGCTGCATTTTTGTCTTCCTTGTGGTGTAAAGACATTTTTAGTTTTCTTTAAACTTTTTTTCATATGTGTAGTCTATTAAAAGAGCTTCTGGTTATTTTAAAAAATGATCCAACAGAAATACTCTTTGGCAACTTCAAAGTCGAAGTATTAGGAAGAGGGGAAAAAATAGATTGGCTCTGGGACTTTAGAGAAATTCCTTCTATTCCTCAAAAAAAAAAAAAAGCCCCTAAAAACCAAAACCAAACACCCCTCCCCCAAACAAAACAAAATGCACCCCTCACCCCCCCAAAAAACCTAAACAACAAAACCTTGCCCTGCATGTGAGTAGTGAACTGGCAAAGTGTACTTTTAGTGCAGAAGGCCAACCATAACCTGGGCTGCATCAAAATAAGCACGGCCTGCAGGTTGAGGAAGGTGATTCTGCCATCTATTCTGCTCTTGTGAGACTTCATCTGCAGTATTGCCCAGTTCTGGAATCCTCAACATAAGAAGTTTATGGAGAATCATAGAATCACCAGGTTGGAAGAGACCCATCAGATCATTGAGTCCAACCATTTCTATCAAACACTAAACCATGTCCTCAGGACCTTGTCCACCCNGGAGGGCTACGAAGATAATCAGAGGGCTGGAGCACCTCCAGTATGAGGACAGGCTGAGAGTTGGGGTTCTTCAGGTTGGAGAAGGCTCTGAGGAAATCTTATAGTGATCTTCCAGTGCCTGAAGGGGCGGGGAGGGGTGGCACAAGAAAGCTGATGAGGGGCTGTTTACAAAGGCTTGTAGTGATAGGATGAGGGACAATGAGCATAAACTGGAGAGGGGCAGATTTAGACTAGACATTAGGAAGAATTTCTTCATTATGAGGGGAATGTGGCTCTGGCACAGGTTGCCCAGGGAAGCTGTGTCTGCCCCATTGCTGGAGGTGTTCAAGGCCAGGTTGTTTGGGGCCTTGGGCAGCCTGATGTGGTAGGAGGTGTCCCTGCCCATGGCAGAGGGTTTGGAATTGGATGATCCTTAAGGTCCATTCCAACCCAAACTATTCTAGGATTCTATACAGATATACCATATAGATTGCTATACATCATGCAGTTAAATAAAAATATCATTGACCTGTAATATGAGTTAAAATTGCACAGCCCAGACTGTTTGAACTAATTATTACTGCTGCACTGAGGGGAGTGGAGCAGCCGAACTCAGGGTGGAATTTGCTAGTGTTCCAGTGTGGCTTCTGCTTCCATCTAAATAAAAGATACCCTTCTGGGTGACAGGTTGTATGGAAAGTCCTGAACCAGCCCTATGTTTGTATCATGTCTTGATAAAGTGGTTTTAAGAGCTCATGTGAGGTGGGATTAGTGTAGGATGTTTTGGGCCATCTTCTTGGACTGTCATTAATATCTCAGTAGGACTTGGATGTTAGGATTGTAGCCTAATGTATGTGTCTTTTGTCTTCTTTCTAATTGGTTTGTATTAATCTAGAAGGCTTTTATTTCTCTCCTTTTGCAGTACTGTAATTACTACTGTGGAGGTGTTTTTTACCATACAGTGCCTGTCATACAAGCTACTATATTTACATATGTAATATTGTCCCTGTTGTGTTGTGAGGTAAAGTGCTGTTTTCTGTGCTTCAGTTCTGTAGCAATGAAATCATGAAGCTACTCACTTTTTAAGGTAGTGGCTATCAAGTAAAGTTGGCATAGCTGAATTCCTAGGTTAAGTCCCTATGAGACTTCCCTTCATAACCTTTCTGTCTGTCTGGATAGATGGGAGTTCTGGAAGTAGTGCTGGTGCCACTGGTATTTGGATGTGCTGTCCTACTCCTAGCAAGATGAATCTCTCCCTGAGGAGAGTAGTTGAGAGCAGAGGCATGTGCAGCAGCTGTAGCTGTGAAATGGCTGTGCAGCAGCAGTTCCTGGAACAGCTCGTTTTAGCAGAGGCTAGATTCTGCTGGTCTGTGTTTTATCTGAGTAGGAGGAACCTTAACAAGTGGCGTGGATTGCTGTAGTGCTATGTTGGTGGAAGCTCCTTGGTGTTTGTGTTCTGCTTCCTCTTTGATGATGTCAATTTGCCCTAAAGTTAAAAGATCACTTCTGAAGCCAGTACATGAACTGTCCTTGCTGATACATGCAAATATCTTTCGGCATAATTGGTGTTCTTGAGGAAGATTTGTGCAGGAGCACAGCAGAAATAGCCACACATGGTCAGATGGCTTTCATGAGAAGACACCATTTCATAGACTAGAATAATTGTTTTTTACTGCCCTAATTTTGTGGAGTTCCATGCTCTTGTCTTTTAAACCTGATTACACTAGTTCCAGTTGTACACTTAGTTCTTTAAACTTTTGTAACTGATCACATGGAGTTAGTTGATTCATTGCTTCTTTACTGTACCCATGGTTACTTAGCACACACTCACATCACTGGTCTTGGTGAGTCTGCAGGTGAGACTGATTTCCTTCCAAATTGTTTTGTCAGTTACATCTGTGGCTGCTACAGTGTGCTTTGAGGGAGCAGTTTATAGAACCTGTTTGTCTACGTAGCTAGTAGCTACTTTGTCCTCCCTTTCCTTTCTAAATGGGTGTATATATAGATGTCTGGCTGGACATGGGATAGGAATGATTTTAAATGCTTCTTGAATAATTTTTATGAAATGCCTTCTGTTTAGAAAGAAGTTTTAGAGCTCTAGGACCTCAGATGAAAAGGTGACCAAGAACTATGAAGTGTGATTGGGAGTAACTTTTTTCAAATGAAACATCTTGTTCGATCACATGTTCTTTTCTGTCTCTCCTCCCTGTTCCTCAAAATATCTCATGGACAGTAAAATAAATGTCAGAACTGGACTTGGGTTCCAGCTTTTTTTTTTTACTGTGGAAATAATATCTTGACTCAAAATTTAAAGTGGTAGTAGTTACTGTTAAGTCTTTAAGCAAAGAAATAGAAAACAAACAGTATTCAGCTGCAGCACACTGTACAACTGATAAAAATGCCACTTAGCAGACAGTTTGGCTAGCTTCTATTTCCACCTTGCATTTGTGCTTAATTAGTTTTAGTCATTTACTTTCTTGTAATTCTAAACATTAACAACTTCAGTGATAAACCTCCCCTGGGCATAGCAGGTAGCTTAGGGAGAGTAAGTTGTTACCTGAGGTACATGGTACAGTGTATTATAAAACTATGCAGTGTAAATGCAGAGTAACCTCAGTACTTTCACATCAGACTTTCTCCATTGGTAGGTTAAGATCAACATAACTCCGGTGATTAGGTTATTAATTTCATTTGTACCTTTTCAGTTGTGCTGTAGGTACTTGGGCAAGATGTAGGTGTTGCAAAGCAGTTGTCTAATGCTACAATAAGAATATTGCTTTTCTAAGACCAATGCTGAACATGTTACTCAGCTGTTGTGACTTGCAGGAATAGTTTTAATCTTGCAGTTCTAGTAAATGGCAATTTGGGATGAACGTTAATAACTTTGTTCTTTAAATTCTTTTTTTACTGATTTGGTTCTTTAAATCTTTTTTTAGAAGCTTTTTTAAAAGCAATAAATTTCTTGGACTGTTAGGTGAGAAGCGAAAGGAAAATAAATTAAAGGGTTGTTGTGAATAGCATAAGCCTATATGCTGAGCCTCATGAAGGTCTTGGCATAAAAAGATTTTGTTATTGTGGTGATGTTAAATGCTAGAGAAGAGAAAATATTTCTTACCAAAGGCTGCAGCTTAGCAGGGAGTAATGGTGAGAAGTTTGAATTATTTTGGAGATATTTAGTTAGGTATTGAAGTAAATAGTAGCTCTGTGAGGGGCAGTACAAACAGTTAATCATATTTTTGGCCTCCTCTGACCTGTAGGGTGAGGCTCAGATGGAAACAGCAAAATGTCTGGGGAAAGGTATTGTGGAAAGAATTGAAGTGTTATTTGTAGTTATTTTCTTCTGCTGTCCCACTGTTACCATCTACTTGAAACTTTATTTTAAACAATAGTTCCTGGTGTTGTGGGGACATAGTGTGCCAGGCAGGAGAAGAGACAATTATAAGGAAACGTGTCCTGTTTGTTGGTCTGTGGCAGAAACAAAAATGAAGAAGGAAGTGTTGAAGTGCATAGTACTTAATAAGACTAAACAGTGGATTCTTCTTTGACTAATTACATAATAGAAAGGAAAATGCTTTTTCTTGACAGCATAATGTGGAAAATATTTTCTTCTATTAATAGAAAGCCTTGAACTAGTAGGACAGTTGTATAGGTTTAAGGAAGGCCATGTAACTGCATTAGAAACTTAGGTTGTGATGACTTTAGGCTTCAGCTGTGGTAGTGCTTAAATGTGATGGGTAGAATTTCACTGGAAAATCCAGTTACATATGGGAATCTTGTTATAACTTTGGTTATCGCAAACTGGAAGCTTCAATAGTATATTCCATGCTGCTGTTCTCATCCTCTAGGTAAACATATGTATGGGCTGATCATGGAAGTCACTGAAAATTATTCAGTGATCTAACTTCTTAGTTTTGGAATTAAACTTACTTGCTTTTACTTTTAAAAGTGTGCCATGAAAAGCTGAAGAAAAAAAATTGGGGGAAACAAACATTCAGTATGTGAATTGGATGTCTGAATCTGTGAACAAGCAGCTTGAAAAAGAAGCCTGAGTATTCCCATCTCTGTTTTACTGGAGGTGTTGACTGTGGTGGGAGAGAGTTATGCTGTTGCTGCATGGTGGTGGGTGAGGTTAGAAACTAGCAGTTGTGTTAAGAAGGTAGTGGGGAAGACCAAGATATCAGAGCAGATTATGTTTCATGATCAGTTTCAGTCAATGAGTTTGCCTGTGTCATCCTTCTTAACTAATACTCATGAAGCTTTCTTTCTAGGCTGCTACATCAGAGTTGAGTAAGCTGAAAACTATCTAGGAGTTTTTAGGAGGGGAGAAGGTATTCAGTGACTCAGATTTGTTTGACAGTGTAGTGTGCTAACTTTTTAGTGCTGGCACCCAGGGCAGAATGTTGATTAGGGAACAAATATGGAGGGGAAAAGAGTTAGTACTGTTTCTGGAAAAGAATTTTTTTCATTGCTTGAGCCTCTGAACACAAGTGTTGCTCCAATGTAGAAATCTGTAATTAGTAATGTGCCAGTTGAACTGAGGGATATGTGAAACTAGGTTGTAGTATGATTCTAATCAGTTTTGAATATGCCCTGTCTTAAGAATTCATGTGGTGTCCTTCTGTTGTCGTTAGAGTAGAATACAGTTAACGGTTGTCTCTGTCACGCCTTGCAAGGACTAATGCCTGTGTTAGAGTTTTTTTGAGTGAGAGTTAGGAGGTATGAACCTCTGTGTGTACTTAAGTGCTAAACCAGCTTTTTTCTGGGTTGTATAATTTGTGCATGTATTCCTTACCTGTGAATGATGTAAAATACTCTGCAGATTTAAGCAGTTGTTTTAAACTTTTAGGAAAATGGTTCTTACTGCTGCAGGAAAGAATGTTCTCATAAATTTCACCTCTTATTTTGGAGCTGGCACAACTGCTTTTTGGGAGTAGCACAAAGGAAAAACTTGACAGGCATCGTCTTAATTACCCAAATATTTTTAGGGATTATCACTGATAAATTTACTCTGAATATGTGACTTCCTCTTCCAGCTGCCTGATGGCTGATAAGCTGTAGCAGAGTCACTTTAAAACACACATTAGTCACTGTGATTCCTCACCACCCTGTACTGAAAGTGGTGACTAATCTCCAGGTCTGACTTTCCATTATGAAGCACAACCTTTACCCTTGGTAACTAGGTGGAGGATCTCACTGAACAGTCTAAAATGTTCCTGCCTTCTGTGCTAGGCTCCTAACCCCACAGCCAGTGATCTACAGTTTTTGTATGAGCTGGAAAGGCTGTGGGGCATTAGATGTGCTGTTATGCTCTTTAGGAATCTTTAAACCTTGCTCTCTTTTTAAGAAGTGGATAGTGGTTCTTCAGCAGTGAATGCGAAGCTAAGGCTGAATGAAAGCAACTAGCAGTGAGAATCTTGATGCTCAGACAGCAAACGATTTAAGGCCTGGTGATCCAGAGGTTTCTTCTGGCAATCTTTCAGAATTCTTTTGCCTGATAAGACTAAGGTAGTATAGTAACTTCCATTCTTTGTAGAAGGTTTGTAATAGTCCTTTTTAATCAATGGAAAAAGGACATAAGCAAAATATTTCTTTGCCATATTACAAAATATGCAGTGTCAGAGCACCTTATTTGCCTTTTATTTAAAAGCAGCCAGTTCAGAGGTTAAGTATGCATTCAGGTTAGCTGACTTCTCTGTCCAGATCTGAGTACTGCAACAGGCTTATTATGAGAAGATGAATTAAGCAGGAAGAAGACTTAATCTAATTTTTCTGGAGTGGAGTTGTAAGCAGGTCAGTTGTGAGCCTCTTGGAAAAAGGTCAGTATTTCAGTTCTGTTAAAACGGGATTTAGCAGTGTGCATTGGCAGTGAAAGCAGACAAAACTATCCCGAGCTATATTTTATAGTATCATAGCCAGTATTTATAGGGAAATGATTATTCTTCACTGTTCAGTGCTGCTTAGCTGTATCTGGAATAGTGTCTGGGTTTTAGTCTCTGATCCAGGAAAAAAAAAAACTGGAAGCAAGCCCAGCAGAGGGACTGTCAGGGTGGCCAGGAGGCTGGAGCACAGGCCCTGTAAGGGGAGACTGGGGGAGCTGGGTGGTTTGATCATGGGGAAAAAAAGGAAGGCTCAGGGAGACCTAACAGCATCCCCTTTGCACCTACAAAGAGGTCACCAGAAACACTGGGACCAGGCTTTTTAAAGTGGTGGGAGAATGATATGAGTGGTATCCTTTAATGAAAAGGAGATTTAAGAAAAAAAAGAAATCCCGTTTTGCTGTAAGAACAACCAAGTGGTGTGGAATGGGCTGCCTAGAGAAGTTGTGCATCTTGAAGGTGTGAAAGGTACAGCTGGATGAAGCTCAGGGTGAGCTAATCTGATGTCATAGCTGATGCTGGCCAGAGGCCTAGAGACCTCCTGGGTTTTCTTCTAACCTGAATTATTCTGTTAGCACTTCTGTTTCTTTAGAAATTACTCTGACCACAATCAAACCTTTTGTTTTAGGAAAGGCTTAATCTGTAAATCAAACTGGGTTTGTTTATGCTATATGGTTTATTGCCAGAATGAGTTAATGTCAGCACTAACAAATTGCCATTGAGTAGATATTGCAGCCTTGGCTTTTAAAATATATGGGCTGATGATAACCAGGAGGAATATCCAAGCCTGTCATGGTATCAGAATATAAAGCATCTTTGACAAGCATCAAACTCTTAGCTACCAAAATGATTCTTTGGACTCTGGGGACCAAACAGTTGAAGAGTTTGAAGAAGCCTTTGTGTTCATGTGATTAAGGGAAACCTGTTCAGGAGTGTTCAGACTGATAAGGGCTCAAAGATGCATTTCTTTTTTAGGTAGTCACTGGGGTCCTGGTGAGTCCTCTTAAGGAAAAATATACTTATTTTATTTAGAATCTACATATTTGCTCATATGTGAGTATGGATTTTTTTGTTTTGTGCCTTCTGGGACATACAGTTTCAGAAACCTGGCGTTGCTGTAGAACACACTAAATAGTAAATGCCAGAATATGGAAACTAATATCCCTCTTACAGCTAATAGGTGTGAAGAAACAATTCCACAGAAGTGGTAAAACTTGGAATATACAAATAGATAACTCACAACAAAGAGAAAAACTTCCAGGTTATTGGTTAAGTGTAGGGATTTAGTTCTTCAAGGATGTCTTCTGTTGGTACATTAGTAATCCTAAATGAAAGAATTGCAAAATCCTCTCTGAAGAGGTAGAGGGTATGCTTCTGTTAATGAAAATAATTTTATGCAGGGTATAGTTAATGCTTTTTATAAACGTTGAATTTTATTGCAAGGGACAATATGACAAATCTCAGTTCTGAGAGCATTTGAATGAATGGTACTTCTGTAATACAGCTTTCTTACTTGCACTTTAGCATCACATGAGCAAGAAATGTGTTGGGAGCCTGTTAGAGAATGTATATAAACTTGTAACTTTTGGATAAACTGCAGTTCACTTTGTGTATGCATTTATGTATTGTAACCATAAATATTGTACTGCAGAAGAGACACACAGCTCTGAAAAATATTTTTACTGTAAAGACATGGAAATAATAAGCAAACCTACTAAACTCAGTCCTGTTTCTGCATAGCTGAGTGTACTTTGCTCAGATCTGATTTAGCAGTTGTTTTTCAGTTTTCTTTCTTTTTTTCTGGTGGCCTACGTGCTGTAAGGTATATGTATAGCATGGAAGAAGGGATACTATAAGAAAAACTGAGATCTGGAATGCTTTTTAAAATAGGAAAACCCTAAAAAGCCAGATTTTGCTCATTGCTGTCGAGATAGCACAGGCCCCCAGCTTATTTTCTAGTTCTGGTCCCATAGGTAGTTCTTAAAATTTGGCTTAAAATACAAACCACCCAACAGTAGTTTCCTGCTAGTTGTGATATAGATGACATGACAGAAAGTAATAATATATTGTTCTCTCTAATTGTGTAGTATTTTTTTCTGCAGTACTTGATGTACAGACCTTTTTTCTATAACTACAAGATACAATGCAATTAGAGTAGCATCAAATGTTTGAGTAAACCTTAACAATGGTGAATAACTCTTAAATACTACTGCCTAGAAACCTTTTTGATCTTGTGCATGAGGATGTAGGTTTCCTTAATATGTCAGAGTAGATCAGTCTTTGTTTTGGACACTCTTGTTCCAATAGTACAGTTCACATTTGAAGCAGTAGGTTAAGAGCTGCTGATTTGGAAGGTTTGTGTGAATTTTAACTAATCAGTCCTTGATAAATTATAAAAGTTAAAGTATTTTTGAGAAATGTCACAAACTTCCAAATACTAGATTAGAAACACCAATTGTGAGCTAACTTTATGTGAAAATGACCTTTCTGTGAAAAGTGGATGACTAACAAGCTAAATAAAACTGCTTGGTTTTCTTACGTTGTAGCATAAAGAGCCAAATGTAGATGTGCTTTCTTCCACTCCTCTCAAAGCTTGTAGCCCCAGTCAACTGTTTGCTTTCAGATGACAGGCAAATGGGGATGCAGAAAACTAAAGAGGCTATTTGCATGGAAGCAAGTAGAAGCTGATGATAAACAGTTAGAAACCCCTATTCTTTTTGCATCTCTCGCTCTTACGATTTTCCTTGAAATATGTTATTTCTGATGATTGACTTGTGTAATATTGCTTGTAAAGACTCCTTGACTTGAGGATACATGTTTATTTGTAGAAGGTATTGAAGTGGTGCCAAAAAGAAAAGTTGTTCCTAAAACCTGGGCGTATCCCTTAGAGGACTTTTATTTAGCACTTTCAGTTACTTGGCCAGTTTTGTGTGAGTCAGACTTGCCCGGTGAGTGTGCCATAGCTTAGCAATTGGGTTTGGTTCTTGGACCCTAGATGTCGTCAAGATGGCCAGGTCTAAGCCTTGCTGCCTGGTTACAGAAGTCTAAGGCCTACTATTAGGCATCTTATGGGTGTCTCCTGGTTTTGATATGTAGGCATTCAATTTTTGACCAAAGCAGCAATAGGATATTTTACCTAAATTAGTGCAAGGACAATATGGAGTCTAAAAAGAACACATGCCTCATGGGGATGTGAACATATTTGTGAATTGGGGACAGGGACTTGGCAGAGAAACTGTGTACTTCGGAGTTCCTGAAAGCGTCAAGCATAGTGGCTTTGTCCTTTTCATCAATACAGTTTCTGCTTTCTTTTAGAATGTGGGAGGAACGGGTTGAAAAGGCACTGTAAAGGAAAACCTGTTTTACATGTCACTGGTCAGATGATGTATAGTACCTTGAACTATCAATGTCAACAGAAGTTTGACCACAGCATGTACTCCGCTTGAAATAATCTTGATGAGACATCAAAACTGGTAGATCAATATACCTTACAATCCATTTAAAAGTACAAAGAAGGAACAGAACTTCTGTCTGCAAGCCGTAGGTGTAATTGTTTTGTTTAATAAGTTAATACTAAACCCTGCATGGCACTATGCTTTTAGATGGTTAGGTTATTGTACTTTAGTTCAGGTGCTCTTTGATCTTTAAAGCATAGCTGGCTGTCATTAAACACCTGGATTCTCTGTTCCTGATTCACGTGTTGATCATATTAAACGGCTTCTCTGTTTGGGTAAGTGAGGGAAGAGGGACCAAAACATAAACGCCCAACTTTCTAGGTTGTTTTGGTTTTAGATTGTCCTTGCTATCAAGAGATTGGTTACTGGATACTTACCTAAGCAGGTTGTTTTCTTTTAAGCCAAGTTGTGATGTATGGCTAGGAGGACTGGGGCTCTGGTTTCCCTCGCGATGACTCAATTGTACATATAGCATGACAAACTGTGGCAACTTGTGTTTACATGCTGAGGCTTAAGGTGGTAGTAGCACTGAGTTTTTCTTGGATAACAATTAAAGGAGAGAAATATAATTTGCTGGTAGATAGGGGACAGTTCATATACAGTAATACTACCTTTTACATAAGAGCTGAACAGAGTATTAAACATAGATAGATCACAACTCTAAGTCATTTCACAGAACTTTAAAGGTGGGAGGAGGAGTGGCCTTTTTTTGACTAATATAAGTTCTGTACAGATGAACTGCATTCTTTGTTTGTAGAAAATGATGTTTAAAAAATTGCTGAACTGACAAATGCAACCTGAAATAAATCCTGTGCAATAATGAATCTTGCTATTTGTTCCTGTTTTTTTAAAAAAGACATTTTTAAGCAATTAAAGGACAAAACCAGATCCATCTGTAGTCCTGTATCATAACTAAGAATAATCCAGAGGTATGTTTCTCAGTTCTCTGAAATTTCAGGCATGGGTTTTTTTGCTGGTTGAAAGTGCCATTTAGATCCAAGAAAACTTAATGGAGCTCTCCACTGAGTAGATTTTTCTAGATAAATCTAAATTAACTTTATACCTTACAAAATCAAATCCTGTTTTGCCCTTCTGTGTTCTGTCCTATCACCCAGACAAACAAGATTTACCTCATCTATATGGCCAAACCATGTTGATATCTGTAGGAACCTTAGGATCAAAAAGGGGTATTTCATACATAATATCTCTAAAGTAATAAATTTCAGCATTGCTGCAAACTAGGTTAGTCATAATTCTGATTACTGATAAAGCAAGTGTGTGGATCT
Organism: Piaya cayana; assembly: GCA_013389865.1. NCBI lineage: Eukaryota > Metazoa > Chordata > Aves > Cuculiformes > Coccyzidae > Piaya > Piaya cayana. The sequence continues at coordinate 59,136 of WAAB01022404.1, forward strand.
TCCAGAGAAGAGTGATAAAGCTGCAGAGAAGGGGTTGGAAAACAAGTCTTATGAAGAACAGCTTGAGGGAACTGGGGTTGTTTAGCCTTGAGAAGAGGAGGCTGAGGGGAGACCTTAATGCTCTCTTCAACTAACTGAAAGGAGGTTGTAGAGAGGAAGGAGCTGGACTTCTCCCAAGTAACAGGGAACAGCACAAGAAGGAATGGCCTTAAGCTCTATCAGGGGAGGTTGAGGCTTGACATCAGGAAAAAAATATTTTACGGGAAGGATCGCTTGGCGCTGGAACAGGCTTGCCAGGGAGGTGGTTGAATCACCTTCCCTGGAGGTGTTCAAAAGACAGGTGGATGAGGTGCTGAGGGGCATGGCTTACTGATTGATAGGAATGGTTGGACTCGCTGATCTTTGGTCTTTTCCAACCTAGTGATTCTGTCATCTAGTCTTCTTTTTTTTTAAATTCCTAAACTTATCTGAGATGTATGAAGTTACTTAGTAGGAACTATATTGAATTATTTCAGAGTAGCCAGCTGTCTCTAGTTTGCCTTTTGACCATATATGTAAATAGACTTGGATGTAACTTAGAATAACCATGTTTGAGATAGTTTGTTACGTCACATTACTAGTTCTGAAGGTTCTGAGTATCTATTTTGTTTTGTTTCAGGTCATACAGCTCTAGAGGAAAGGAAGATTTGTCTTCGACTTGCATTCCACTATTTGAATAGTGAAAGCACAATGGACACTTTTTAAAGAGTTTTACAGAAATCAAAATCATCTACTAACAAGAATTGTTGACTCTGAAGAACAGCCTTTAGAGAGGCCAGAAATTGGCACCAATAAACCCAATTGGAATGAATACCATTGAGACAGCAAAGCTTGAAGAGCATATGGAGGGTCAAAACAATGACAATTCTAATGGCTACTCACGACCTACTCTCTCAGTCAGTGAAGAGAATAAAAGTGGCCCGAGCAAACCGAAGGGTTTGTCTAATGGCTTGCGAAAAACAGCAAAGAAATATCCTGATTACATCCAGATTGCTATGCCTGCTGAGTCTAGGAACAAATTTCCCCTGGAATGGTGGAAAACAGGCATTGCCTTTGTCTATGCTCTCTTCAACTTGATTCTAACAACTGTCATGATCACTGTGGTCCATGAGAGAGTACCTCCAAAGGAGCAAAGCCCTCCCTTACCTGACAAATTTTTTGATTACATTGATCGTGTGAAGTGGGCTTTTTCTGTATCAGAAATAAATGGAATGATACTAGTTGGATTATGGATATTTCAGTGGTTGTTTCTTAGATACAAGTAAGTAGCTGTGTGTTTTTTATTCTGCTGTATGTTTTTAGTGTTTTCCCTCATTCACTTTAGGTAGAAAAAAAATCTTAGGGTAGAATTTGGCAGTATTATAGAATAGGACTGGAAGGAAGATGACAAAGGGATGACTTCATTAGAAAATATTGCAGTGTACATGCTGAACATGGAAACACACTGGATAAAGAAACATGGGTTTCTATTGTTCAGTAATGTTTTTTTAAATCTGAATTTCTAATGCCTATGTTGTACTAGCCAAATTTATTCTGGTATTGTTGCTTGCAAAAGTGTGTTTACTGATAAAAATGTGTTTACTGATAGGGCAATGTTTAAAAAGGGGAGATGGTGATGATTTAAAAAATCTCATCCAAATTAACCCCGTGTCCTCTAAACCTAGACTAGAAGCTTTTTTCTTAGTCATATTCTGCTTAGACTGTACATACTGAAGTATGTGGTTATAATAAGGAACTGGAAATAGAAGGTCATCAAGTTGATGAAAGCCATGCCTGACTGCATGCTTAAGTTAGTCTGTGACCACGTTGAATTTGTTAGGTGGCTTTGGTGGGAGCTTTGTGATTATGCTGTATTACGAGCTAGCAAGACTAAAACTTGAAGACTTCAGTATTTGCTTTAGAGAAGTGTGTGGTGAAGAGCAGGAGGTAGAGCTGCTCTTTAATTCTAGGGATTTAGATATGTAATAAAGCTAGAGCTCTGTAACTGTTGTATGTATATCCTGCATGTTAACTTTGTATTCATCCTTTACCCTTCCCTTTCAGATCTATAGTGGGACGCAGGTTCTTTTTTATAATAGGAACCTTGTATCTGTACCGCTGTATTACTATGTATGTTACTACCTTACCTGTGCCTGGAATGCATTTTCAGTGTGCGCCAAAGGTAAGAGTCTTTGCTCCCTAGTTCTTGCCTTAGTCTCTGCCTGAGTCCTTACGGCTTATTAGAGCAAATAGAAGATAACATTCCAGGTGCTATTAAATAACACAGATTACTTTGAGTTTATCTCAGAAGTGTAGATAGCGATAAACCAGAAGTTGTGCGATACAGGAAGATCCTCAAGCTGTTGCTGCAGTTAAGGTATTTAAAGGAGAGTCCCTGTGTTGCGATACCAAATCAGTAACTTCCTTCTGAGGCTCAAGCTAATCCTTCTAGTACTGCAGCAATATATTTCTTGTATGATGGGATACCCAAGGCCAAAATTTTAACTCCTATGGTCATACACAGGTTTGTGTTGCAGTATCCTTTTAAAACCCACAATGTTAAGTGGCTTGTCCTGTTTTTCTTGCTGCTTTGTCAAAAGCTGTCACAATACCTGAAGTCAAATGCCTGTCTCTGCTTCCAGCCTGCAATATATATATATGGACTAAACCAAGTTCAACTATTGAAATGAGCTGATACGTATAGAAACATGTACATGCTAGTATTTCTACAAGAATATTTTTAAAATTGTGACAACGTAGTTAGGTGGTGACACAAAGCAATTCCTTTACTGCTGTTTTATGTTACTAATAAAAGGTTGTAGACATAGTGCCTTTGAAACAAACGGTGTCATGTTGGTTGCACTGGAAGAACAGTGCACTTGAGAGAGTAAGAAACAGCTTGGTCGTGCATTGAGAAGACAAAGATTTCGTAACAAAAACATTGCCAGTTTACTTGGGAAATAGATTTGTCACTTGTGTAGGTTCTTATCTGTCTTGAGGTACATCATGTCTGTTCAGTCTTATTCTTTTACACTGGGACAAGTTAGGAACATAGTGGGTGAACAACCTTTCTTATGAATCAGCATCTATTTAGAAAAGCTTTATTTATGTTCTGCTCTTAAAGGCTCAGCTGTTTTGTTCTAGTAGATCAGGTAATGACTGTGTAGTACACTGCATGGCAGAATGGAAAGGGGTAAACAAAGGAGGACTATAAATGTCTACTGAAGGTGCATTTTTCTAGCATTAAAACAGAATTAATTACTTGAACTCTGGAAGAACTTGATAGGTCTTCTGGATCTTTATCCCATGTTAATGTTTTTCTGATTACAGAGAACTCCGTTATCCCTTTATCTTGTTTTGGGTTCCCCCTTCCCCCCCTCCCCCGAGTTAATCTTTAAACAGGTAGGTGAAACTAAGTGTTTGCCTAGTATCTAAAAAGAAATCAAAACCTAATCCTAATGGTTAAAAAAAATTCCTCTAAATGTGAGTAAGTCTTGACTGATTTTGTAACAAAATTTATAAATAAGTGTTTGAGGATTTTGTCCTGTAGAAACACTGCTTAGATCAGAGCAGAATGGCAGAAGTGATATGCAGAGTTCCGCTGAATTGGAACTGGTTTTGAATGTGTTATCCATTCTGTTGATGGCTATAATGAGATACCTGACCTTAGAAATTTTAATGTTTATCTTTTCAGTATATTCTGTATCTCATTCCCATACAATCCAAATTTTAAAATAGCCTGGGAAAGCATAAACAGCTTGCTAGAGTTATCACGCTGACCTTTAGCACCTGTCAGCTTTGATAGGCATGCTTATTTGTTTCAGAATGTGTAAAAGAGAGCCAAAGAAAGTGAGGATAATTTGTGTCATTTTCTCCCTGACTCCATGTATGTTTGGGCAAGAAATTTACCCAAGTCACTTATGTATCTTGAATTGTTTTGTACTTTTTCCTGGTGTTGTAGTTGAATGGAGATTCTCAGGCAAAGCTTCAGAGGATCCTGAGACTGATTTCTGGTGGTGGTCTGTCCATAACTGGATCGCATATCTTGTGTGGAGACTTCCTGTTTAGTGGTCACACTGTGGTATTAACGCTGATCTACCTATTCATCAAAGAATGTAAGTCATGGTATTTCAATGCACGTTTCTTGTTCAGATCTGTTGACCTGGGAAAACACGATGGAAGTGCATGCCCTCAAAGTAACTGGTCAGCTCTACAGACTGCACAAGTGCTATGGATTTGAAACACAAATCATGACTTTGATCACTGAGTGAAAATGGAGCATGGGCTTTAAGGCCTTAATTGACTAGACATGTCACTTCTGTCTTTTGGTGAAGTGTTTACTAGTTGATTGAAGCACAGTAGCATTTCATTAGTCATTGACAGATTATTCAAATTTGGGGTAAAACATACTGTAGTTAATTTTTTTGTAAATCAGGTTTGTGCATATTGGTTGGTAAAACTTGGATTTTAAGCAATTAGTGGCTTGAACACAATGCCATTGTATACTTGTACTACGTCCAGAAACCATATCATTCCTTCAAGTGTGTTACTCCAAACAATGGAAAGTTGACTCATGCTCCTTGGATGTCTTCTGCTAGAGTGAGTTATGCCTCTTGAGGTTGGTAAGAATTTGGCAAGCCTACAGAAGATAGTGGGGGTTATCATTTTCTCCTCTTTGCTTTGTGTTGTTACGGATCATGGGCGTAGAACTCTTATCTGCGCTGCACACACAGCACCAATTGAAGCTTGGGAGAACTGAGCACTAACTTCTAAATCTGATATATGGTAAGCAATACTTCTGCCCTGGGAAACTGGCCACTCATGAATACGTACTGGGGAGTTCCTTTTCCAGTTCACATGTTTGGACTTGGAATCTTCTCTCATACTGTTGTGTCCCAAACTATGCTAACTAGCTTGGCTCATGGGAATGTGTAATTCTCACTGAAACAAAAATAAGGCTAGCCAGTGTCAGCTGAATGCCTTCTTTTTATTAAAATGTTGAGGGAAGTGTTGCAGTGCTATATCCTCCCTTACACAAAAACCACAATGTAAAAATGCCTGTTTAATATGAGAAACTTTAAGTCTGCGTGTGTGAGATTTGTCAACTAGTGATTTAAAATGCTGATTATAGGCTGCTGATTCTTAGGCCTAGGTCCTTGTAAGGTGATTATTACTGGGGGAATGGCATGTGTAACTTAAGAAAAATTACCAACACAGTATTAGGAAAATAGCCTTGTTGTTTGCCTTGTTTTGTGTATGTTGTTGCAGCTTTTAATGCTGCTCATGTACTCTTTAATATCTTTAGTATCAGGAAATATAATATTTTGGGGGCTAGTGTACTCATCTACTTCTGTGATAAGGGGCTAGAGGAATTATGTCACACAATTCTAGTAATAAACCCTTTGTTGCCTAATTGTTAGGCACATATTTCAGTGGAATTGTTCTTTATAAATGAGAAATGGATAGCTTTTCTCTTTTTGTGTCCCATGTAACTAGCAAAACATCCAAGGAACAGCTTGAGCCATATAATTGCTCTGAATTGCAAGTGGCTTGTGATGTTTTCTTACGTTCTTCTGATGTGATATGTCTTCAGTACAAGATGCATTCTGATGCATTTTTATATCTGACAGTGGATTTTTTTTCTCTGCTCTTCTCCGTTTATTCTTTGCTGCTTCATGTATAAACCCATACTTGAGCTTTTTTGCCAGGAATATTTATTTACATTTCTTTACCTTTCATCTTTCTTGCTTGGAGCTGCTTTACATCAATGTTTTGAGGGTTACTTGATTTTTTTTTAATTGATAGACATAGATTTGTCTGCAAAGTTTTGGGGACAGTTGAAATAATTTACTGTTTTGACACTTGTGCCAAAATTGAAGTCCTCCCACAGTAATTATTTTGCAGAGTCTTCTCAAACTACTACTGGATAGGCTTGTTGAGATTGCTGACTTCTCTGACAGTATTGTGTGAAAGTAAAGACTGACCATTGCCCCACAAGGCACGGGGTGCCAAAACCTCCCACTGCGAATGAAATGAAGCCCATTAGCCTGTCAGAACTTATGAATAGTCATTGTGACACCCAAGGCATTTTTCAATGGGGAGAGAAGGGCAGGGGAACTTTTCCACTGAAGTGGCTTAAGTGTGGTTTGAAGAATAGCTTCACTGCCATTTGTTAATATTTAATGAAAGGGTGTAAAGTCACATACTGTACTTCCTCATACAGTGTACTACTCTGTTTCACTGAACAGAGGTTTCATGCAAAGTACTTAAAACTTAGGAAAAGACACTCTTAATTCCTGTTTAATCTGTGATCTCTGCTCAGGTTATATCAGTTCTAGCCATTTTACTTAAGTGTAAGTTTACTTAAGTGTAGACTGTAGAAAGAGCAGAGTTTCAATGCAACCAAGTAAAATAATTGAAGTCTATATCTTGCCTCAGTTTTTCCTCTTTCTCTGCAACCCATACTCTAGAAGTGATTTAACTGGAAAACTAAATTTGAATAGTAAATGGGTGACGTTGCTGTCTGTCTCTAACTGCAAGTTCATCTTGCATTTATTTTACAAAGTAAGAACACTTCAGTTAGTTTGTATAACAATTTAGTCTTATTTGCTCTGCCAAAACAGGCTTCTTGTGCCAGCGTGATATGAGTTGTTTCACAATTTAGTAGCTTAATTAAATCATTTTTTCTTTTACCCTTTCCTTTGGGGATTGCTATACTAACGTACATGGATTTGTTTGTGTTTTTCCTGACCTCTCCCTATTTCACAGATTCACCACGTCATTTCTGGTGGTATCACTTAATCTGCTGGCTAATGAGTGCTGCTGGCATAATCTGTATCCTCGTCGCTCATGAACACTATACTGTAGATGTCATCATTGCTTACTACATCACCACACGGCTTTTCTGGTGGTACCACTCAATGGCTAATGAAAAGGTTAGTGGTAAATAAACACCTTTAAAGTCTACTTATAGCTTTCGTGTGTTATTTCTGCACAAAAGTCAAAATTAGTTCTTGATCTTGAAATAAAAATTGAGGTTCCATATTGAAGTTTAAACAAATTGGGCAAGGAGTTTCACTTCACTGGGGTATAAGTAAATATTTAATGGATTTCTGTGTTCCTTTTTGATCTGTATTTGTTATTTCCAGGGGTTTTTTTATAAAGTTTTAAATTCCTCATACTTTGGCTTAGAAACATTTCTTTGAATGTCAAGATTTTATTGCTTTAGTGGCTGTATAAGAATAGCCATTATTTGCCTAAATTTATGAATAAACAGTAATTTAATAATAGAATTACTGACCACCCTGAATTGCCTAGACATACTAAAATTGTAGTGACAGTTCTGTAAATGTCTGTAAGAGTATGTTGTTCTAAAGGATCTACTGCAGTTGTTTCAAGAACACTGTCAAGTAGGAGCATAGCTTTCAAACTATCTTTAACCAGTTTCCAGCTGTTATCAATGGAAACATGACATTCTTGAAAGGACTTTTGCTCAAAAGGATGAGTGCTTTGTCTCTCTAAATTTTGTACAGCAATATAACATCCCTTTTGTGTTGAAGATGCTCAGAGTATACATCATAGTCCAAGTCCATATATAACTATCTCAGTAATCTGTTTTTTTTCTAGGCTAGATGTACCTCATTTTCGCAGAAATATGTGTGAATATATTGCATTTTTGTAGTTGTCTTGACTCAGTATACCTAATTGGAATGCTTTAAACTGATTTTCTGTTTTTTCTTTCCTCTTTACCTACTTGTGCCTATACAGACTTTAAAGGTCTCTTCGCAGATGAACTTTCTCTCTCGAGCATGGTGGTATCCAATATTTTATTTCTTTGAGAAGAATGTGCAAGGATCTGTCCCTTGTAGCTTTTCCTGGCCTATCTCTTGGCCTCCCAGCTGCTTCAAGTCTTCATGCAAGAAGTATTCACGAGTTCAGAAGACAGGAGAGGACAATGAAAAGTCTACTTGAAGAAAAGCACCTGCTCTGTTTGTTTTTTTTTACCCAAACATTAATGCTGTAACCAAAGCTCTTAAGAGGACTACACTGCAACTGAAGAAGTGGACCAAGCTTCTGTGCAATTGATATGAAATATGAAATTGTAGACTCGCATATTATCATTTAATATTTTCTTATTATCAGGCTGTACAGACCTATTCTACTCTTCAGTGCTAGTAGAATGCACAACTTACGGGATTTTTTTTATTATTAAATTAAAAATGGAGCAAGGTTTTGCTTTACTAATTAGATAGAGGTGCCAAAGACCACATTAACACTTTCATTACTATCACTCATCCACAGAAGCACCCAAAAAAAAAAAAATCGTACCTTTAGAGTTCTGGGGTGTGTAAGGGCAAAAACATCCTAAAATCTCAAGGCATGATACTGACATGTTGAAGTATATAAAAAAATAACTCGGTTGTGGGAAGTGGTTTGCTGCGTTATTATTGCTCATGAAGGTAAGGCCTTTGCATGACTGGTACAGCTATAAGGGAGTCTTGATGGGTTTTTACAACCTGTGGGTATGAATATCTTATGACCCTAAAATACTACTTACCATCATTATCTCCCAAATATTCTACTCTATAGTAATTTTTACATTTTTATTAGTGATTTTATATTTCAACTGTTGTGCTACCTGATGAATTTGAAAATTAGGAGTAGCTGCTAACATCAGAGCTCAAGGAGCCTAAAATTTTATTTTTAAAGAAGGACGCAATTTCCAAGTACAAATCTTTAATTGCAGTTTGGCCTTGTGAATATAGCTATCTAGTGCCTATTGGTGTATATACATACAAATACACACAAAAGCACACTGCTGCGCAGTTAGACATGTATTAAAACTACTTACTGGAAAAATTGATCATACAGTTCTTAATTCAGGCAAGAGTCCTACATCTCATCTGCTTGAAGCATGCAAGGCCAAGTCCATATGGGGCTGTATTTCAAATGTTTTACTTTTAGTAGCTATCTCTTAGTGAAACTATGTAGCAAGTTTGCTTGGGAGCCATAGTTCTGCATTGAATTTTTTTTACCTGTTTGCACACATTTGTGACTCACTTTAAAAACCAAAAAAAGTGCCAAGGTGAATACCTAAAACAGTAGCTTTTCTCCAATTACTACCTAGAACCATTTCATATTAAATGATACTGATAGAACTGACACGGAGGTTCCTTTTTTCCCCAGGGTTTTGATCCAACTAAAATGGCTATTTAAGCAAATTGGCTGAGAATGTGGGAAACTACCATGGCATAAACATGTACCAAACCCACAAATAAACCACTACCTGGTTCTTGTTGGCTTTTATTGTTTTGTATTGTTGGGAAAGCAAAGTATAAAATAAGTATACCAAGTTTAACCATTTCTGTTCTGTAGTAATTTCTGCAGTTAACCCAATTTTGTTACCAAATCTTCACTAAAATCTAATAGCAAAAATAAAACTACATTAAGTGTTGAAGAGATAGTAATATGAAGGAAATGCTGCTTTTTTTTTTACGAGTGGCTTGAAGTGATTGCAAGTGTAAATACAGTTTAAATAATGACAGCTTGCTTTTATGAAGTCCAAAAAGTTATAAAATGCAATACAGAGTATTCAAGTCTTTTTTTTTCAGGTAAGGGGATCAATTGCTGAGTTGTACATGAGAATATTATTTATATGCATTTCAAATATTTTTGTGCATTATCAAAATGATACAATAAACAATGTTCCTTACAATACATTCTTGGTAAAACTTAGCTATGAAAGTAATTCTGCTGATGTTTGGTTTTATTTAAATAAGCTTCTTGGAATCTTAACATTCCCCTGGAAGTTGTATGTGTATGGGCATGCCTATGTTTTCATTTGCTTGCTCCGGGCAGACTTTGAGCAGTTAAAGAGCCAGTATCAAAAAAATCTTTTTCTTATTGTATACATTAATCTGTTGGATGTCAGTCTGAAAATCTCCCAACATACCTGTTAATCAACGCTACTTCTTAAAGCATAATAATTTTTGAAGCTGAATTTTAACCTAAGTGGCATCCTAAATATGGTCACATTTAGCTACTTGCAGTAATACTATCTTTTAGAAATTGTGAATGAATTTCATTAGTGGCAACCATGCCTTGAAAATAACATAATGAAAAGTGTTCCAGTCAGGAGTTTAAACAGTGGTTTTCATCTAGTGGCTGAAGAATAAGTACCTTGGTAGTCTAGATAACTAATTGTCTGCATAACCACCACAGATCTTGGTGGGATTTTTTTTTTTTAAATATACATTTCTTCATGCAGGATGAGGTATGTGGTTTCATACAATTACGCCCTTTTCTGGAAAGTTTAAATAAGAAGGTAATAAAATAGAACCAAGTAAAGGTTATGCTTTTGTTGGGCAGTGTGAGTTCTAAGTCTGCTGAAGACTTTGATAGAAACTCCTTTTGTAATACAAAAGGAAAGCTTAAATGGTAGCCCTAGCTCAAGATACTTGATTCATGTTCTGCCTTGGTTCATTCTGCAAGTGCTTTATTTTTCACCATTGTATCAAATCCCTCAAAAGTGGGTATGTGTTTAATCAGCACAAACCCCTACTTCTCTGCTCTCTCAGTAGCTTTACAGTGCTTTTGTGAACTTGGATTGTATAGATGTTTGAAGACTCTTTAGGCATATGTGTAAGGTGATGGAATGGGGTAAGTAATGATAAATGCTAGAGCTTATTGCTAAAGTAATTTTATCCAATACAAACTACAGCTGGTACATAAAAACTGTTAATTTAAGAACTTAGTGATCTTTGTACATAAGTACTCTGAAGCTAAAAACATGGTTTCATCCTAAGAAAAAAATTGGATTTCATTTGGTAAAAAACCAAACCAAAATCAGAAGAAACTTAGACTTTGCTTAATGTACCAATTGCTTGGTTATAGGCTGTATGTGCCCAATATATTGCATTATGTCACTTAATTTACAATAATAACTTTTCTTACAGACATCATGGAAGCTGCATCTGTACAGTGGCTATAAAATAAAATGTTCCGTCTCTCTGCTAAAGAGCATTTATATGAACTTCCCACACACTTAAAAAGACCACCATATTTGTACACCGGGCTTATCAATATAACTTAGAAGCTCTTGGGTGCTTTGCATTTATGAAACAAGCTGGCTTAAATGTCTACCCTAAATTTAAAACTAGATGTAAAAGGTTAGCTTGAATGCTTAAAGAAGTAGACTGGTGTGTGGTCATGCTATAGATGCTTAATTCTGATGCCAGCAATGATGGATGTATACTTAAAACTGCTGCGAATTAACATTGTTATGATATGTGTTTAGCACTCCCCTGTGGACACAAATGGTACTAAGCATTAATCGTTCTTAATTGCTGCTTTTTGGGGGTAGCTAAAAGTTGGGTAGTAGTAAAAAGAGCTGTGCTAAACACTGCTGTGAACTCTAGCAATGGCTTTGCTCCCCTCCTTTAATAAAAGGGGATGGGAGACGAGGAAGGAAAAAAAAATCAAGACTATGTATTTAAGATGCTATTCTCGTGTAAGAGAAATAAAGCTTATTAACAGACAGAACTGGGAAGTATTTTAAGAGATGTGAGATAATTCTCTTAAGTGGATTTGCTTTAATCTAATTATCTGTATCTTAAATCAGAATCTGTTCAAACTGTGGCTTTCTCCCATCACTAGTATCTGGATAGACAATTCATCCTAAATTGTTCGGTACTTGCCTGAGTTCTTTGTCGTTTCAGTAGACATGAAGTATGACTTACAGTGCTAGGGACCAGCTCCTTAGCTTCAATTCAAGGTGAAGTCTTTCCACTTAGTTTTTTTTGCGTAAGAAAAGGCTATGGGAGAGTTCGTTTAAATTATCTTAAAGGCACATGCAGTAATTTTGAAAACCTATCCAATCTATCAGATGTACCGGAACCATTTTTCCTTACTAGCAGACTTTAAGAGCTGTAAAGACCCATTGTCATCTTGGTATTATACAATATGTTTTGGACTTGGCTAGTAGTCTGTCATGGATGCATGAAATTAGAGTGATATTTTAACATTGAACACTTCTGAATTTTTGTTCTGTATCAGGCATTGTACAATCAATGTTGTAAGTTCTGTTACTGTAAAATGGGGTCTTAAAATTGAGTGCTTCTTTAGACACCATTCAAATGAGTGTTGCTGCCTAAGTGCACATGAGAAAAATACTACAGCACATCACTGAAGTAACTTGGCTTGTAAGTTAGTGTTCATATGCCACTTTATGATGCTTCCCAGTATCTTAAAAAAAAAATAAAATATTTGTACTGGGAATGAAGACAAACAGTTGTGGTAGTTACAAGAAAAACAAAAGAAGATGCAAACATTGTAGTAGATGGTGATCACTTATTGCTTTTTACATAAAATTAAGCTATGACTACACCTCACTTTTAAGTAGTATAGAGTCAAATTGTTTGAGTGTAATAGTGCTTCAAAAATTAAAAAAAGGAAATGGGCAGTATGAACCACTTCATTCTGCAGTTCAGATGTGTGTCTTGTGCTGTGGACTGAGCTGGTTCTCATCTGTAACTTAGAATATAAACAATACAAAAATATTTAAATATGAATAGTAAAATTTCATAAGCTGTTTCCCCAGTCACAAATACATTCTCAAACAGGAAGGAAGTGCAGGAAAAAGTTCTAGTTCTGAGATCTGTTATTTCAGTAGATAATATTTTCTAACAAATGGAATGCCTGAATGATGCTTTAAGATGTAGTAATGATACTGTGTAGTCTGTCTGAGTGTATCTGAAATACTGGTGTGAGGATTCCTTCTCTTGATACAAATTAATGCTTAAAATCTTGGGAAGATTTGACATTTTCAATTAAAATATTTTACTTTCCAAGGAACTAGGTTAGCAAATACCATGAAAAGTTTGTGTTCTGTGCCTCTTTGCTGTGGACTAACCTTTAACATAACAATGCTACCCAGGTAGGAGGAGAGGGCAAAATGGCTCTTGCTGGAAAAAGTACATGGTGATTTTTTTATTTTTAAATTAAAATTGTATTGGCTGCATCCTATGGGAAGCCTTAGCCATAGTACAGTTGAAAAAACAATGCTGTATTTATACCACTGTATTTAGAGTAGACTTTTTCACATTGTATTGGTTGACCTAGTCTTTCCCCTAGATGAGTGAGTGTTTTTGTTCTTCACTTGTGTGGTTAGTCTTAACTGCGTTTAACTCTGGTAAATGTCAGTGAAAAAATGTGGATCCATTGTATACAGTGCCTAGGGTGTTAAAACCTCTATGTGTGGGTTTCTACTAGTAGAAGTACTTCTCTTTTAATCCTTGCCTGTATTAATGTCTACTCTTGTATTTGCTCTCTGTTTAATTAGGTCTTTGGGAGGTTTGCATTTGTCAAACTGTAGCATTATTACAGAAGAATCTCCTTTGTGCCAGTTGAGGTTAATTTTCACAAATGGCTGAAGTGTGCTTGAAGGTGACTTCTTTTTTTTTTTTAAATTAAGTGGTCAGAAACCAGTCTGAAGTAAAGGCATCTTAACCAATTGGCACCACACAGGCACATGTGTGTGAAGAGGGTCTCTGTGGCATATGTAAGAGTGGATGCAGTACACAGAGACTTCTCTTGGAAAATAAAGTGGGTTGTACTTATACAGGCTGTGAGCCATCTTTGCTTCTCATTTTGAATCCCATTCCAACTGAGGACACAGTACCAAAGGTGTCAATAGTTAAAAAGTGTAGAAACCAGAAAATGATGAAAGGTACTGAAGAGGTAGACCACTGTAAAACATCAGAGAGCTGTATTATAATTCAACAGAGTATGTAACATGGTGTTAGTTGAAGTATGTGTGTTGCATTTGAAGTGAATGGGTCCAGTTTGCTTTATAAATTATTGTTCTTTTTTAGAGATGGCAGAAACGCTGCGAATATTGAGGCAATTTATTTCCCTGCATACTTTTACCTTTACTGGTGAAGTGTTTGTAGATGGACCTTAAAAGTATTGCTAAACTCCAACCCCTCTTCCATTTTGATTAACTTATCAGTGCTTTGCTTCTGTAAAAACTGGTTTTGCATTCCACTTTTTTTCATAGCTTTCCACAAAAAATGCTGATTACACTTCAGCCTCAGCTGCTTTGGGCTCTGGTCTTAATTTAACTGCCTTTTCTAAGTGGCTCAATATAGGAGAGCAAGGATTTACATTTGAGAATGCTCCAAAACTAACACTAAAGCCAAAAGGTGTTCTCATCAGACATATCTTTGCCCATTTTGAAACTTGAACTTGTTTTCAAGTACAAAACCTAGCATCCTAGGGCATACTCCTTATCTCAGGAATCAATCTTCACCCTTTAAATGTTTAGTGTGCTCATTTGTGTTTATTTTCCTGATTGAGGAGAGCGTGTATGAGATGAGAAAACCAGTTTCTGGGTTGTTTGTGAGGTCAGGGTCCCGCTGAGGAACCTGAAAGTAAAAGAGGAAATAATGTTTCTGCTGTATTTCTTGTGCTTTGTATGTGACTGAGGAGAACTCTAAATTTAGACTTCTGTAAAAACATTACAGGGCATCACTCTTAAGTGCAACATCCTCATCAGCTGAGAAGTTTTATTGCACAATTTCTCCTAGGTTGAGTCCATAGCTCTGTACATTAATTGGAGCTATGTATCCAGATTGGAAAAACTAGGCAAGAAAAGCTGTTGACTCTTGTGGAACTCTAGATGTGATGATATAGGAATGCTGGAATATTTGTGTTAAAAAGATCTAATTTATGGCCTTTATATATAGCATTAGGGTCCAGTTCTGCAGATGCTGTATGGCATAACACCACAATAACAAATGATACTGTAATACTTAGACTTCTTGTGCTATAGTTTCTACTAATGTTTGCAAGCTGGGCCTCATTTTTACTGAAATTGTTTATCCTTTGAAAGAGTTGGTTTCTATGTTGCAAAATGTTCAGGATGGTCCTTTCTAGCATGTCAGCTGTTTTGGTTAAGTGAATGACAACTCAGTATTTTGGTTTGCTTTTGTCCCATGAGATACTAGGTTTGTGATTTGTAAGATGTTGCAATCCATGTTCACTGTGGAGAAAAAAAAAATAATTGCACTAGCTGTACTTTAAAAAGCAATAATGTCAGCATCTTGTAGCTTATATCTCCAAAGGTGCTATCTGTCATGATCACTTGCACTGTTGACCATGAATTAGGTAAGAAATATGTTAAAGAAATTGTCCTATGTGGTTTACTTAGCACACAGAAGTTGGATTTTTTTTATGGTTAGCCTGTGTAGTAACAAATGCAATACTTTGCTGGGCTACTTACATGACCACACACATCTTTAAAAAAAAAAATCAACCCCCCCCCCGTCCACTTATGGTGCTAATGTTCTCTTAATTATCAAGAGCCAGTGTTCTTAACTGTGAACATTCTGGAAAGCTGTTGTGACACCTTTTCAATAAAGCAGAATTTCTCTACGCTTTAAGGCTGTTCCAAATGCTTTTTATATAAAAGTGACCCTTTTCTAATTCTGTTCTACAGATGAACAGCAGAATACTGTAGTAAGTATTTTTAATGCAGGAATACGTTAGGAGTGTGTATGGGTCTAGACTACACAAAACATGAAATTTTCATAGATGCTTAGGATAGCTAATCTTCTGAAACTTGGTCTAAACTACAAGTATTAGGTAAGATTAAAGCATAGGCTAATAGTTTTAAAAAAATAACAACAAACCTCTGACATCATTTTCAAATCCTTGGAGGTAGAAAGGATGTAAAATGAACAAAGCTATTAAGAGAACATGGGTTATGCAGTGTAAATCCATCTTGCTGAAACTTTGAGAAACAAACTTGTGAAAGAACATGACCATTAATCATAACGGAGGCAATTACATAGTAGGACACAAAAAAACCCCGCATGAAATATCCTTAAACTAGGATTGTTTAGATTGCAGAACAACACAGTGACTTTCTAGCTTAGTTTCAAGGCTTCATGAGCAATCTCCTCGTAAGATGAAAAACTGTTAGTGCCTTCTGTTGTAGAAAATAATGTTGCTTCCCCCCTCCTTTGGTCATGATTTTGTTGCATTTAATGCAACAAAGCACTTCAGAATCTTTTCAAGAGGTATCTTTGCACAGCAATACCTACACTTTCTCTCCATGGAGAATACAAAGCCTTTAGTTCTTGTTAAAGGCCGCTTCTCAACTTGCAGTTGTAAAAGTGTCTGCTTGTAACACGCTTGGAAATACTAATATAGTCTGCTCTGAAATAAGAATGATGTTCTTTATTGTTATGGACAGGTTAACGTGCAGAGCAGGTGCCATGTCCAGGTACACAGTGAGTGACTAGGGTGCACATAGAGTACTGCACACACACTGATGTTTTGGTCACTAAACTGCTGTTTTTCATATGCTGGAATAAGTTATTTTGTATCATTTCTACCTAGTACTTCAAGAAATAAACAAGCTTCTCTAACATCTATTTTATGGAACTCCTCTGTCTGTGGAAAGAATATTCCAAGTCTAGAGTAACTTTGTTTAAAGCAGAAACAAACCCACCATCTATGATTAAAAACGCTCTGCCAGCCCTGCTTTTGTTGAGTGAAGACAGTAGTCTGTGTTGTGCCTTGCTACTTCTCAGCACTTGCTTTAATAGTAGGATGCTTGGAAGAGCCAAAGGTAGACAGTTCTAAGCCTCACTGAACTATAACTTCCCTATCTTTTAATTACTAGGTGCTTCAGGAAAAATTGGTTGTCTTTTTTAATTTACTAAAAAAGTGCAATATTTACAGAGCTATTGGAATAAATGGCTGCATGCTTAAATGCCTTGCAAAAACAAAACCTTTGTGAGCATGTGATGCGTGCTTGACTGAGTACAGATTTTTAGCATTAGCATTTGCTGTGAGTCACAGAAACACATTTGTCAGTGCACTAGTCTAACTCAGAGCTCTCAAATATTTTCAATATTCTTTTGGTAAGGAGAGTGTTCTAGTGAATAAAGTGCCTGTGGAAATAAAAAGGTGCCTCCAAGCTGAAATAAAGTGCATAAAAACACAGCCCATACTTGAAGGGAATGGGTGCTAACTCAACAGCTGTATTGAATAACTGGTCAACAAGTGTTGACAGGGTTTGAAGGCCAAGATAAAGTTTGAGAAAGAAATATTATGTTGCTTTTGAGAGTTCACTGTGTTAATTAAACGTTCAGTGTTTGTTTGGGCCTTAACTCTGTTATCTTTTAAGTTACTTTGAAATATGCTCTTTTTAAAAAATCCTCATTTTAATTACAGACTTATGGAGTTTTTGTTTGCTTAGTACATGGAGGGGTTTCTACCTGTTAAAAGTAGAGTCACTAAGTGCTTTGATTACTCAGTTTGGGGTGAAACAGTTTGTGGAATAGGTTTTCCATAAGTGCAGAATTAAATGGGGGTGTTTTTTATTAAACCGATACTAGGGCTGAGGAGGAATGATGTCAAGGGAAAGCATCATAGTGCTAAAACTTGTATATGTATTTATTTGGGGTATGCAGAATATTCAAGTGCTTGGTTTTATTTTGTTGCTAATTTTATGCTTTAAAAGGGGGCTATTTGATTCAAATTTTAATTGGAAAAAAGTTACTTAAATGTTGTACCAACTTATATTTCTGTAGCAACATCCATTTAATGACACTTCAGTGTGAAGCTTAAATTTGATCAGTAAATTCACTTAAAACTATGAAAGTAGTTTCATTTTTATCAAAATTAACATGAAGTTTAATATCTGGGCAACATAGAATTGGCCATGTGCCCCTGAAAGCAATCTTTCAGCTGCATATTGAGGCAAGGAGAGAATTTATCCTCAACTAGACTGAGAAGGAAGTGAGGTTAGATTACTCTTCTGTAAAGAAAATGGGCAAAAAAGGTAATGCTTCAGCATAGCTGGTTATTTTCAGACTGCAGAAATTAAACTTTACTTGGCTCAGCTTTAAAATGTTTCCCGTTCAGCTGAATTTTCACCTGTTTATCTGTATTTTTCTAATGGATGCATTTTATTGGTGTACATTTTAATTAACCACGGAATTTCTGCTATATACGGACAAAGAAAAGTGCATTCTGTTCTGCCAATTTAAATCTGTGATATTAGTTTTTCTACTTTGTTTCATCTATGGCTAGTAAAATATCCATTTGTTGTTTATATTAGATTAAAGAGAGATTGCATCCATTTGCCTTAATTGCTTGAAGGAAAGTTGACCTTGACCACTTCAAGCTCTGTGTTTCTAAAATTCCTGTAACTTCTGTATAACTGCAATAAAACCTTTTTAATATAGTCCAGCTGCTATTTTAAAAGCCACTTGTCCCTATTGTTGCTGAACATTCAACTGTTTACAAAAAGTGTGGCGTGTTGTTTTGTATGGCTAAGCACCGTTTTTTATTTGCCTTTTTGTTTCTTGGGGGTCACTTTAAAGGTGCTGTACTTCTTGTTTGCATGTTTGTGTTTTCTTTTCCCTTTTAGTGAGGGAGAATTGAATGTGTTTACTGAAATCCATGATGCTGCAGCAAGTGGTCTGGAAGCCTATGTGGTCTCATTTTTCAACATCTTAATTACCTTTGTGGAGATTAAATTTTAGGTCGTTGGATCTGCTGCAGGAGGTGCATCAAGGTGTATTTCACAGGGAGGGGTGAGGTTACCCTGAAAACCTGTCAGGCTTTGGGGAAGGGTTTTATTGTGGTATGGGATGGGGGAGGGGTGGTATTTGTTCTCAGTTTTGTTTGTTGTTTTGTTTGTTAGTTTGTTTTATGGAGAAGGATGAGAACTAAATCCACCTTCCTTCTCAGTGCTGACCTGCATCTGCCAAGCATTTAACTTAACCTAGAGCTGGACCCTGTTCCAGGTTAGTCCTTGGTTATGGTCAACAGCTCAATATCCAGATGGGAGATGCATGACAAGTGGGGTCCATTAGGGGTCTGTACTGGGACCAGTGCTGTTTAATATTTGCATTGATATAGACAGTGAGATTGAGTGTACCCTTAGCAAGTTTGCAGATGACACCTAGCTGGGTGGTGCAGTTGTAACACCAGAAGGACAGAATGTCATCCAGAGGGCCCTGGACCGGCTGCAGAAGTGGGGCTGTGAGAACCTCATGAGGTTCAACAAGGCCAAGTATAAGGTCCTACACATGGGTTAGGGCAATCCCCAATTTCAGTACAGGATTGGGGGTGATGTGTTTGAGAGCTGACCTGTGGAGAACTTGGGGGTGCTAGTTGATGAGAAGCTCAGCATGAGCTGGCAGCGTTAGCTTGCAGCTCAGAAGGCCAATTCTATCCTGGGCTGGTGGGGAGGGGATGATTCTTGCCTCTCTAATCCTTTCTTGTGAGCTGTCATGTGGAGTAGTGTGTCCAGTTCCAGGATATGGAACTGTTGGAACAGTTCCAGCGGAGGGCTACTAGATGAACAGAGGGCTGGAGCACCTTCCCCATGAGGACAGGCTGAGAGAGTTGAAGTTGTGCAGCTGGGAGAAGAGAGAAGGCTCTGAGGAGACCTTATAGCGACCTTCCAGTACCTGAAGGGGCTGCAGGAAAGCTGGGGAGAGACTGCTCACAAAGGCTCACGAAGTATAAACTGGAGAGAGGCAAATTTAGACCACAGATGAGGAAGAATTTCTTCAGGATGAGGGTGGCGAGGCCCTGGTGCGGGTTGCCCAGGGAAGCTGTGCCTGCCCCATCCCTAGAGGTGTCCACGGTCAGGTTGGATGGGGCCTTGGGCAGCCTGAGCTAGCGGGAGGTGTCCCTTCTCCTGGCAGGGGATTGGCACGGGATGGTGTTTAAGCTCTCCTGCCGCCGCCCGGCGGGAGGTGCCCCCGGGCGCTGTTTTCCCGCCCCGCCCCCCCCCGCCATCTTCCCCGGGCGGGATGGCGGCGGCCGCCTGGTGGTGCCCGAGCGGCGTGGCCGCTGCTCGGCAACCTGGCGTTCGCGCTGCTGCCGCCGCCGCTGCTGCGGCGCTGGGCGCGCCCCGCCGCCTCCCCGCACGTCTTCCTGGCCGGGCTCGGCCGCGCATACGGCGCCGTGTTCCGGCTCTTCATAGGCAGCCGCCTCCTCATCGTCCTCAACACCTTCGCGGCCGTGCGGGAGGCGCTGGTGCAGAAAGCGGAGGCGTTCAGCGACCGCCCCGCCGTCCCCATCGTCCTCATCATCACCCGCAGCAAGGGTGAGCGGAGCCGGGGGGGCGGGTCTCGCAGGGACCGGGGACCAGGAGAGGTCGGGCATCCCGCTGGCCGAGGGTTCCTGCCTGCTCAGGGGTTCCACCAGGGCGGGGGTGCTGCTCGATCTAGAGGACCCATCAGGAAAAAGCGTGGATCTGCTGGAGGGTCGGGAGGCGCTGCAAATGGATCTGAAGAGGCTGGACCGCTGGGCTGAGACCAGTGGTGTGAGGCTTAACAAGGCCATGAGGTTGGGGGTCCCATCAGGTCTAGGACCTCACCAGAGCAGGGATCCCTGCCTGGTCAAGGAGTCCCATCCAGTAAAGGTCCTTCATAGTCAAGGGGTTGTGGCCAGTCAAGGGTCTCAGCAGGTCAGGGGGCTTGGTCTCTGCCTTTTTGGGCATCCTACTAGGTCAAGGGTCCCACCAGGTCAGGCCTCCTGCATGGTCAGGGGTCCCGTCCAGGCAAGAATCTCACCAGGTTGGGGGTCACATCTAGTCAGGGGATCCCATCCAGTCAGGGGTCCTGCCTAGTAAAGGGTCCTGGCTCAGTTGGGAGGGGTCCTTCTTGCTCAAGAGGTTCCCTCTAGTCAAGGATCCCACCACGTTAGGGTTGGTGCCTGGTCGGGAGTCCCACTTAGTCAAGGTATCCCATTCAGTGAGGAGTCTTGTGCAGTCAAGGGTCACACCTGATCAGGGGTCCTGTCCCATCAGGGGATCCTATCCAGTCAAGGGTATCACCAGGTTGGGGATCCCATGGGGGCAGAGGTTGCATCCAGTCAAGTGTCTCATCACGTCAAGAGCTCCCTACCTGGTTGAGAGTCCTACGTGGTTAAGGTGTCATCTCCAGTCAGGGTTCACACCTGGTCAGGGATCCCATTTGGTCAAGGGTCCCTCCAGGCTGGGACTCCCACCAGGTCAGGAGTTGCATCCAGTCAAGGGTCCCACTTGGTCAATGGGTCCCTGCCTTGTTGGAGGTCCCACTTGATCAAGGTTCCTGCTAGGTCAAGGATCCATCCAGGTCAGGGATCCCACCTGGTCAAGGGTCCTAGTGGGCTGGGGGCTGTGTCCAGTCAAGGGTCCCACTAAGTCAAGGAGTCCCACCTGGTCAAAGGGTCCTGCTTGGTTAAGGGTTCCTTCAGGTTGGGTGTCCCAGCTGGCCAAGGATCCTGCTTGGTCAAGGGTCCCTCTAGGTTGGGGGGTTTCACCAGGTCAAGGGTCCTGCTTGTTCAGGGGTCCCACTCGGTCAGGGGGTCCTGTCCAGTCAATGGTTCCTCCAAGCTGGGGATCCCGCCGTGTCAAGGGTCCTGCTTAATCAGGGTTCCGCTCATTCAGTGAACCTGGTACTGCTGGCTCCTGGGATTTCTACACTAATTGGATTGACTAGCCAGTGCAACCCTATAGCATGCTTCACACCATATTTTATAGCCTGTCTCAAATCATATATTTAATTGCAAATACCTCAGAAATGTCTGTTTCAGCACCCCAGGAGCTGGGGTGGTGGAGCACTGGAACAGGCTCCCCAGGGAGGTAGTCATGGCACCAAGCATAATGCTCAAGAAGCATTTGGACAATGCACTCTAGCATATGATGTGAATTTTGGGATTGTCCTGTGCAGGGATAGTAGTTGGACTCAATGATCCTTGTGGGTCCCTTCCAACTCAGGTCATTCTGTGATTCTGTGCTGGAATGAGCCGTCTGCTTGCTTTTTGTTTGTCAGAAAGGGTGCAGAGAGAAACGTGCCCTGCTTTCGGAGAACACAGCATCCCTGTGAGCTCCTCTGTGCCTGCCATGCATGACAGCTGAGCTCACTGGGGCCAGAACACCTGATAGTATTACCTCTGCATACAGGAGAGAGAATGGCATTTATGCAGGGATGTAAGGAACAGCTAGCAGGTTGCCTGGGGCCTCTCTGGTTTTAATTGTATCAGGAGATGAAATCTTGAATGCTTTGGCAGCGGTGTGAAATAATTGTTTGCATTCCCACTTCTTGCCAAGGTAACCATAGTGAGAGCAGGCTTCTGTGGAGCTTACCTGCACACAAGCTCCTGTTCCTGAGATGTTTGCAGGTATCTTATTCTGCTTGTCAAAACTTAAGGAGCATATTTGGGGTTTCTTTGAATAGGTCAAAGGGGAGTTTACTAGCTTTTGCAAAAAAAAAAAAAAGGGTATGGGGCATTTAAACACTTGAAGGCAGTATCTCAGTTAGAATTTCTTCATGCTTAGCTCTGTTAGAGATCTCCATGTTTGTGGAAAACTTTTTCAGTTTAGGAGGGGTAGCCCAGGGAGACTTGTTAATGTCCTTACTGTGTTGTAAAACTTTTTTTTTTTTTTTTTGAGGCCAGGGAAGTCTCTTGGTTATGTGCCTGAAACTTTTTATCTTCTGGTTTTTACTGTACCAGGAGTACCCCTGTGAAGATAAGAGGAAGGTTGAGGGACCTAGATCTCGTTTATTAAAAAGCAGTCAAGTACCATTGCTATTGTTGGTTTAAAGGATAAAAAAATAAAATGGTTATTTATATTGGTTTAATGATACTGATATGAGACAGTTCTTACTGGCCTGTAGGTGTTAGAGTGCGTGAATATTTTTAGGTTGGGTACATTCAGCAGGGACTGGAGGAGAAAAGGGGAAGAGCAGTTAGACATGAGATCAGTTTTAGTGGTGCTGTAAAACTGCATGTTCAGGCTCGTGGCAGATTTCTTTTTTCTTGAATGCTGTGAATTTTGTGAGTTTCTTGAGTTTTGCGTCTCCACTAGGCTGTTCATCAATGTTTTGACAGAAGAGTAGCCAGGGCAGTTAGCAGCTTCTGTGGGTGGATGTTCCAGAGGAGTTGGAAGTGTCAAGGAGGCAGTTGTCCTGAGTGTGCTGTGGCCAGGTACAGGGACTGTGCCAGCGTCTGCTGTGCTGTGGCAGGGATGTTATGTTGCTTTACATCTGGTTTTATCTGGAAGGTCACTATAGCTGCTCCCAGGCATGAGGACTGTTACGCGACGGTTGCCCAGCTGTCCATAAAACTTATATATCACTTGCATTAGGTGGCTCAGCAAACTGAATTGCTGTAGATGGGGAATACTGTAGAATGAACCACAGGGGCAGTGTACTTTGCATACACAAAGGGAGAAGTCAACAGACATCAGGAGTGTGGGCCTGCCTGTCCCCTGTGCAAGGAGGTTCTCCAATAGCTACTGAGGTCACAGTTATTTCATTTATCATTATGGTATTACATTATTTCATTTTATTTATCCACAGATTTCTCGTTCTAGCTGTACATTTCTTCTTGATTTATTCTCCTTTTTGCTTTACAAGCTATGAACATTAAGTTCTAATAGAAATGTGGGTTATGTTAAGTATTGAAACATGGTGTATTTTTCTGTTGCTACTATCTTATGGCCATTTGCCTTCCTTTTAAATTTAACATTAAGATTTGCGGTTGGCAGAAGAGTCGATGTTGCTTGTATAAAGCAACTTTTTATTTCCATAAAAAAACAGGTGGGGCATCACTTTACCGGAACAAAAGCAGAAGTAGCCCATGTTTTGATGACTTTAAATTTTCTCAGGTTAACCATGGAGTATGTTAGAAACAGCAGGTCGTGTATTTGGTTGCAGTTCAGTATGTCTGGTGTGGTCTATTAATTCTAAAAAGGAGATGTTTCTGTTTGTAAGCTGAGCAATATTTATATTTGCAGCTGAGAAATTTAATGTCAGCTGTTTCGCAATGACACAAGCATGAAGAACATGTGCCTAGAGGCATCAAAACTGTTGAGATGCAAATCAAGTAGATTTTTGCCAAGTGACTCTAAACCTGTCTTCATCTTCGTCTTTGCAACATGTATATCCTGTATTTTGATTATAGTAAAAGAAGAACCTTGCTTATCGTAAACGTATGCACGCAAACAGTATTGACAAGTTTCTATAATACGAAGGGGCAAAGAAATGCAAACCTGTTTGTATTTTAATGTCTTCTGTTCTGCTTTGCTGAAGGAATTTGTGTCTCAAGGCAGTGAGAAGGCTATAGCTAACAGAGCTAACAGTTCCTACAAAATCATTGCCATTTGTAATAAAGCATCTACAGTAACTTTTCTCCAGCTGTTAGTGTCTTGCGAAGACTGATTAAACTATTGCTGTAGTTGTTACATTCAATTCACCGATTGGGAAAACAAGGGCCAGGATTTCCTGATGCTATTGTAAGGAACCTAGTGCTCTTCCTTTACCTTCTAGCCTGCTGCTTGGGTTAGATTTACTACATATTGTTTCCCTTTCTTCTGGCTCTTGGGTTGCCAGCCTGTCTAACGTTTTCTTCTTGAAAATTGAGCGTTTGCGTTTCAGACTCTGTGTTCCTCTTCCAGGTGTTATCTTTGCACCATATGGCCCTGTCTGGAAGCAACAGAGGAAATTCTCCCTCTCAACACTGCGTCACTTTGGAGTAGGAAGACTCAGCTTAGAGCCTAAAATCATTGAAGAGCTCAAGTTTGTAAAGGAGGAAATGCTGAAGCACGGAAAGGATCCCTTTAATCCTTTTCCAATCATTCGCAATGCAGTGTCCAATGTTATCTGTTCCATGGCCTTTGGCAGACGTTTTGACTATGAAGATGATGAGTTCAAGACAATGCTGAAGAACATGGCCCGTGCTCTAGAGCTAAGCGTGAGCAGCCATATGATGCTGGTCAATATCTGCCCTTGGCTGTACTACCTTCCCTTTGGGCCTTTCCGGGAACTTCGGAAAACAGAATTAGATATTACTGCTTTTCTGAAGAAAATAATTGCACAGCACAGGGAAACTCTGGATGCAGCAAATCCCAGGGACTTCATTGATATGTACTTCATCCACGCAGAAGAAGAGAAGAATAACAAGGAAAGCAGTTTTAATGACGACTACCTGTTTTTTATCATTGGCGATCTCTTCATTGCAGGCACAGACACTACGTCCAACACAATTCTGTGGTGCCTGCTCTACATGTGTCTCTACCCAGAAGTACAAGGTAAGACTATTTTTATTCTGGGTGCTTTATTCCAGACTCTAAAGCTTCAGGTGGATGTTCAGAAACAGAAGCAAACAGGGACAGCAGAGAAGTTGTTTGGAGTGCAAATAGCACACGCGTACAGGTAATTTGAAAAGTTGAAATGTAAATCAGATATTTTCTGTCCTGCTATGCTGTGACCATCTCTAGGTTAGTGCTATATTTTAATATATCTGAATTGTCCTTTAATTTATGCATTTCTTGTGTTTTGGGACAACTTTATTTTTCCCAAGTAATTCCAGGGAACCTTGGTGTGTTTCAAAGGCTTTGGCAACTGTGACATTCCAGGCCTACAGTAGTGATATAAACTATGTGCGATATGTAGTGGTTTTTATGCCTCCATAAGAAGGGAGTTTCTTGAGCCCAGCGGCAGAGTCTGGGGAGGTGAAACACCACCTGCTGTAGAGGAAGATCAAATTAGGGTCAGCTTAAGGAAACTGGACTTACAGAAGTCCATGGTGCCAGCTGGTCAGTGTCACAGGAAGGCCTCTTGCCTTGAATGGTCATGGCAGTTGGGTGGGTTGCTGATGAAGATGGAGGTGAGGGAGAAAGACACAGGCAGCACGTGGCCCCAGAGGAGAAGCAGAAGGAACTGGGCTTGTTCAGTGTTAGGTGACTGAGAGGAGACCTTATGCTGTCTATGACTACCTGATCAAAAGATGCCAAGACAATGGAGGCAGCTTCCTCTGAGGTGTGCAGTGGAGGGAAGAGAGGCAGTAGAGACAGTCTACAACAAGAACATTCTGATCAGACACTGGGAAAAAAAATTCCCAATGAAGACAGCAAGGAGTGCAACAGGTTGCGCCAAGAATTAACAGAATCTCCAATTTTGCAAGTATATGGTGGGGTATGACCATGAGTAGGCTTATTTACCCTCAGAGTTAGATCCAGCTTGAAAGATGGCTTTGTTTTGAGTAAGGGTTTAGATCAGATGACCTCCAGAGCTTCCTTACAATCCAAATTCTTCAGTGCTACGATCTGGTTACTGTTTGTGATAAAGTTCTAGAAAACTACTTGAAAGTTGTTGTGGATATGAAAAATACTAGTGGTGGTGGAGAGGTTACTATATTAAATTAGTTAGTTTTCAGGAATAATTAGGAAACACTTCCATCACCGAAAATTTAACATTCATTTTGACTAAATATTTTCCCATACTGAGTCTTGTTGCAGTACATGTGGTTGCAAAGCCAGCATTTTCTTTAGTACTATTTAGCAATTTTAGATTTAGGTTAAATTTAAGAAAAATAAAGCAGTTGATTTATTAATTTATTAGCAGCTTCTACTATCATCCTACATGATTTCCACCGGGAACATTGTCAGTTATATGGAGACTGGAAACCTTGGCAGGATGTAGGTTTTCTACTTAGGTCATTCTACCTTAGTTTATAGTAGTGAAGCATTTCCTAACGAGACTACTGCTTTTGCTAGACTTCTTGCTAACCTGAAGGGTAAACCTCAAATTATCCAAGAATATAAACCTGGAATTCTTCTGGCAAGTATTTGAGATTTTGAGGTTTTCATGTGCTGCAGCTGCTTTGCAAATAAGCAAATAGATACTTGTGTAGAGCAACTATCTGTCTGGAATAATCTATTTAAATAGGTCAAGATCATAGTTTATTGCACAAATCAACCAAATTGTTGAGCAAAGATTGCAAAATAGGACATTGATTCAGTACATGGCAGAGAGTCCACTGAGGACATATGTGGAAAAAAAATTATTGTGTAGGCTCATTCTTCTGATTTTACTGGCTGTGTGCTTAACTCGATATGCAGTTACGTGAATTAGATATGTTATAAATTACAGAAAGGACATCAATAAGAATTTTGTGTTTGTTTATTTTTTTAACCCTTTTCCTTATTGCCTGCTACTGTGCATGTATATGCATGTCAGTTTTCTCTGCTGATCTCATTATATTTTTATTGCCTCTGATTTCCCCCTTATGCCTTGGCTGTTGTAAAACAATATAAATAAGCTTGGGGGTCCACAGTGTATCACTTAAAACTAAGTGATGTCATTTTCTTACTTCTAGTATCCCATTCCTTATGTATCTTGATTGTCCGGGGGTCACGTTTGGTTGGGTGTTTCTTTTCTTTCCTGATAATCTGTTTCTGTTATCCCATAGCTGAGAAACCTGAATTGCATAACTTTTAGCAGTAGCAAATGTTGCAGATGCTTTCTGGAAAGACATATTAAGGGTTAACATGAAGAAATCTGTGGAAGACAGTTTAGCTTTTTACATGAAAAATTAGAAGGGTGGGTGTGCACGTGTGTGTGTGCATGTCTGCTCGTAGGGAGGCAGTGGGCAGTACTTGGGTTGGTCTGCTCCCTGACTTGATTATGGTCGTTGATTTAGAATCATAGAATCATAGACTCATGGAATAATTTGGGTTGGATGGGACCTTAAAGATCATCTAGTTCCAACCCCCTGCTATGGGCAGGGGCATCCCACTCCATCAGGCTGCTCAAGCACCCATCCAATCTGGCCCTAAACACCTCCAGAGATGGGGCATCCACAACTTCCCTTGGCAGCCCGTTCCAGTGTCTCACCACTCTCATGGTGGAGAAATTTTTCCTAATGTCTAGTCTAAATCTGCCCTTCTCTAGTTTATACCTATTCCCCCTTGTCCCATCAACACAAGCCTTTATGAAATAGTCCCTCTCCAGCCTTCTTGTAGGCTCCTTTCTGGTACTGGAAGGTCACTATAAGGTCTCATCAGAGCCTTCTCTTCTCCAGGCTGAACAACACCAACTCTCTCAGCCTGTCCTTACAGGGAAGGTGCTCCAGCCCTCTGACCATCTTTGTAGCTCTCCTCTGGAACTGTTCCAACAGTTCCTTATCCTTCTTATGTTTAGGATTTCAGAACTGGACACAGTACTCCAGATGAGGTCTCACAAGAGAGGAATAGAGGGACAGAATCACCTCCCTTGACCTGCCAGCCATGCTTCTTCTGATGCAGCCCAGGATACAGTTGGCCTTCTGGGCTGTGAGCAAACACTGCCAGCTCATGTTGAGCTTCTCATCACCCAGCACCCCCAAGTTCTTCTCCACAGGTCAGCTCTCAAACACATCATCCCCCATCCTGTACTGAAATTGGGGATTGTCCCAACCCACATGTAGGACCTTATACTTGGCCGTGTTGAGCCTCACGATGTTCTCGCAGGCCCACTTTTCCATTGTGTCCAACTGACTTCTGAAGATCTGTGAGATTTTTAAACAAATGAAAGTGGAGCAATTCAAACAACATGTTGTTAGCAGAGAACTCTTGAAGTCTCTGTTTTTGCAGTTGATGATGTCAGCAGGGGTTTGGCTGCTTTCTGTATAGTTCCACATGTCTTTACAAACTTTGAAGTGTTGTTCAGGATAAAATGCTGGTGTGACGTTTGGTATGAGACAGTCTCTTTTTTTTGTTGTTGTTATATTGAAAACTTTACTTACTTAAATTATTGTTGATGTGCGTACCAGAATAGAGGGCTGTAGTGTAGGCTTATAGCAGGTTCTTGAGAGCCACACCGTTATGAAAGCTCTTGCTGTTGAGGTTTTTTTTACTGTGTTCCTCATTTGGGAACTTGTCTCCTAGCAAACCCAGCAGGTGGCAGCAAGTGTTCATTGAAGACAGTTGGTATGGCATTGCTGAATGCTTCTGTGGAAACTGAGAAACTTTTAGCTTTGAGCTTTTATTTACTCCTGAGTCAGTGCTAAGGAGAGAAAAGCACAAAAACTCAGAGCATCAGCAGCCTGAATTCTTGGTATTGGCAAAGGCTAGCAGGACGATAGCAGAGGCAATATTCAGGTCATGAAGTGTAAAAAATGAAAACTGACAAATTATTTTTGATTGAAGGTTAATTTTGAGGTCTCCTCTTTCAAGATTTTGTTTTGCTTTGTTGCCTGATTCCAGGTTACCTGGAAGAACGGGCATATTATATTGTACATGGGTGAAGCATATCTCACATCTTGGGAACATCTATGAAGAGAATTACTTTTATGCTGAGCCTTTACTGAGAAGGAAGGGGCGAACAAATATTTTGACACTTTATGCCTCACATGAGTGAGAGGGGAGATTAGCTTATTAACTTCTGGTTTTCCTTTGCAGAAGGGCTGTGTGAGGGAATTAGCATCTGCTGCTCCCTTTCGAGGGAACTGAGGAGTAGGTGAATTTAGGTTTTGTGAATAGAAAGTAGGAAACAGCACGACGAAGTTAAATGGCATCAGTGCTTGTAATAAGAGCATCAGAATTTCTGCTCCAGAATAAAGTACCTAAAGCAACTGCATGAAAAATTTTCCCATATCTGCACCACCTTTGCCAGTTTTGAGAACTGTATCTCTCCGGGGACAGGGGCCAGCTCAGGCATGGACTGCATGCAGTCTCTCTCCTCTTTTTTTTATTCATTCAAACCCAGGCCAGAAGCTTGTTGTTTTCACCATTCAAAGTGCTGTGTAGTTAAACTCTTAAACTAAGATTATGAATACTTTTAGAAACGGAGCAGAACTTTCCTGGCACTTTTCCAATACAGAAGTGCTAGCAATGTCTGTCATCTCAATAGCTTTACTCTTGACAGTTGTCAAGATTGCATTTGGTTGTTTTGTTCTTAACTGACTCTGTTCTTAAGGCTTATGGTGGCATAGTTCCTTCAGCTAGGGATCATGTGTCATGTAGTCATTTTTGACAAATCTATGTAAACAATGAAGCACGGGCAAATGAAATTGAGATGATGTCTTCTCACATATTGTGCATCTTTTCTTATTTTTTATTTTGCTCACTTCTTTTGAACAGAGAAGGTCCATGCAGAAATTGAAGCAGTTCTAGGACGTGACAAAGTTCCCTCTCTTACCCACAAGGCTCAAATGCCCTTCACAGAAGCCACCATTTTGGAAGTGCAGAGGATGACTGCAGTTGTTCCCCTTTCTATTCCTCGAATGGCCTCAGAAACTGCTGGTGAGCATTATTAGAGATTTTTTAATACAGCATTTCTTTTGTGGGTGAAAGTCTGCTGGAGTATCTAGAGAGAATCTGCAAAGACCTTGTTTATGTATTAGACATGTAATCCAAGTATATAAAATGCCACTTAGAGACAGTAGGTGGGCTTGAGATACCCCTCTATTTAAGCAGCATGTCTGATCGAACATCCAGAAGTTCTCTAATTTAGAGCCTTTTTTTTTCTGCGGGTCAGCTTGTGTTGATTGATGTGCTTAGTGGTAGCTGGCAGTTGGGACTCCACCTTTGTACCTGAAATAGCAGAGTTGGTTTTGACCATCTGACACAGAGGTCTGAAAACATCAAATTGAAGCTTGAAAGGTTTGTTAAAGCTTGAAAGGTTTATGCTGTTGAGCTTTGCATCTACAGAAAACAATAAAGAATATCGTTTTCCAAGTCATCCTGTTGGCTACGTGTTTTCATAAACATAGCTGGACACTGGCTGAAGCGAGTGGAGGTAGCAATACTTGGCTTTCAAACTAGTACTGAGCTGATCTGCTCTTTTAAATGTTTTGGCTTGCAGGACAGTGAAGTGCAAAAAGCTGAAAGCTAGTCACTTCAAAACCCTTTGGTGAAGAAAGCTCAGATGTATTTCTAATGATTGCTGCGGCCTTTACCCTACTGGCAACTGTTAGTGTAACTTGATGTCTTTCCAGCTACTCTGACCTGTGTGATTCTGATCCAGGCAGTCTAGGAGAGATCACCTTTGCCTTAAGCTCCTGCTTCATTTGCAGCCCACAGCTAGGGATCTGTATCATTTTATGATACCTCCTAGTCATCTCTTTAATAAGTAGAAGTCTCTTACTTATGTTTACATCTAGCAACTTGTCAGATCATTTGTCTCTGTGCTTTTGTTTAAAGTGCTGCAGGGATATACTATTCCGAAGGGCAGTGTGATTGTGCCCAACTTGTGGTCAGTACACAGAGATCCTAACATTTGGGAGAAACCAGATGAATTTCAACCATCGAGATTTCTGGATGAAAATGGCCAGCTAATTAAGAAAGAGTCGTTCATTCCTTTTGGGATGGGTAAGATATCCACATGCAGCCAGCAGCTGATGGGGGGTGAGGGTGGTGTTTCAAGTGTAGGGCCGTGGAGGTGTGAGATGTGAAAGTTGCACATAGGACCAACTACAGAACTTGTTCTATTATTATGGTTCGTGGCTTGCAAAAT
This sequence comes from Piaya cayana, assembly GCA_013389865.1. Taxonomy (NCBI): domain Eukaryota; kingdom Metazoa; phylum Chordata; class Aves; order Cuculiformes; family Coccyzidae; genus Piaya; species Piaya cayana. The sequence goes on from WAAB01022404.1 coordinate 90,446, forward strand.
GGGTTGTATTCCAGAAAGCTCCAGTTGTCAAACAGAAATGTTGACTTGTTCTTCGACAAAACTTTTGCTGTATTGTAAATTGTTGTTTTAAATGGAATAATTTCTAAAAATATACATTGCTGATGTAAATGCTGTTAATACAAAGCAGTATAGCTGAGCGAGGCTTAGACTCAAATACGGGAGACCAAAGCTTCAGAGTTCATAGCTTGATAGTAGCTTGAGCCTTTGTGTTTGGACTATGCTAGCATGGGAATTGCATGTGTGATAGCAAATGGATCAACAGTATACAAACAGTAATATATTTGTCTTTTCTAACTGTTCTTTAGGTAAACGTGTGTGCATGGGAGAGCAGCTGGCAAAAATGGAGCTGTTCCTAATCTTTGTAAGTCTAATGCAAAGTTTTACCTTTTTGTATCCTGAAAATGCTGCAAAGCCATCTATGGAAGGAAGGTTTGGTTTAACTTTAGCTCCATGTCCATTCAATATAATAGCTTTGAAGAAATGATATAATGTCAAAAACGATTAAGCAAAGAAATACTTTGCTTTTAAAATCCAGCTTTGTTTTGTTTCCATCTTACTTTGCTACTTTCTTTCCAGAAAAACACCCAACTGCACAGACTTTCATAGTCAGTGAGAATGATCCATGTGCATTTCTGGAAAGAGATTTTTATTTTTTTGTGTCAGCTGTTACATTCCACAGATGGACTGACAGCATAGTTTGCAATTTGATATTAAAACTTGATGTTCTTAACCCCTCTGTCTATAAGCTATTACTATCAGTTTGTCAAATATTAGTTATTGGAGAATAGTCCAAAACATCTGTTAATGCTTTAGCAAATAGTAATTGTTATTTTGGTAAAAGCAGTACATAAACAATTAATTTGCCAGATGAGTGAAGGACATCACCTAATACAGAAAGGATTAATGAATGGGAGAGTATTAGCATTTTCTATGTTAAAGCAACATTATAACTGAGCTTAAAAAATGACAAATACTTTTTGGAAATGACTGAATTACACTTTTGGTAACCTTGGAGGATTCTTTCTTGCAACTAAATCACAGGTGTAGATTGGATCAAATCAGTCTGAATTCCTGGATCCAAATATTCGTGACTATCAGAACTTGTTAAAAACAAGCAGGCATCAGCTCTTAAAAATTCAGGTTTGGAAGCCAAGTAAATCCTTGAATATTAACATAAAAGCAGTGTGCAGTGTCTGGATACAGATATTTTATCTCAGAATATAAATGAGAGATTTCTCTAACAAGAAACAGCAGAAATCTGTTCTCTCTGCTACTAAGCAGATACTGAAGATGACATCTGTGCTGCCACTTCACATTTGCTGTTTTCCCCATGATAGCAGTGGCATCTTGTTTTCTGGCTGCAGTCTAGGTGAAACCAACAGCCTGTTCATCAGGGAAGACTCTACATGCTTAATCCTGAAGTTCAGGCTTGCACTCAGGTCTTTAATTTACAGGCATTGTAGCTGGTACTGCCACAGCCTGTTTGGCATTGGGAACTGGAGCCTTCATGAATAGGGCACTACAGGCGTAGGCCTCAGACATTTAGGCATGGAACATGAGGAGTCTGACAAAATTGAGGTTTGCATATGAAGGCTTTCTATCTAATAACTTCTATATGGTGTTAAAAGATCTCTAATTCATATAATATCAGGGTATCAGTACCTTACTCTCTTCACGTGCAAAAGTTTTGTGCTGTTTATCACTATCAAACCGATTACCAGGAAAGCCTGTTCTTAGGTGTTCCAGAAGGCGGCGCTCAATCTTGTCTCTTATTTGAAGGACGTTGAAAGTGATCTTTTGGAGGACATGTAACAATTAACTTTTAAATAATTGTTCTTAAATCTCTTTATATGTCTTTTGATCTAGCAGAATTTCACATCAGATATAATAAGTACATATGTACTCTTCTAAGGAAACACTGGCTTCCTAATGTCAAACTCACGAGAGTGGAATGTGAAATTGACTGTATCCATAGCAGAAACTAAACCTAAATTGCAAAAGAAGAGTCTACTCTTCATCTTTAAATTAATCTCTAGTTTTGTCACTTTTTAACTTATAAAAGCCAGGTAGTGCCTAGCAAAGACTCTAAGATTGTTAATTTGGATTTAAATTAATGTCTTCTGTTAGTTGTTTTGAACAGCAGAGTGGCTTAATTTCTGAATGACCTATCTGGTTGGTCAGATACCCCATTGTTTGTGAGAGATCTTCTAGTTCTTATATAGGCTAAATTTTGACTTAATAGGTTAGCCTATGCTCAGGTTATTTTTTCCCTTTGAACTTTTTGAAAAGCCCATAGCATAATAACAAGTTGAATTTTGTACCAGCGCTGCTAAACTTGCACTAAAAACTGATGTTATTGGAGTAATAAGCACTTCTTTCCTTAACTTTCCTTTTTTCCAATGAATAAATAGCTTCTGTACAGTTGGGATTTTTCTCCGGAAAAATCTTGTTAATATATGCTTAATTGCAAAGCTAAAATTAAGTGTTGATAATGTTTATCTTTCTGTTGAAATGCCTATATAACCAACATAATGATGTTGGTGTGCAGCTGATCACTTTATATACAATACTTGTCCTTTTAATGAATGAGGACGCATTTGAAAAGCACTTTAGTATGTTTTATTTTACAGAGTCCAAAGAAGACACAATTCATGTAATTCCCTAGTATGTGGGATTGTACATATTTGTGCTCATTTTGGCTGCTGGGTTTAGTTTAAAATGTCACTTTTGAAAAATATTCTTGAAGAATTGTCCTTCTACAAACAGTATTTTGAAATGTGGGTTTTGGTTATACCTATAATCAAACACTGCATAGTGTGACAAGCTAAAAATAATGTGAAGGTGCAACCATGTCAATGTCTGTCAGAACACAGGGCACTGTTGGAAATGACAGTAATGATGCCTTTCATGCGTTTCAGATGTACTGAAATTTTCACAGGATGCCATGAAAGTAGCTAAACAATAGCATAAAAGCAACAAAATGTTAGTGGTATTAAAAATACGTTGCCATCTCTGGTAAACTGTAAGTGGAGTTGTAGCAGATTTGGTTTGTATTTGTCAATGTATCCTTCCCCTTCCTTTTTTAAGCAGAGGAAGCATCTCAATTGCCTTACTGGAAAATGTTTATATACATGTATAGCTGTTTCTGAATGCTGAGAATGTCTTTATTTCTAAAAATGACTTCAGACTTTGCTTCAGTGTAATTTTATTTTTAATAAAGTAATACACAAATAAGCATTCAACGGTTTTGTGTACTTAAACTACTTACTTGTTGACTAGGTTCATGATTTTGAGTGTTTTACCTCTTACAGAAAAAAACTTTTCAGCAAGAAGATGTTACCGAATGTTTTAGATGAGCAGTCAAGGAGGTGGGGAAATAAAGTGATACTGGAAAAATACAATGCCAGGCATATTACGATGAAATGATAGAAAGGGAATGTCTGTTCATTCTCTCAATGCAGTTTTAAAAACAGTTACTCAAAATAAAAGGAGAGGGAAGGTTAGAGGTGAGGGAAGTAACAGGGTGAGTTACAGGTGAGTTAGGTGAGTTATCACTGGGAGCGCACTCTAAGGAATGAGGTGAGATGGAAATTGCAGTCAGTTTGAGGTGGTTTTTTGTTGGACACCTGGCATGGAAGGCTTCACAGAGTGGAGGGCGGAGAGGGAATGGGGGTACCCAGGTTGAGCCTAGAGTGGGAGGCAGGAGATCCTTGCACAGGGGCTGAGGACACAGCTACACACTTGTGGTAAAGGAGTGGAAGTGAGCGCTGCCCTGTACGGAGAGCTGGGTGCTCAGGAGCAGCAATGGTATGTGGAAATCCTGCTTCTTACACCCTGGAGTTAGACTGCAGGTAGTTTGGCAAGTTGATATTTTTTAGGGAGTTTCCTTAGTTACCTGCTCAGCTGTCACTTGCACACACAAAGAACAGGAACTCTGAGTCTCTGGCCCCATCCAACACCTCCAGGGATGGGGCAGCCATGACTTCCCTGGGCAACACGTGCCAGGGCCTCACCGCCTTCATGGTGAAGAAATATCTCCTAACACCCAGTCTAAATCTGCCCCTCNTTTTAGGGAGTTTCCTTAGTTACCTGCTCAGCTGTCACTTGCACACACAAAGAACAGGAACTCTGAGTCTCTGGCCCCATCCAACACCTCCAGGGATGGGGCAGCCATGACTTCCCTGGGCAACGCGTGCCAGGGCCTCACCGCCTTCATGGTGAAGAAATATCTCCTAACACCCAGTCTAAATCTGCCCCTCTCCCACGTAAAGCCATTCCCCCTTGACCTACTATTCCACATCTTACTTTGTAAAAGGTCCCTCCCCAGTTTTCCTCCAGCCTATTTCAGGTACTGGAAGCTGCTCTAAGGTCTCCCCTCAGCCTTCTC
>WAAB01022405.1:7053-20895 GCA_013389865.1 Piaya cayana
CCATCGCCCTCTCAGGGATCCCCATCAGCCAGGAGGAGAGTCCTTTTATTCTCTTGCCGGGCCCTAAAGGGGAGCAGCCCCCCCCTCCAGTCCACTCAGTCCATATATATCTATAGGTTACTCCCCCTGCCTCCTTCCCTGTCCGTTTAGCACATCCCCCCGTCTGCTCAACCCATACATGTCTATGGGTTATCCCCCCTCCACGTCTGTTCAGTCCATATATACCTATAGATTAAGCCCCCTCCCAGCCCTCTGTGTCCATTCAGTCCATATATATCTATAGGGTAGCCCCCCCCTGCGGCCTCCCTGTCTGTTCAGCCCATATAGATCTATGGGTTACCCCCCCCGCCCCTCTCTTCAGTCCATATATATCTATATGTTAACCCCCCCCAGCCCTCTGTGTCTGTTCAGTCCATGTGTATCTATATATTAACCCCTCCCAGCCCTCTGTGTCCATTCAGTCCATATATATCTATAGGGTAGACCCCCCGTGCCCTCCCTGCCTGCTCAACCCATATAGATCTATGAGTTACCCCCACCCTACCTCATCTGTTCAGTCCATATATAGCTATATATTAACCCCCCAGCTGTCTGGGTTTGTTCAGTCCATACATATCTATAGATTAACCCCCCACCCCAGCCCTCTGTGTCCTTTCAGTCCATATATATCTATAGGGTAGCCCCCCTGCGCCCTCCTTGTCTGCTCAGCCCATACATATTTATGGGTGATCCCCCCTCCACGTGTGTTCAGTCCATATATATCTAGAGATTAAGCCCCCTAGTCCTGTGTGTCCATTCAGTCCATATATATCTATAGGGTAGACCCCCTGCGCCCTCCCTGTCTGTTCAGCCCATAGAGATTAACCCTCTGCTGCCCTCTGTGTCCATTCAGTCCATATATATCTATAGGGTAGCCCCCCTGTACCCTCCTTGCCTGTTCAGCTTATATATATCTATAGGTGCCCCCCCCAGCACTCTGTGCCCATTCAGTCCATATATATCTATAGGTTCCCCCTGGGAAGGGCTGGGGGTGCCTCCCCCCGGCTCTGTGAGCGGTGTGGGGGGCACCGAGCCCCCCCCCATCCCCCCCGTGGTTTAGGCGTCCCGGCTGTCTGGTGTCCCTGGCTCCCCCCGGACCCCGTTCCCAGCCGCCAGCGTGCTGCTTTTAGCTGCTTTTATCTCCCTCCAGCCGCTGGGATGGCTCGGGATTGTGCTGGAAAGGCAAAACTACCACACATGCAATTAACGGAGGCCTCGGTGGCACGAAAACCTCGGCACCCGTGAGGCCAAGAGGGCTCGGTTGGCGATGGGAAAGGGCACGCAGAGCGAAAGCCTCAGGTTCTCGTGCCTTTTCCGAAAGGCAAAAAAAGCTTCCCCCGTGTTTGCGCTTCAAAGCTGGAATGTTTGATGGAAGCGCTCGAGTCTCGCCGTCGCTCTCGAGCTGCCGTGCCAAGATTTCCTAAAGGCGCTTCCGTGTCTTCCCTTGTGCAATGGTTTGAAATAGATGCGGAATTGGAAAGGGCTTCACCAGGCCGCCTCTTGAGATGAGCTCGGAGACGGTGGAGGGAGGTTTTAAATGCAGATGTAAATCTTGGCCTGAAGAGGTGGTTAGAGCCTTGTTTTGGAAGGAAGGGAGCGTTGGGGCGATAAAGCCGCTGAATCAGAAGCGCAGGTACAGCGGAGGGCGAGCGTCTGGCGCCTGTGGAAGGTGTAAGGCTGTGGGTGACGGGGAATCTTGTGACTTTGGGACCTGGAGGAAGATGAGCGGAGGTTATGGCTGCAGGAGGGCATCAGGTACCCAGCTGAGTTAGCTCAAGGACACACATAGTTATTCCATGTATTAGACTCGTAAATGCATCTGGATGCTGCTGCTGTTTGTGTAGAACAGTTTCTATGCGTTATTATTTATCCTGGAGAAGAGGAGGCTGAGGGGAGACCTCATTGCTCTCTACAACTGCCTGAGAGGAGGTTGCGGAGAGGAGGGAGCTGGGCTCTTCTCCCAAGGGACAGGGGACAGGACGAGAGGGAATGGCCTCAAGCTCCACTACGGGAGGATCAGGCTGGACATTAGGAAAAAATATTTCATGGAAAGGGTCATTGGTCAGTGTCAGAGGCTGCCCAGCGAGGTGGTTGAGTCCCCTTCCCTTGGAGGGGTTTAAGGGCCGGGTGGCCGAGGTCCTGAGGGCCATGGGTTAGTGATTGATGGGAGTGGTTGGACTTGATGATCCAATGGGTCTTTTCCAACCTGGTGATTCGATGATTCTGTGATTACCCATGAGAATTTAAGGAGCTCTCCATTAATGACTCTAAGTGGGAGAAAGGTAGATTTAGGCTAGACATAAGGAGGAATTTCTTCACGATTGGGGGTGGCCCAGGTTGCCCAGAGCAGTGGTGGCTGCTCCATCCCTGGAGGGGTTCGAGGACAGGTTGGATGGGGCTTGGAGCACCTGATCCAGTGGGAGGTGTCCCTGCGCATGGCAGATGATCTTTAAGGTCCCTTCCAACCCAAACTCCTCCATGATTCTACGAGTAAGTTTGTGCCGTGTGGAAGAAGGAATGAAAACGTAAATCGGGTTTTGTTCCAGCTCAAGTCCTCGGGCTGCCGGTGGGGCGGTAGCCTGGGTGAAGAGGCTGCCTTGAGAAATTCCCAATCTCTTCCGCCTTAATCCTAGCCGCCTATTCCTGTCTTTGCACCCAAGTTGCTGCCGCTCCGTCCTGTTACAGCTGTGGGGCCGTGCTGTAAATGGGATCACTGAAATCATCCAGGTTAAAAATAACACTTGGGGGGGGGAGGGGAGTGGTGGCTTTTTAAGCCAGCGTTTGCTGCTGGAGGGAGTTGTGCTGAGCAGCAGCCTTGGAAACTTCGTTTAAACCTCGGAATAACAAGGATTTGGAGGCTGCGGGTGGAGATGGTGGCAGGTTTTGCAGGTTTCAGCCCTCTCGAGATGTTTTTTAATGTTGTTTGCTGCGCGGGGGATTGCTCAATGAATTCCTAGAGCAATGGGCACCACCTGACAAGGCAAAATCCTGGACTTTCCTACCAGCCGAGGGTATGAGTTAAGGAAGAACCGGCAGGTTCAGGGTTGTAAAAAAAGTCTTGTTCATGTCACGGTGAGCTGGTCTCATGTTCCCACGAGAGGATTTAAAAAAAAAAAACAGAGCGAGGTTTTTTAAACGTATCTAAAGTCTATATCTTTGCTTTGAAAATGACTTTTAACCACCTTAGACTGAAGAATCCTGAGGCCGCTGCGTGCAAGCACGTGCAGGGGAGTGTTTGGGGTGGGTGGTCGCGTGCTTCTCTGGAGCTGGAAGAAGTTTTGCCGTGGTTGCTGGTGTCCAGGGCATGGAAAAGGCACATTCCAGAAAATGTGAGAGAGAGACCGATGTGCCTTAAAAGAGAGAAGAGAAGAGCAGCCAGCTCGCCCGTGGGACACTGGGTACAGGGGAAGGGATCGCTTGAGAATATGCTAATGTTTACTCCTTGCTTGTAATGGAGCTGGGCTCGAATCTAGAAAATACAAAAGCCTTTGTGTAGCTTTTGGGTCTGGTTGGCTCAGCCGAGGGCTCGTTGGGCGCTTCTGCTCGCAGGGCTCGGCGCAGGCGTGGTGGTTTCAGCATCCCTGAGAGCTTTGGCACCCGTTGCACGGTCGTCATGGAAAAGTGGGTTTGGGTTGAGACACAAACTTTGGACGGGGCTGATTTTGTGTAGGGAAATTGGCCGCCTCCTCCTGAAGGTGCAGGTAGCGCTTTTTATAACTAATCAACAAGAATTACTCGTCCCTCCGCGCGATTCCAGTTCGACGAGGACCGGCTGGGCAATAATCCACATCAAGTGCTTTAACCCAGTGACGCTTTCTGGCCTGCGGGGCGAGTACTGAACTTTGGCTCCAGAGTCAATCGTGAGTAATCACCAAACGAGGAGACCTCATTATATACATCAAAAGTGTTTGTTTGCCTTGCTGTTTCACATCTTTAATAGCTGGAATTAGCGGAGGCCGTGATGTTCAGTCAAGATATTGCAAGTAAACACTTGATCAGGCGGTTTGTGTGTCTCACTCACGCCAATAAATAGGATTTGGCAACCCTCTGGGGAGAACTTTGGGAAGAAAGGTGAAATCACCATCCAGCCTTGGGTTTGGGGCAGTACCTGGGGCGTCTTCTGCGTGTTCTCCTAACTTCACATCTTGTCTTTACACCACAGTAACCACCGTCGCACTTCTACGGCTCCTTCAAATAAGCTTTATCCTCTAAAGCCCTTGGCGATTCAAAAGATAAGGCTGTTGCTTCGGTGTCAGCAGTGACCAGGCTGATTTCAAAGCCTCAAGAAGAAGTGATAGGCGTTTGTAGTTTATTGTGGTTTTCAGGTTCGTTGTGTCTTGATAAAAAAATGATGCTGGGGTCTGTCTCGTGGCAAAGTTCCATCTCGTGGCCCTTTGGGTCCTTGCACTTCTTCAGTGTCTGTCGCTAAGTGTNAGGGAGGTGGTTGATTCCCCTTCCCTGGAGGGGTTTAAGGGACAGGTGGCCGAGGTGCTGAGGGACATGGTTTAGTGATTGATGGGAATGGTTGGACTCGATGATCTGATGGGTCTCTTCCAACCTGGTGATTCTATGATTCTAATACACAGTTGCCATTTATCGCCATTCAAACCCTCCCATCCCTGTGAAATATTTCCTTCGTCAGAGCTAGGACAGAATGTGGGGGTGGGAGAAGGGGACACCAGCAGGTCTGGAGCAATCGCTTGCTCATAAGCTGATGATTCCTGTCGTTGATGTCCTCTTTTAGCATTTCTGGCTCTTGGTTTGCTGGGTGGGGACTTTATTCATCAGTTCGCTCGAGATGTAATTGCGATAACCCGATTCTCAGGCTCTGGTTTATCAGTGTGGAGCACTCAGATTACTCAGTGTCTAGGCCAACTTTTTCTCCATTCTGCTCTCGACTCCGGGAGGCCAAAGCGAGGGCTGGAACAAAGAGGGGATGTGCTGCCCGTCGGCGCTCCAGCGTCGCGTCGAAACGGCAAATATGAGTAACCAGGAACACCAACCAACTCCCCAACGGTTGTTTTGAGCTTCCAACTGGGAGATCTTGATGCTCTCAGGGCTCTAAGCACTCGCCTGGCCCGGGCTGTTTAAGCTGCCTCTCCGGAGGGCATCGCGTAGCGATTCTCTTCTCCGTCACAAACTGCAGCGAGGCCTTTCTTAATTGCAAAGCAATCTTGAAAGAATTTACGACCAGAGGTAGATGGCCCTTTGAAATATCTCTCCTCTATCTTGTGTCTTAAAGACACTCTGTTATATTTAGCAATGTTTAACCTCTATCTGCTGCCTTTTATAGGTTAGTTATGCGGTATCTGATAGACTAAAGAATATAGAGGCTTCTGATCCCGCTGCACACCAGTTAAAGATTAATTGTGACTCTCTCGTAGGTGAACTTTGAAAAATTAAGCTTAATAGATGTAGTATTTGTGGTGAATGTCCTTTGGGGATGGGAAGTTGTCTGGTATTAATGCACGGAAAATGCTTTGCAATGAGGGTGGGTTCTCACTGGGTTCTCACAGTCTCTCGTGTTGAGCTGAAAGAGGGGAGATTGAGATGAGATCTTAGGGAGAGATGTTTCCCTATGAGGGTGGGGAGGCCCTGGAACAGGTTGCCCAGAGCAGTGGTGGCTGCCCCATCCCTGGAGGGGTTCAAGGCCAGGTTGGATGGGGCTTGGAGCCCCTGATCCAGTGGGAGGTGTCCCTGTCCAAGGCAGGGGTGGGACTGGATGGGCTTTGATGTGTTTTCCAACTCAAACCGCAGGGTCTCCAGCACTTCCCTACCAGCTGGTGCCTCTCCCAGCCACTCCCAGCGTGAGACCGCTCCTCGAATCCTGGGGTCAGTTGTGGGCCCCTCACCACAAGAAGGATGTTGAGGCTCTGGAGCGAGTCCAGAGAAGAGCAACGAAGCTGGGGAAGGGGCTGGAGAAGAAGAGGAGCNTAGTGTTTGGTGGGAATGGTTGGACTCGATGATCCGATGGGTCTCTTCCAACCTGGTGATTCTGTGCGATTCTCTTCCCACTCGGTAATTTGTGAGGCGAAGGTGATCATGTTGATTGTGGTTACAAAGGGATTTACTTGTCTCAGACACCCCTGGATTCTGTGACTGCACAGAGGGGGTGTAGCTGGATGCTCTTTGGAATGAAGGGAATTCTTCTGGTAGTCCAATTTAGTCTCGGTGATTTTACTCTGGGCTACTATAAATCGCTTGAGATGCAGGTTGATAAAAGTCTCTATTCCTTTTCTCACGGAATTTTTGAATTCTTGAAAAGATGCATCCTAGATCGCAACGGAGGTAATTTTAGTTGTCTATTTTTAGAGGGCGGAATGCTAAAAGCACACATGCTTATTATATTTCTGTGTTTAGAAAAGGGCTCTGAAGGCGAGTGGCAAGATCTTAATTATCTAGTCTTACAAACGGCTCTAGATAATTAAGTTTGGCTGTGGAAGCTGCCTTTTGGTGCACCTCACCCTGTATTTCAGGTCAGCTGGCGCTGCAAAGCCCTTACGATTCTTCTTTCCGCTGTCCTGAAAAGGTTTTTCCGTTGGGTCCTTTCCTGCTGTGATAACTGGTGAAAATCCAAAGCTTCACAGCACCTTTGAGTCCTGTTTGGAAGAGTATTGAAAATGTCTTCATCTTTTAAACTAAATAATGTGCCTTTTTAGCTGTTTTTCCAGCAGACGATGTAATCTTGGAGGACTTTTTGAGGGAACCTAAGCTATTTCCTCCTGCTGAGTGAGATATTCCTTCCTGGAACCAAGCGCTGAGCACGGCTGGGTGTTTGAGGGCTGGGATGTGCGTGTCGCTGCAGTCTGAGGGCAGGTTACCAGCCCAGTAACGCCTCTTACGGGGCTGCCGTTCCCTAGCTGGGAAGACCTGCTTGTGCTCGTGGTGCTTGTTGACCTCAGTAGATGTTTGAATTCTAGTTACTGTTCCCAGAGTTTCATCCCCAGCAGTAGGTTTGAACCATTCCTTCATTCCAGGTACTGGGTTTGGTTGCTCTGCAGGTTTTAGGCATGTCAGCCTTCTGGCAAACCAGCTTTGCTGTCTGTGGGTGTTTGTAGCTACTCGTGCCTTGCTGAAGAGTGGATCTATTGCACTGTAGAGCAAGGGGCAGCAGGTTTACACCATGCGCGTGTACAGCTCCGGAATCGACTATGCCATGTGCTGTGGCTGATGGGTGGAAGTGTGGATCTGCTGGAGGGTAGAGAGGCTCCAAAGGGATCTGGACAGGCTGGATCCATGGGCTGAGACCAACGGCAGAAGGTTCAACAAGGCCAAATGGCGGGTCCTGCATTTGGGGCACAACAACCCTGAGCAGCTCCAGACTGGGAGAAGTCTGGCTGGAAAGTGCCTGGAGGAGAAGGACCTGGGGGTGTTGGTTGACAGGGACTGAACATGAGGCAGCAGTGGCCCAGGTGGCCAAGAAGGCCAATGGCATCTTGGCTTGGATCACACACGGCGTGGTCAGCAGGGCCAGGGAGGTTCTTCGCCCTCTGGACTCAGCACTGGTGAGACCAAACCTCAAATCCTGGGGTCAGTTGTGGGCCCCTCACCAGAAGAAGGATGTTGAGGCTCTGGAGCGAGTCCAGAGAAGAGAAGGGAGCTGGGGAGGGGGCTGGAGAAGAAGAGGAGCAGCTGAGAGAGCTGGAGGTGTTTATCGTGGAGAAGAGGAGGCTGAGGGGAGAGCTCATTGCTCTCTGCAACTCCCTGAGAGGAGGTTGTGGAGAGGAAGGAGCTGGGCTCTTCTCCCAAGTGACAGGGGACAGGACGAGAGGGAATGGCCTCAAGCTCCACCAGGGGAAGTTTAGGAATGAATATTAGGAAAAATATTTTTCGTGGAAAGGGTGATTGGGCAGTGTCAGAGGCTGCCCAGGGAGGTGGTTGATTCACCTTCCCTGGAGGGGTTTAGGGGACGGGTGGACGAGGTGCTGAAGGACATGGTTTAGTGATTGATGGGAATGGTTGGACTCGATGATCCTGCGAGTCTCTTCCATCCTGGTGATTCTCTGGTTTCTGCCTTTTAATATCACTGCATTCATGAAAAGCCCCACGTGAGCGGAACATCTGTCTTCCAAGACACGGCCTTAAGAGAAATACGAAAGGAGCTTCCACGTAACGCTTCCAGTAAAACACGTTCATTCATCTTCGCGATCCACGCGGTGTCGGTAAGCGTTAGGCTGCAGGTTCTTGTCAGCCGGAACGGTCATCGGTTAAGAATGCTGGGCGGTTTATAGTTCTGTTTTGGTTTTGTTCTTACAGGTGTGTCTATCCTTCCTTCTTTTCAGTGGCTCCAAGGGAGGAGGCTCTCATGCCAGAGCCTGTGTGCCAACAGGAAAGGTGTTTTTTCCCCTCCGTAGTGCTTTAGAAGAGCCTCCAGAATACGTGGTGCTGGGCGCTGTCTGTGTTCCCATCAGCACGCTGACTTTTGCCCTTTGGGAGTTGGAGGGTAAATGTTTTCTTAGGCCGCAGGTTCCCGTAGTCCCTTTAAACATTTCCTAGTACGTTGCCCTCCTTTGTAAAGCCAGCGTGACGTTCTTCGGAGGCAGGGAAGCCTCTGCAAACAGGTGATTGCTGTTCTGAGAAGGAACCTCTGAAGTTGTCTCTGTTTAAACCTAAACTTCCTTATTCCGCAGGCGCTTGTGCCGCTCCGAAAATCCTTCTGTCCTTAAAAAAGGGTGTTTTTTAAAGATCAGGCCTATTGTTAAACCCAGTATTGTCTGCAATTTGACAGCTCTTTGTGCATTTTGAATTCTTGGTCCAGAGAGATTTGGATTTGTTGATTGAATAAAGGTCTTTATGAGGCATTTAGAAAAGCTTTTCTCATTCCAGTTTTTCCTCTGTTTTAGAAGACCTTGAAGAACCCCAAACCCTAATATCGTGGTGAAAGTGGCTGGGCTTTGCTCTCGGGATGCGGGAGGTGTCGTAATCCTTTAGTTTCATGCTCACCAAGTTGGAAAAAAAAAAAAATAGATTTCAGATTGTAAATCTTTACTGGAAGCATCAGCTCTGAGGCGTGTCCCTTCAGCTGTGCTGGGTTTGTGCTTTGCAGGCTTGTTGGGTTTGGGATCAGATGAAGTTCAGGTTTATTGGGATGGATGGACGAGGTGCTGAGGGACATGGGTTAGTGATTGATGGGAGTGGTTGGACTCCATGATCCGGTGGGTCTCTTCCAACCTGGTGATTCCATGATTCTATGAAATGAGGTTTGTCTTGCATAGACCGTTCTCTGTGAGTGGATTTCCTTGGAGTACCCGGACTGTTAGACCGAAAGTGCCGCTCTCCTGATGCGGGTACGCTTATCAAGTTGGGCATTGACATTTTTTAAGCCTCTCATCAGTGGCTGGACTTGAATTTGTGTACACAGGGAGCGTTTCTGCCGCGAGCCGAGGTAGAACAGCTGGAGACTTAAGTACCTGCTTCCGTATACGCGTCTCGTGTGGATCCCAGCTGCTTTATGGCAGAGTGATATGGTCTGATTCAGCTGTGACACTTGATAGCTCCTTAGTTTGGCTTCACTGGCAACAAAGCTGGTGAAGGGGCTGGAGAACAGGCCTTATGAGGAGTGGCTGAGAGAGCTGGGGGTGTTTATCGTGGAGAAGAGGAGGCTGAGGGGAGACCTCATTGCTCTCTGCAACTCCCTGGGAGGAGGGAGCTGGGCTCTTCTGCCAAGGGACAGGGGACAGGACGAGAGGGAATGGCCTCAAGCTCCACCAGGGGAGGATCAGGCTGGACATTAGGAAAAATATTTTACAGAAAGGGTGATTGGCAGAGTCAGAGGCTGCTCAGGGAGGGGGTTGAGTCCCCTTCCCTGGAGGGGTTTAAAGGATGGATGGATGAGGTGCTGAGGGACATGGGTTAGTGATTGATGGGAATGGTTGGGACTCGATGATCCAGTGGGTCTCTTCCAACCTGGTTGTTCTATGATTCTATGAATGTGTCTCCATTCAGGAGTTCGTTCAGACATAGAGCGCTCTGCTGCTTGTGCTCCAGGGGCCAGGGAGCTCCTGATTCAGGAGAACCAATCTCCATCATGAAGAACAGGCTGCCCAGTGAGGGGGTTGAGTCACCTTCCCTGGAGGGATTTAAGGGATGGGTGGCCGAGGTGCTGAGGGACATGGGTTAGTGATTGGTGGGAATGGTTGGACTCGATGATCCGGTGGGTCTCTTCCAACCTGGTGATTCTCTGATTCTATGAAGAGGTCCGGTTGGTTCCAACACGGAGAGCTGGAGTGGTGGGTACAGGGGCCACCAGGGCATCCCAAGAAAGAAAACCCCGTCCTTGCGCTGGGTGGGAAGCAGTTCCTTGATGCAGATGTTGAGCTCTACTTGGCTGTTAGAGAACTTCTTTCTCCTTTATTTAACGATCTGGCACTGTCTGCTGCTGGAGCTGCTGTTCTGGACCGGCAGGAATACCAGCTCGATCCAGCGTGGCGGTTCTAGTGGTTCCAGCCATAAGTTTCTAAATAATTCCCAGTTGAATTCCCAAATATTTTACCCCTTTGTAATTAATTGATATTTAATTTGAATTCCCCTCTATTCAAGCTCTTGCCTCTGAAGAGAAAGCTGGCAGGAGGAGACAGTTTATTACTACGCTGGGAGCTGGCCACTTGTTAAAGAAAGCAAAGTGCGTGCAGCCAAGAGCTGGCAGCAGGAAAGCTTTCAGAAAAATGTAAAGGCGCGTTTCTTGGCAGATGTTTTTAACCTGAGAAGTTCTTCCAGCCTCCGTGGTTCAGAACACAGGGCCGTGGGTTGTGTTTTTGACCAGCTCTGAGGCTTTCACTCTGCTCTCGCTTCTCTCCAAAGAGAAGCTCACGGGCGCTCTATCTGTTTTTATTGCTCTTGGCTCTCCGGGCACGCACAAGGACTCCATTGTCCGGCTTACATACCAGTTCTTAACAGGGCAGTTCGTTCCCTTAAATAATTCACAGTGCTGATAAGTAGGCCTGGATGCCTTGAACACGATTCAAGTATGGATGTTCCGGAACAAACGGGAGCAGCCAGCGGAACGTCGTCTTCTTTTTTTACCACCCTTCAGCATAGAATCATGGAACACTTTGGGTTGGAAGGGACCTCAAAGCCCATCCAGTTCCACCCCTGCCACGAGCAGAGACACTTCCCACTGGATCAGGGGCTCCAAGCCCCATCCAGCCCGGCCTTGAACCCCTCCAGGGATGGAGCAGCCACCACTACTCTAGGCAACCAGGTCCTCCCCACCCTCATTGTGAAAGATTTATTTCTAATCTCTCATATAAATCTTCCAACTCACAGCCATTCCCCCCTGCACTAAACCTTTTTCCAAACTCTTGATGATGGAGGGGTTTTTAGATTAAAGGGAGCTCGAGGGACCTGGGAACACCCTTCCTGCCTGATGCTCAGAAACTTTCTCTTCCAGGTGAAGCAGGCGACCAACCAGATTGTGATGAACTGTGCTGACATCGACATTATCACGGCTTCTTACGCGCCCGAAGGAGACGAAGGTAAGATTGGATTTTTGCTGGAGTTATTTGCATTTTAATCCATTTCAATTCTGACGCGAGGTGCTGCCGCAAACAGCTAACGGCTTTGATTGCAGAATTATCTAATAGTTTGATAAGCTTCCCCCTGAGTTATCTCACCTTCCTTCTGTTATCATCGCTGCCATTTGCATTATGTTTTAAAAAGCTACGTGAAACCCAAGCCTGCTCTGTTATCCTAGAGTGTCGCAGGCAGTAGGATGCTGACTGCTTCGACGTGGTTATTTGTCTTTGCGCTGGGTGGTGGGGTAGGAATGTGATCTCCACCTCTGGATGGAATCTGCGATGAGGGCTTAGATAAGGACCCGGAGTAGGAAATACTCATTGGAAAGGGTTTGGAAGAGCACAGGAGACGCTTAGCGGGATGTTCTGAGCTTTAGAGGAGAGATTAGCTGGGGAGCAGTGCGAAAGGCTGGAGGTTAACGGAGAAGTCGGGAGGGAACGGCGCTGGTTTGGAGCGCGCCAGTAGTCGACATCTTCCCCAATTATATTTCGAGGAGATTTAGCAGACACAAAAAGAGTTTGAGCTGCCGAAGCGTGAAGTGATTAAGGTGTGGAAAATAAGCTCCTTGAGACGGAGCGATGGTCTAACAGCGTGAAAAGCCTTTCTGCTTTTCCTATGGAGCCTTGGCTGGTTTGGACGCAAGAGCTGTCTGGGTCTGCCGTGTGCGATTGCTTAAGCCCTTCAGAATTCAAAGGGCTCTGTGGAGCTTCTGTTTCTGTGAGGAAAATGCCACGGTGATGTCATGAAGCGCTTTGAAACCATGATTCCAATTTAAAGGAATGATTTTTGGCAACGGATGGGAGCAGGGTGTTCCTTTGGGTAGGTTTAAACTCCTCTAATTTGCTTGTGTGGCAGCCAGAGGAGGTTGGGGAGGAAGAAGGGCTGTGTCTGAACACCTAAAAAGGAGAAGAAATCCTGATTTTTCTGGGCTGGATGTGGCAGGGACGGTTTCCAGTACCTGAAGAGGCAACGAGAAAGCTGGGGAGGGACTGTTTACAAAGGCTTCGAGTGATAGGATGAGGGGCAATGGGGATAAACTGGAGAGGGGCAGATTTAGACTAGACAGAAGGAAAAAATTCTTCACAATGAGGGTGGGGAGGCCCTGGCCCAGGTTGCTAGGGAAGTTGTGGCTGCCCCATCCCTGGAGGGGTTCAAGGCCAGGCTGGATGGGGTTTAGAGCCCCTGATCCAGTGGACGGTGTCCTTGCCCATGACAGGAGGTTGGAACTGGATGGGCTTTGAGGTCCCTTCCAACCCAGCCTGTTCTATAAATTCTAATTTCAGTCCTTGTTGTTGTGACCTTATCCTGTGGCTGATAGATTTGTACGTGCCAAGTGGAATGTCTGCAATGAGCCTTTGCCTTCACACTGGTTGGACTCTTTAACATGGTATTAAAGAATCCCGAGGTTCTGCTTTGGTGAGAGCAGCGAGCGGTGCTGGGAAAGTGTCCTGAGGAAGCAGCGTTCGGCGGGTGTGTTGTAGAAAAGCCGAAATCCATCCAGGATCCGCAAGGGAGGACGCAGGGAAGGGCATTCCCAAAGGGCCTGGAGCCCGGCCACCGAGTCCGAAGCTCTGTTTCCTACGTGCTCCGCTTGAGTCCTGCGCTGGCTCTCCGTTCGCACGCCGGGCTGGCGATCCTGCGGTTGTTTGGGTCCCGTGTGTTGCTAAGCTCTCCTGGAGCTATTTCTTGTGCTGAGTAATGAGGCGATAATGAGAGCGGTGGTAATAGCAGAGCGTGTGGAGTCTGTGCCACCCACCACTGTGCCGCGGGCCCTCGTAACTCTTAATTTTGTCATTGAGAAAATGAAAATAAATGGGAGAGGTACCTAGGAATAAGTCTCTTCCCAGTCAAATGAAGACAAACACATAAAGTGGAGAGGATCTCTATTGCAGTGCTTTATCTTAGTTCTTTTCAGAGATGATTCCCCTCTCCTAGGGGTCTGTTTTGCTGTTTGTTAGTAGTGATATACTCGCCTTGGAACTTCAGAGGATTAATGGTAGAGCTTAATGGAAACTTAAACCCGAGTACGCGGTGGCTCAAATCCCTTTGTTCCGATTTTCCGGGCAGCTCTGAGTGCTGCGAGCTCGGTGCTCGGGCTGCCGCGTCGTAAATACCTGAGGTGCAGTTTTGTAGCACGTTTGCTGCGATTGCACTCGGATTCACAGAATCACAGAATCACCGGGTTGGAAGAGACCCATCAGATCATCGAGTCCAACCATTCCCACCAAACACTAACCCATGTCCCTCAGGACCTCGTCTACTCGTGACTTAAACCCCTCCAGGGAAGGC
>WAAB01022408.1:19758-45720 GCA_013389865.1 Piaya cayana
GTTGGACTTGATGATCCGATGGGTCTCTTCCAACCTGGTGATTCTATGATTCTCTGTGATTCTATGAATACACTGCTGGGGTGTTTGGAGGCAGAAAGTGACTTGATTAAGTAGCACGATGTTGGACACTGGGCTGTAACACTTCACAACAGTGTCTGCTGCTGATGCTGTTCTATCCGCCTGCTCTCATTTGTTAAAGCTATTGTTTTAGGTGAAATATAATTGCGACACCCAGCACTGTAGGTTTTAGCAATATAAGCTTGGCCTTTCTATTGCTTCTCGGTGTACAATGGCGATGGGTGCCCTTTGAAAGGGGCTTTAACTTTAGCCACTTTAGAGT
The DNA here is from genome assembly GCA_013389865.1 of Piaya cayana. Classification (NCBI taxonomy): domain Eukaryota; kingdom Metazoa; phylum Chordata; class Aves; order Cuculiformes; family Coccyzidae; genus Piaya; species Piaya cayana. The sequence goes on from WAAB01022408.1 coordinate 20,099, forward strand.
TCAGTTGGTTGGACAGCAGTTTGGGGAGACGTGAGTGGGATCAAGTGGATTATACATTAATGTAACTGCTTGCAGCAGCTAGATGGTGTTTATGTGCTGACTCTTCAGTCGTCATTTACTTGCAGTTTGCTTAATTCACGGAATGTGTGTGGTGCCAGAGGCTTTAGCATAACACACAGCTATCTCTGTGGTACAAAAATTGTACTTGTTCCTCATCAGTGGAGTCTCAAAAGCTGAGTCTTCATCTGCAGAACTGGGTGGGGGACACTTTCTGTGCCCTTCTCTGTGCTTTCTGAGAATGGCTGTGACTGCAAGCAGTGTGCTCTTCCTCCTTCTCTTTCAGGAGACGTACGTTGGCAGGATGGGAAAGTCTCTGGGACCGTGTACAGTGGTGAAGAGAAACTCACCCATCTGCTAGTGAAGGTAAAGAGCAAACAGTTTAACTTTGCATCTTAGCAGATATCATTAGCATCTCCAGGGTGACCAGAAACCACTCAATACTGTTGCAGCATCTTTCAAAATAAATGAGGAGGATGTAAAGCTGAGTGTTCCCAGCTACAAAGACAGAGCCTAGGGTAAATGTGGGTGCAAGGAGGATTATTAGCAAAGCATTTGGGCAGCGTAAAGCTGGTCAAATGACTGTCCCTGTGAAAATACCATTTTGAGATAGCTTGGATCCAATCAGATAAGTCCTGTTGAATAAGAAAGAAGCTAGTTACAAGTGAACTGGAAAATTGTACTGACCTTTTAGTTCAGGGAATGGTAGGAGGCGTAAAATTGCTGTAGGTCAGCTTCAGTGAGCCCCCCCCCCCCAGGTCTGCCTTTGCTGCAGGCTGAAATCAAAGCATCCTTGGCTCTCCTGTTACTGGGAGCCTGTGGGGTGCTGCTCTGGAACAGCTTCACTGAGCAAAACTGGATTCCTCTTGGTTTAAGCCAAAAAAAAGGGTTGTGAAATGTTTTTGCCTTTATACTGTGTGGTCCAAGTCTTACAACAATGGAGCGTTGGCATGCTTCAGTGACGTCTTTGTTCAATCTGTTTACCTACTCAGGAACTTTACCCTTTGAGGAGATTGGGAAAAAAAATAAATAGCCCAGGGGTCTGTTCTTAAATATATCTAGTTCAAGGGGTTTTTTTGCTAGAAAAGGAAGTCTAGCCTTCTTGCTCCTAGGAACAGCTTTTGTAACAGCTGTAATGAGCTCTGTTTTATGGTTGCTGTTGTTTTCTTGTGCCTTGACATTTTCTTTGCCACTTCTAGGGAAACATAAAGCTCCGAGGAGCCTTTTTAGAGCGACCTCAGCTTGGATTGAATGTTGTGGAAACATTCCCTCTGTTTGTGCTGATTATTTGCTGTTTTTTTTCTTCTGTGTTTCTTTCAACATCCCTGCAGTTGCTTTTTGATCTCAACTGCAGGATGTCGTAACCGGCCTGTTCTAGCCTTATCCCATGAGCCCTCAGTTGCAGAACGAGCATGAAATATTGGCTTTCATGGAGTTTTGTTGTGGTGTGGGTGGGCAGTTGCACTTTTCTAGCTGCTTCAGAATTCCCCTTTAATATTAAACTTCAAACTAGTTCTGCAAAGTAGGGATTTTAGCCTGCTTTGTGTAAAGCAATTATAGGGTGCATATTTTGTTCTTTTTTAAAAAGAGCTAAACAATGAAACCTTTCTTTTCAAAAAGAAACATTGCGATGTTATAGAATTACTCCAGAGGACAGAGTGCCTTAGAAAAACAACTGAGTTTTCCCTCCTCCCTCAGCCATATCTTCCCAGCTTGCAGTACTTACTTGCAGCAGGAGTTAAGTCTGAGGAGATCTGCAGTACTGTTATTGCTAAATCCAGCTAATTTGCTTAAACATTGTGTATGGTGAGTTTCCAAACCTGCATGGATAATCCAGTGCTTCATTTGGAAGGCTAACTTTCTATCTTGATTTTCTGAAGGTGTATGAAGAGTTTGCCTGGAGTAATCCTCTTCATCCCGATATATTCCCTGGTTTGAGGAAGATGGAAGCAGAAGTAGTGAGGATTGCCTGCACGCTCTTCAACGGAGGCCCCAACTCTTGTGGTGCTGTAAGTGATCTGTCTTCACAGGGTATTTCTGACTTTGATTTGAGTGCAAATGCACCTTCTGCTATCCAACCAAGGCAGAGGTCAAGCTCAATGCAGTGTATGCAGTGCCCGTGTAGCTTTACAGAAGAAAGTTGCTAATTGCTCTTCTTGGTTGAAGCTTTATGAGAGAGAATTTAACTTTGGGAAGTAGTAATCTAGACAGGACCATTTACTTCCGCTCTTTTTTTTTTACACCCTTAAATGACAGAGGTTTAGAAAAGAGAACTAGCATAATGTAGCCTGGCTGGTTGTCAGTGGGGGATGCTGAGCAGAGCAGTGTCTCTTTGAGCACTTCCCCTCAGTTTTTCATCTCTTGATTTGCAAATCCGTGAGCCTGCCAGAATACTCAGGTTGAGGACAAGGCCAGCGGGCTGGCTGGTCGCCAACAAGCAGCTAGAAGTACTGGTGATCAGCAGGCATGGCATGTATTGTCACCTGTCCAGTTGGAAAGCTGTCTTTCCAGGCTTATGTGGCTTTCCAGTGTGCTAGGCTGGAAACCAGATTTAAAGCCTCAATAGAGTTCCTAGCAGGAGTCTTGATCTGTGTCCTTAAATTGATGATTTCAGTGCTGGTCTAAGATCAAAAGTTACGAACTCGCATAGTGAACTGTTGTTCCAAAAATCCTCCCCTCTCTTGCTTTAACTTCTTGGTAGAAGGATCCTGAGTTCCACAGGCCAAATTCTCTCCCTGTTTACATGGTACATGGGACACCTAGGTCTTACCTCCCAGCATGGTGGTCAGGTGCAGCTGTAATACAAACGGGGTCTTTAATGACTTACAGAGAAGCAGTTCCTTCTGTGAGAAGAATCCAGGTCGGATTTTTCAGGCTGAGCATGAGGTGACTGTACGTAGGCTGAATAGGGGGCAGGTCAGAACCAGCTGAAGATCAGAGTAGTAATGCATTGTTGGCGCAAGAGCTTGTGAGATGAAGAAGGATGTTGAGGCTCTGGAGCGAGGCCAGAGAAGAGCAGCAAAGCTGGTGAAGGGGCTGGAGAACAGGCCTGATGAGGAACAGCTGAGAGAGCTGGGGGTGTTTAGCCTGGAGAAGAAGAGGCTAAGAGACCTCATTGTTCTCTACAACTACCTGAAAGGAGGTTGTAGAGAGGAGGGAGCTGGGCTCTTCTCCCAAGTGACAGGGNCCTTGAATGGGTGTAATCTGATGGTTGGAGATTTGGTTGTGTTAAGGAGGAAAGTACTGGAGTAGCCTTCTAGTAGTAGGTGTAGTTGGGACCAAACTCCAACTGGATTGAAGGTGAAACTTGGCTGTGCAGTATCTGGCAGTATAAGCTGTGATTGCCTTTGATAACAGGAGGTTGCACCCTGTGACCTGACTGGCTTCGGGACTGTATTCCTTGTACCACCTTCAGGCTTAGGTTAGGAACGTACCTCTTCGCTTATAAAAAACATTTCACCTCATCTCTTCCCTGGTTTGCTGTGCTGAGGTCGCGGTGAGGTTATCACTGAGTGAGGAAGAGGCTGAGTCTAAAGCTGTTGAAACTCATCTTTGTCAGCAGCTGAGGTGGCAGTTGATACAACGATCAGGTAGCTCTGGGACACTTGTATGCTTGGAGAGCTTTGCTTGCTGAAGCCTGCAGTGCATCTGTTCAGTTTTTGTTACGTAAAGCACGCGTTGTAAAAGCGTCAACCTTGGCTCTCTGTGCTTTTTCACTGACATTTAAAAGTAGAATTGCCTAAGATGAGAGGTTCAGAACAGGTGAAAAACTGCTCCAAAACAATCAGATGGTGATCACAGCCCATGTGAGGCCTCCACGGATGCTCTCCGGGAAATCCTACTTTTCTCTCTGCTCCTTTCTTCTTCCTCTCCCTTCCAAGGATTGTGCTGCAAAGCTGCAGCTGAGATTCAGGCAGAAGCAATGCAAATGGAGAAGTGTGCAACCTGCCATGGAGTTACGTTCTAGTTGGTTGAACAGTCACATTTGCAGGGTGAGAGGGAGGGTTGAAAAGTTGATTGGCCGGAAATAGAAGATTAATTGCATCCCCGTAATTATCTTGTCCAAACGAGTCTTTCCAGTGGACTTCGTCTTCCTCACATGTTGCTCTTCCTGACTGTGAAGTGTCCGGAGTTGCTACTTATCGATGGAGAGATGTGGGTGGATTTATGGAGGTCGCATGCTCTTTGAGTAGTTGGGCTCAAAGACTTATTTTCATTTCCCCAAAACAGAATTAACATTTTTGAATTATTTCTGGAGGCTTGGGCAGTGACAGAGCATTTTTTCAAACCGATGCTATGCTGTCTCTGGGAGGCCCCGCCGTAGCTGGTCACTCAAACTGCCGCGGTTACACTTCAGTAACCAAGAGGCTGTAAAACAGAGCGATGGCTAAGCTGGGAACGGTACAAAGCTGTGAGTTATCTTTAAATTGATCTGTTCAGGAGATGCTGCTGGCTTTTTTTCTACTGAGGTTTGTGGTTTACTCAATTCAACTTGTGCAGTGTTGAAAACAAAAACAAATACTTTTTTTCCCTGGATTTCATCACTGCTGTCTCTGAGAAGCTATGTGTGTGTCTTAGTGCCAGATCTCTGTCCACTGGGTTCCTTTTGATAGAATCATAGAATCACCAGGTTGGAAGAGACCCACCAGATCATCGAGTCCAACTGTTCCTATCAAACACTAAACCATGTCCCTCAGCACCTCGTCTACTTGTGTCTTAAACACCTCCAGGGAAGGTGAATCAACCCCCTCCCTGGGCAGCCTCTGCCAGTGCCCAATGACCCTTTCTGTGAAAATTTTTTTCCTAATGTCCAGCCTAAACCTCCCCAGGTGGAGCTTGAGGCCACTCCCTCTTGTCCTGTCCCCTGTCACTTGGGAGAAGAGCCCAGCTCCCTCCTCTCCACAACCTCCTTTCAGGTAGTTGNGTCTCACCAGTGCTGAGTCCAGAGGGAGAAGAACCTCCCTGGCCCTGCTGGTCATACCGTTTCTGATACAAGCCCAGATGCCTTCTTGGCCACCTGGGCCACTGCTGGTTCGTGGTCAGTCGCTATCAACCAACACCCCCAGGTCCCTCTCCTCCATGCAGCTTTCCAGCCAGACTTCTCCCAGTCTGTAACTGTACAGGGTTGTTGTGCCCCAAGCGCAGGACCCAGCATTTGGCCTTGTTAAACCTCATCCCATTGGACTCTGCCCATCGGTTCCTTTCCATTTTGCTCCCATTTCCATGACTCGTTATAGTGCAGTGATTTATGGGGCTAATACTCTGCAACGTAGTTTAGGGGAAGCAACATGGTGACACATTTGTGCTGTTCCCAGGGCTTCCATGAGGATCCCTGTGTGGTCCTGCCCTGTGTCACTGGGATGTCTTCCTAAGCAAAATGTATGGAAAACAGTTCCCTGCTGCTTCTTAGGTTTTTTGGTGTGCTTAATAAATGCTTAAATGAAACACATCTTTTTATGTTTCAGAATGTTAAATCAGATGAGCGGCTTCTGTTATTTGTAGCAGTTGCCTTTATTTGAGACACGAGCGCTGTATTTCTCCTTAGTTTGAATGTGGGCATAAACTCACTGACAATGCCCTTGTGGGGAGGTGCAGGCATGCTTTTTGCCTTAGTTTACACTGAGAAATGTTCCAGGTTTTTAAGCAGTTTTTTAAAAGTAATCATGATAATTTTCAGCAGCGGATGGATGCTTCCTATTTCTTGCTAACTGCTACTTTTGTTCTTCTTTTAATTGCATTACACAAGAGCAAAGAGACAGGAATTGGTGGGTTTTGGCTCCCAGGAGATTCTAATCTCATTCTCGCAATGATTTAGAAGGACTAATTAGGCTCAGGACACAGGGGAGGAATGGGGAGAGTTTGTTCTTGTCTGATGTGTGCATGTGTTCCTGTTCACAAGATGCTTTGTTTTTGCAGTGCTGGCTCTGTGGATTTCCCCTCTAATTTGGGGAGAAATCATCACTTCTATGCAAGCTTCAATGATTTTTTTTTTTAGTATTTTTTTTAAGTTTAAAAAGAAAAGGCAGCTTTGAAGTACAGGGGAAAACTGGGCAGGGGAGGGTTGGGATGTGCATGGATGTGTATTTGATGTCAATCTCTATGAATTCGTTTTTGCACTCTGCAGTTGAGGACAGGAGAGAGAGGCAAAATCAGCAGATGCAGACTGCTTCCAATAGAAGCCGGCTTGTCTCTTCCTCCCAAATTCTGGGGCTTCCAAACTTTGTCACAGGGCTGGCTGCATGTTTAAAGTAGGACTTTTAACAGTGAAATGTGACTGGTGTGTCTTGTGGGGGCTTCAACTCTGCAGACCTGTCAGATTTTGTCTGTGGTGATGAGCAGGTCACCTTGAGAGAGACAAGTAGTGGTATTTACAGCTGCAGGTGTACAGGGATTTTGAGAGTGCCATCACGTTATGACCATGCAGTGATGTGGTGTATTTTCACACTGATGCTTTCTTAGGAATAAGTTATAGTTTACTTTATTCCTCCTGAAGTAGTTTGGCTCAGGGAAATTTTTGTTCAGCTTTGTCTCCAGGGTCTGAGTGGGCATGTTTCCTGAGGTGAAAATGCAAGTAACACTTTGGAGACCAGGAACCGAAGTGGTTCTTTCACGTCTGACAGTTTGCAAGCCAAAGAAATCCTAGAACAGGGATTACACCTGCTTTTGCTGTTGTAATGTTGAGAATCCAGAGCACCAGGATTTGGAGGGAGGGAGCAACAGAAGGAACACAGCAAATTTAGAAGGCAGGAGGGGTATTTTTTTCCCCCTCCCCATTTGGAAAATAATAAGTCAAGAACAAAGAAGTCTGTCTGCTTGCCCTTTTGCATGCACTTTGCATGCCTTTTGAAGATAGCGTAGGGTTGGAAAGCTGCTTAGACCTGTGCATTTCCAGCCCCTTTTCCCCATGGCATTGCTTGAGCCCGTGGACTTTAATTTAGAGTAGAGAAAAAAATATTTGTGCAAGCCATTGGCAAGTGCTGAATCACAGCATGTTGGCTGGTTGCCGGCGTGCCGCAGGCGGTGAGGAAGCTGTATCCTGTGACAGTGATTCAAGGCCTGGCTGTAGCAGAACGAGTTTGCTGTTGATAGCTGAGCTGACAGCCTGTTGGAAAGGAGCAGACTCCCTCTGCAGGTACCGTGTGGACCAAAAGGGTGTTTGCTGCTGTAGCTGCACCGCACTAAAGGTGCGTCTGTAGAGCAAGCTGCTCTGTCTCTGGTGTAGACTCATGTTGGTATTGATGTGCTGACTGTGGGCTAATTTAAGAAGCTGATCTGTCTGAGATTCAGGTTTTGGGGTGGATTTTCAACTGCCTGAGTAGGCTTTCTGGGTGGTCATTTGCCTGCCATCCATCTCCCCGGTTGGTGCTGGGGAGGAGGATCCGTCCTGGACGCTGTTCTTTAACTTACATCTGACCAACTGCCAAAAAGCGTTGGCTCTGACCTCTGCAATACCTCATTGCTCTCTATAACTACCTGAGGGGAGGTTGTGGAGAGGAGGGTAATGGCTTCTTCTCCCAAGTGACAGGGGACAGGACAAGAGGGAATGACCTCAAGCTCCACTAGGGGAGATTTAGGCTGGACATTAGGAAAGGGTCATTAGGCACTGGCAGAGGCTGCCCAGGGAGGTCGTTGATTCACCTTCCCTGGAGGTGTTTAAGGTGCAGGTGGATGAGGTGCTGAGGGACATGGTTTAGTGTTGGATAGTAATGGTTGGACTCGATGATCTGGTGGGTCTCTTCCAGCCTGGTTGTTCTATAATTCTATGAATACTGTGTGTGGCCNTCCCCAAAGGTAATAGCTGGCAATTTCAGAGATCTTTTCATATGAAGGGTTGGGAAGTGAATGACACAGCCCATAAAATGCTTAGGACATTGTGTTCCTGCTGCCATCTATTTGCTTCACAATGATTGCAATGATTTCTGTATCAAGGGTGAGGCTCTGTTAGAGTTTTTTTGTGACAGCTGTTGCTTTACAAACTACCAAAAAAAGCAGAAATTGTCTGTAGTGTAACAGTCACTCCCATGCTGCCTGTGGTGGCAGCTGCTGCTGGCTTGGATCATGTTAGGAACTAATGTGGCAGGCTGTTTTATGTGAACTTTGTTCCTTATCTCTGTACTTAATGTTTAGTCATTGTCACGCAGCCACACTACTTCTTTGCATTTTGTGGGTTTGCAGCTATGTCAGCTGGGAAAAAACAAAGGAAAACCCAGGCTAGCAGATGTTGTAAGGCATACGAATGTGACTGCATCTTTTTTCATGTTTATTTTTGGGGGGGAAGAGGTGAAAAGGGGAAATTGCACTTGATTTAGCAGATCTGGAGATCAAAATCAGTCCTCAGTAAGTGCTGTAAGTAGCTTTTGTTTCCTCTCTTTCACCTGCACTTTTGTTTACCTGTCCCAAATACCAGCCGTCCTCAAGCTAAGGCTTACCTAGCTCAGCAGTCAGTCAATCCAGCTTGAAAAAAACAACCTCGCGTTTTACTAGGTTAAAATTTTATTTTGAAAGGTTTGTGCCCACGCACTTTTGTGTCCCCTGCATGTCAGAACTCATAGACTGGCCCATAAGAGAAAGCCCTTCCACTTGAGGGCTGGAACAGCATGGGTTGTGTGGATACTGAGGGAGTTACTGAGGAGTGTGATGAAGAAATTCTTCCTTGTCTAAAGTTTCTTAGGTCTTTGAAGATGTAGATGCTCTGACCTGATGTTGACCAGGCCTAGACTGGCCTCTGCCCAGAGCAGGTGGGAGAGGGCTCTGCACTTTGCAGAGCTGTAGGGTTTGGGAAGGTCTTGTAGCTCAGGAGTAGTGTCGAACTTGAGCTGGCTCTGTGCCTCAGCGTGGCAGTGCTCCAGACCTAATAAACCCTGCTGGACTTTAGTTAACTTAATACAGAATCAACTTTGTTGTTTTTGTATATGTGGCATAATTAGTCTGTAATCCAGAGAAATAATCCCCAGGGAATCAAGAGCTAAGTATGCATTACACTCATCAGGCTTTTGAGTTGGGTATTTTTTTGGTTTCCCTTTCCCTCTCCCTCTTTAAATAAAGAAGTCAAAACTTAAATAAGTGTGCAGTTTCAAGCTGAATGTCAGAAAGCTGCCTTGAGCTCTTCAGCGGCTTCTGCTGCCCTTGAAAAGCTGAGCTGGCCCTGTGCATCTCTTGCCTCTGAAACATCTCTGGGCAGAGATGCTGTGGCAGCATCGCTTTTTTGCTTTTCTCCTCTGCAGCATCCATGTAAGTGGTTGTTTATTGTTTGCTTCTTCTCTGCACAACAGATGACATCTGGGGGCACTGAGAGCATTCTGATGGCCTGCAAGGCGTACCGAGACCTGGCTTATGAGAGAGGCATCAAACAGCCAGAAATGTGAGTGATACGATACCTCCATGGCTCTGTTTCCCTTTGGATCTTGTGGGAGATGGATGTTAGATCCCAATTTTCCTTCATTTCATAGCTGATTACCACCTCCTCCTTGTCCATCTGTGTCTGAAGGAGAGAAATTTATAGAATCATGAGGTTGGAAAAGACCCACTGGATCATCGAGTCCAACCACTCCCATCAATCACTAAATCATGTCCTTCAGCACCTCATCCACGCATCTTTTAAACACCTCCAGGGAAGGTGACTCAACCCCCTCCCTGGGCAGCCTCTGCCAGTGCCCAATGACCCTTTCTATGAAAATTTTTTTCCTAATGTTCAGCCTAAACCTCCCCTGGTGGAGCTTGAGGCCATTACCTCTTGTCCTGTCCCCTGTCACTTGGGGAGAAAGAAGTGGTGCAAACGCACAGGAACTTTTAAGCAGCCCTGGGGGCATGAATATTGCTAGGGGGCTGCACCAGCTATGTGATGCAGATTCATTTTGGCCGTACCTGTGCGCTACTCTAGTCTAATGCCTGCTACATCTGCTTTGGGCCCCTCTGGAGCAGAGATTGTCAGGCCCTTTGAAGTGTTTACTGCATTTGATTTATTCAGATCAAAGAAGATTTAGCCTGAAAACTCTGGGACTAGAGTTGGAGCTGAAATGGGGAACTGTGCTAATGGTTACAGGGCTAATAGAGGATTTGCTCTCTCTAATGTGCAGCATTTTTCTGGATGGTGCATCAAAAATGTTTCTCTGGTTAATTGCTTACAAGGGGAAAATGCAAAAAGAGATGAAACACTGTAGTGTTCATCTGCTGCTGAATTCCAGCAGCTCTGTTTTTCACTTTCTAACTTTTTGGCACGCTGTTAAAGGCCCTGATAAAGATACTCCTCAGAAATCAAGCTTAATTAAGGCTGTTCAACCACTACTGTTTGAGATGGGAAATAACAAATGTTATGTTCATTTGGTGTACATTTGGCTGCTCTTTCCCTTTTGCATCATCTCATATGGCTCTCTCAGGTAGGGGAGATGGTGCAGTGTTCTTTGATAGGACAAGAAATTAGCTTTCTTGGGAATTCCTAGAATTATCGAGGTTGAAAAATGCCAACCATGAACCCAACCCCTCTATGCCTACTAAACCATGTCCCCAGATGCCACGTCTGCATGTTTTTTGAATGCCTCCAGGGATGGTGACTCCCCCACTCCCTGGACAGCCTGTTTCAGTGTTTCATCACTGTTTACTGAAAGAAATTTTCCCTTGCATCCAATCTAAACCTCCCCTGCTGCAGCTTGAGGCCATTTCCTCTCATCCTATCACTTCTTATCTGGGAGAAGAGACCAGTACCCACCTTCTACAACCTCCTTTCAAGTAGTTGTAGAAAGTGATATGGTGTCCTCTCAGCCTCTTCTTCTCCAGACTAAACAATCCCGCTTCCCTCAGGCACTCCTTATGACTTGTTCTCCAGGAGTTCTACTTCCCATCATTTAATTCAGCATATGCTTCTGTTCTGTCCCCGAGAGTATTTTCCCCAACTTTTTTCAGTTGCCATGGTTTTTGGCTAGTCGAAACATGGAGGTGACCTGTTTGTCCACAGACATATTGACAAGTTGAAGTTTTTTGCTCTTTCCCCTCCTGTTCACGGTAAGGCTTAGGTGCTGCCTGAGCTGACACACACTATCTTTTACTTCCCTAGATTGGTCCCGGTGAGTGCTCATGCAGCGTTTGACAAGGCAGCTCACTACTTTGGACTGAAGTTGATTCACATCCCGTTGACCAAGGCTATGGAAGTGGATGTTCAGGTATTACTTTAGGCAGCAGAGCACTCTGTGGGGAAATTAGCACTGTATAGCAAGTGGGAAGAAATCTACCTATCCAGGTAGCAAGTTAATGGATAGAGAGGGTTGAATGCTTCCTGGAAAAAAAGAATGGCAGAGTAAGTGTCTGTCATTGCAGATAAGGTTTTATTTGAAATACCTAGTTGTAAACCATCCTTTTGACTCGTGTGCTTAATTTGGAATGAAATAATTTGTTTTTCAGAAATAGCTCCAGATTTCAGATGAGGGTGAGCGAAAGTGTTATAGTGTCTCCAGGTGGATGAATTAAATGACTCAGCCGATGTGTCGCTGATGCTTTCAGCTCGTTGCTTTGCTTTCTGTAGGCTTTTGTGTGTTGGTTTTTAAGACCAGACGCTGCATGTTTTCACTTTTTATCTTTTTTGGCAGGGTGGCACTTTACCGGTAAATGGAATGTGAGCATCTTCTCTCTTTAAATCTTCAGGCAATGAGGAGAGCTATCTCAAAGAACACAGCCATGCTGGTCTGTTCCGCTCCCCAGTTCCCGCATGGAATTATGGACCCCGTTGAAGAGGTGGCAGAGGTAGGGTGCCTCTGGGTCTCGTGGGCTCTGTAGCAATAAAACCTTCTGTACAAGAAGGGCAGAGGAGTTCCAGGATGCCAATCAGTGAATCTGCTGTGAAGAGCAGACTGGTTGGGAGGGTGTTACTGTCCTCAAGTCAGGTGTTAGCCAACAGTAGGGTGTGTAGGACACAATTTGGAAGTGAGGAAGAACATGAGACTTTTTTATTTTTATTCACTCTTAACTGCTGTGAGAAAGAGGATTTTAAATATTAAAATACCTTTGGGCAACACCATAAAGCTTTTTAAATGGGGCTGGATTTCAGAATTGAGCTGGTGCATGCAGTGTGTCTTATCAAGGCAAAGCAGCGAGCCTTTCGCATGTGTTTTGTCTCCCAACTCTCAAGCCTGTGCCATAAACTTCTGCTGTAACTGAATGTATGTATTGTGTACATGACTTGGAGCTCTGCTGCACCCGCTATGGGACAAACCAGAAGGGCTCATCTTTGATATCTGATAGAAAATAACAGCAAAGTAGTCTGCCTTGTAAAAAGGGTTCGATTTGGGGTCTTCTGGTTGTAGGAAGCTTGGTGCAGAAGTCTGAGGAATGCGTGGAGGGGAGTAGGAGTCAAAGAGCTAGGATCTTATTTTTCAAACACACCTCTTGATTTTTCTCTCTGTGTTCCAGTTATTTATTTTGTATGTAGCCAGCCAAGGCCTCTGAGTGTCTTTTCATTTGGATCACACCCTTACACTTTATTGCGGATACTCCTTTTGGACCATCTTGTCACGTGGCTTTGGCAAATCCAGTGAACTGCCAAAACACAGTGTTGTTTTTCCTCTTGCTGCCAATCTTCACATATGTGGAAGGCAAAACAAGGCATCTCACAAGCAGCCAGCCCTTCCAGATCTCCTCAATGGCTTGAGAGTGGCATGGTCCTCCAGAAGGGTCAGGGAATTTATTGTGAAATGCAGAGTACCCTTTGGTGACTGACCTCTGGCTGCCCTGACATCATTGTTCTCGTGCCCAGTTGTGTGTTACTCACCAGAATCTCTTCTTCACACACAGCTTGCGGTGAAGTACAAAATCCCCTTCCACGTTGACGCCTGCTTGGGTGGTTTTCTTATTGCTTTCATGGACAAGGCAGGGTTCCCTCTAAAGCGTCCGTTTGACTTCCGTGTAAAAGGCGTGACCAGCATTTCTGCGGATACCCACAAGGTAAGAAGAAGGGGAGAAAGGTGTTGCGGTGCTTTCATTTCTGGGGAGCAATTCCCAGTGCCATCCATGTCTTCAGACATTCCTGCTCTGCTCTGTGAAGCGGTGCTGAAGGGCAGGGGTGAGGGCTGCGCTATTGAGGTGCTCTGTGCAATGTGCTAAAGTACAGGCAGATGGGATCTTGGTGAATGCATGAATGTGTTCCTCTGCCTTCCTGCAGTTTTTTAATGCTTTCTGTGGCTCTTGCAGTATGGCTACGCTCCCAAGGGTTCCTCAGTGGTGCTGTACAGCAACAAGAAGTACAGGAGCTACCAGTTCTTTATAGCACCCGACTGGCAAGGGGGCATATACGCCTCCCCCTCCATAGCGGGCTCCAGGCCTGGTGGAATCATAGCTGCGTGCTGGGCAACTCTCATGCACATAGGAGAAGCAGGCTACGTTGAGGCTACGAAGAAGATCATTAAAACGACTCGTTTCATTGAATCAGAGTAAGTGCATTAGTGTTTTGAATCACATTCTTCAACCCCACTCTGGACTCCCTTCTCCCAGACTGCTTTTGTTTCTCTGCCATGTTTATCCTCCTTCCTGGAGAAGCTATAAGATGTTACCCACTGGTTGGGGATCTGCTGGGCAGTTATGCGAGAAGATGCTTTGTTTATGCTGTCCTGTGCCAGGTAGCTTAGAGGCACAGAAAGGAGGGCTGCAGGCATCTTTTATTTAGCTAACTTTGCTCTGAAAGTTTCTTCTGCCTCAGCTCTGGCTGACTGGCGTCTGGAAGGATGTACTGAAGACAGTGAAAGAAGAGTTATACTCTCTTTTATTGGGGTGTTTGTGTTGCTGTGTGAGCTGATAAGCTGATCTTCTTTTCTACTCTGTCTTCTCTTTTGTCTCTGTCCTCCCTCTTTTCCATTTTTCCTGAGTGTACTTGCCTTTAGAGCCTCTAACAAGCTGAGTGCTCTTGCAAGTCCCAATGACTTGGGCTGCTTGGGTGATTTTTTTGGTAGGGTAAGTGCTGTCATCCGTTCCCTTCTGTAGCTTTTCCTTTAACGACTCTAGGTAGATGGACAGAATGTCTGGCCCTTGTAACCCTGGTCAGTCACTTCTCCTTTTTCTTTTTAAGGTTGAGAAAAATCAACAGCATCTTCATTTTTGGAAAACCTGAGGTGTCCGTCCTCTCTATTGGTTCGAACACTTTCGACATTTATAGATTATCTAATTTCTTAGCTGCAAAAGGGTGGAATTTGAATGTCCTACAGTTCCCATCAAGGTAAGTTTGTGGAGATTAGTGGAGTGAGGCGCACGGCCAAGGTGTGCAAGATGACTGTCCTCAGGCTGTGTAGACGTCTTGATGTGCTGAGTGATGTCGCCTCTATCTGATAAATTGTATATAGACTTTTTCTTGCAGAGAGGAATTAGTTTTGTAATTACTGATCTATAGCAGTTATTGCAGTGAGGATAAGGGAATAGGAATTCTAATGAGCCTGGCAGAGGACATATCTGAGGCTTCTTTTCAATTTACCTCTGTGTAATACAAGCAGAAAAATATAAATAGCCAGGGCCTTATATCATGATAGCTAACTGGGCATTTGTAGATTTATCTGTTTATTTATTTTTAGTGTAGCCTTCATCTGAAGATAAAGGTAATTGAAAGAACAGCAAAGGGCTGATCATTTTCAGTGATCTTTCCAGCCCGATGTGTGTTTGTCAGAGTTTTCTTGAGTGGGTAGTTGGTTTTCTGCGGGTGAAAGGGGAAAATACTCTTGGATGTGGCTGCATCAAAAAATTTTGGCCTTGCAGTTAGCACAAAGCGAAGTCTAGAGAGTCTGAGGCGGTGGCTCAGAGGTGCAAATAGCCCTTTTTCTCCTGATGGATGCTAAGTTCCATGCTGTGGGTGGTTGGTGGCTTCTTTAAGATGCAGGGGAAGGGGAGGGAAGTGGTGGCAAGGATTACGGTGCTTGCAGGCAGCTGCATTTTTCTCTCCAGAAGTACCTAGAATGGTCAGAAAATTATAGGCCTTATGGTGATGTCAAGGAGGAAGGAGGAGTTGCTAGTTTGCAAAATTGGAGCTGAACCCTCCAAAGCTTGATTTTAGCAAGTGTTTTGCAGGAAGTTACCTGTAATTGGAAGGGAGAGGATCATCTTCTCCCATTATATTGCTGAAATGCTGTTTTACGGAGATAGATGGTTTTCAGTGGCCAGGAAAGGACTAAATTGCCAGGTTGCTCAGCAAGCCTGGAACTGTATGTACTTGAGATCGTTAATCTCTCCTCTCTCCCCTGCTTGTCCAGCATTCACCTCTGCATTACGCAGTTGCACACGCAGCCTGGTGTTGCTGAACAGTTCCTGAAAGATGTCAAAGACAGCATTGAGGAGATCATGAAGGACCTCAACGCCAAGACCACAGGCATGGTAAGGAGGCTGGCGTACGGTGAGGGTGTATTTTGGGGTGAGCACGTTTGTCTGATGGCATTAACGATTCTGTGTAACGACCTTTTCTCTGCACAGGGAGCAATCTACGGAATGGCCCAGTCCGTCCCAGACAGGAGCTTGGTAGCAGAGATTTCTCAGGCGTACTTGGACGGCCTCTACAGCACGGAAGTTCTTTGCAATGAAAAGCACATGAACGGCTCTCCCGGCCACCACTGACTCTTATGCAACAATCAGTGCCTTGCCAACTAGCACTGGGGTGGTTCTAAAGGTTTCCTAGGGAAGAGGTTGCAGTAAGCCTTTATTCCGACAATTGCAGGTCTGATGGCGGCTCGATCTTGAACATTTCTTCCCCTGTCTTGTCTGTTCTGAAATCTGTGTTATTTTCATGCCCAGGTTTAGTTTTAGGGCTTTTCTTCCATCCCCCCCTGCCTGTTTTCATCATGACTATTGATGGTGAACTGAATATCCATTCCACAACTCCAAATTCCTCAGGTATTTTGCGTGTCACTTCATTCCTTGCTGTTTCTTCTCCTCAGACCTGGTCTTCAGCCGGTGTCCAGCCAAGCGTTAGATTTGAGTTCTCATGTTGTGTTCCAAAGCTTCAATCTTACCAGAAGTTGAAGGTAGAAAATAAATGGGATATTTTGTTTTCTATTGAGTATTTCTCCAAGCTGCTGCATTTAACAGGACTGTGCCGGGAGCCTTATATCGATGTAATGCAGAGCTGATAAATCGGCAAAGGAAAGATGGCCGTGTACTCATTTTGAAATTCCCTCTGGAGATCTCAGTGAGACTGCAATCAATATCTGCTGGGGGAAAGAAAACCCAACACAAAATCCTTTTCTGGTATCTCCTGGTTTGAATAACAGCAGAAATAGAAACCAACAGGGTGGTGTAGGGAGAGTAACTGGATGGTACTGAAAATCCTAGGTACGTAGTAACTGTTTTGCTTCCCTGCCTCTCATAGCAGACGTGCGTTTACCACCTAGAGTGCTTGCTGTACCTTGCACAATTCTGGAGGGATGTGCAAACCGGTGATCTCACTGTTCATAACTAGAAGGTTTTGCACTATCTCATCATGCTGTACTGGAGTCAGTCAGGCCCTGGCTTGTGTCACGGCCGGGGACTTCACATGCAAACGGATGGCGCCAAAGCTGACCTTGTTTTTTTACCATGATCTTATACTATGAAAAGGTGAATTTTGTAATAGTAGCGATACCTGCTCTTTGCACTGATTCTTTTAAGGCACATCCTCAAAAGGGCATTCACCACGGTGCCTTGATGCTTCTCTGGCTTCCTTTGTGAGATGCCAGGGAGGGTTTAGGGTTTAGCTGTTGACTGCAGCGTTTGCTGCTGTCATTTCTTTATGGTACTATACTGAAAAATAACCTCAAAGGCAGACTGGCCTCAGAGAAAGTATGCTTTCCTCTAAGGTGAAATAATAGTTGTATTGAGCCAAGTCCCTTCACAACGTTACAAAGATACTGGTATAGCTCTGAGAGGTGGATGATGGGATGCAGCAAGTTGGAGGTATTCGAGCCTGGGGCATGAGGCTCACCCTTCCTACTCTTCTCCACTGATTTTAGGGTGAGAGGCTTTTCCCAGTGCAACTTGTGAGGCAGTTGTGGCCTGTAAGGACAAGCTAGAATCTCTTGAGTTACTAAACAGTGCTGGAGTCACTCCTTTGGGACTTTCCAATGTATTTTTCTCTTGGCTTTTTGTATGCTATGGAGAGTTGCCTGGGTAGATTCAACGCTTGGTAGAAGACTCGGTGCCATGTCTGCAGGGTCTCGTGCAGGGCATCCGAAGGCACCTGCCTGCTCTAATGGGGTTGTTAGCCCTCAGCTGACCTTCACTGGCTTAGCACAGCTGAAGCTTGCACTTGCACAGCAGTTCTACCGAGTGAGAGGGTTACTGACCAGCCACTGCACAAACCAGTGCGGCCTTGGTCCCAGTGACTGTGGGAAGAATACTTGCTCTTTTAACAGGTGTAGTCTCAGTGCTAGGAGACAAAGTTCTTTTGGCCATCTGCCTTGAAATTGATGGCTTTATGCATGTCTCTGAGCTCTTTTGAAAACAGAACATTTTAATTGCCTCGATGGTGTTATTACCAGCTCTGGCAGACGGCAGTGACATTGGACCTATTTATTCTGCTAACCTCTTGCCAACGTGACCGTTGCTGCCTCTCTGAATTGGCTGTACTTTGGGGACAGTCTGATGTGTCTGGCTACTGTGATGGTTCTCTTTTGAACCGACATTTAGAAAACAAAACAGAGCAAAAAAAGGGAGGTACTCTTTTTCTTTCCACTTGAAAAGAAAGGGGAGGTGGATTGGGGTGGGGTTAAGAAGCAAAAAAACTCCCTTCTCTTCCCAGTTTGCACTCTCCTCCGAGGAAGTAGACGGATCTAACAGATCAGTGCTCCATTTCACTCTTTTGGATGTGTTTGAAGGTGTTATTTGTACATCAGTGTATTCTGGGCTTCATTTACTAATCATATTTGTGGGTTTAATTATTTTATGTGTATTTGTTCTATATTGTAAATGTAATCTGGTCAGGAATAGGTTACTGTAATTTACTGGTGTGTAGTCATTATATTCATCCTTGTTCTCTAACATGTAATCTGCATCTCCTTCATCATGCCAAATGGTCTTAGGAAAACGGTTCGATTAACAGGCTGTGTAATTACTTAAAAGATAGAGAAGACGAATTTTATGGACTGGCTTATGATCTGAAACTGGATGGTACTTTAAAACCGGAGGGATCTTCGTGACTATAAACTCCGTTAAGATTTCGGAGTGTCAGGTTTTCCAGGCACAGAATTTGTTGCGTGTACAAAGCACTCCCAAGGGATTTGCGTGCTCTTAGGTACTAGACTGAAGAATATCCAGTGGAGTGGACCAAGAAGATATGTGTGTCTTCATGCCATGGATTTCACCTGCACTTTTCTGATGACTCTGGGGGAGGGGGGAATGGAAGGGTTGCATACAACACAATAACAACTTCCCCAATAAATAGACGCTGACACTTTTTAAAGGACAAATTGGATGAGTTAATTCGATGACAGTATTCTGTTTGCTCTAATTTGCCACTGTACAACTGTATGCTGAAATAGCTGGAAAGATGGTGAAAACGGGCCTAGTTTGTATTAAAATGGTGCATTTAGCTATCTAGCCTCATTGGACTCCTTTTATTCTCTTTCAGTGCTTATTGGAATGGATGGGAACCTGTTGCTTCTGCGCTTTGCCCACATGCAGCCCAGTTTGTGCAGGGAGAGCGGTTTAAGAATCTGACTAACGCTGCCTGAGGGCTGCTCTTTCATTCCAGAGAAAAGGTGTTGCCTGTAGCCTCTTCTTACTTGTGTGTGATGATCTAGGGTGATGAAAATTGTCATTGGAGAGCTAAGGATTTTCTTTTAATACTTAGATCATTTAAAGGTTTAAAAAATAAAGACAACCTGAATTGAGTGTTTGTAGGGTTCTCCCAGACTCTTTCTGAGAGCAACTACAGTTTGTTTCACAGCAAATTGTGCCTGTCAGTGAATACAGAAATCCTTGTGTCAGTGGAGTGAAGATAGAAGTGAAGGACCTACAACTACCTGAAGGGCAGTTGTGGAGAGGAGGGTGCTGGCTTCTTCTCCCAAGGGACAGGGGACAGGACAAGAGGGAGTGGCCTCAAGCTCCACCAGGGGAGGTTCAGGCTCGACATAAGGAAAAAATTCTTCACAGAAAGGGTCATTGGGCAGTGTCAGAGGCTGCCCAGGGAGGTGGTTGATTCACCTTCCCTGGAGGTGTTTAAGGGACGGGTGGGCGAGGTGCTGAGGGACATGGTTTAGTGTTTGATAGGAATGGTTGGACTCAATGATCTGGTGGGTCTCTTGCAACCTGGTTGTTCTATGATTCTATGACCAAAATCACCTGCATTGGGAGGCATCCCACAATAAGCAGCCCCTGGTGCGCTGCTGGACTGCTTTTGTGCCTTCCCTGTGTTTGTGCATCGGTTATGGTACCCTTCTGGCTTTAGGAGAGGGAGTTTCTATCTCATCTGCTGTGGCTTTGATAATCTCTTTCAGCCCCTGTTCACTTTGAGGCGCAGGCCTATGAAATCGTGTGCTATTTCTCCACGTCGCTATTTCTCCACTTTGCTATTTCTCTGCGTTGCTCACACAGCTTTTCCATGGCAAGAGCACCTCCTTGCAAGCAGTCAGACCAGAACCCGCCTTGGGAAAACCCATTGACTGAATTTTGACAGCGAGGCCTCCTTCCAAACTGGCATCAGGTTAATCAAGACCTTTATTGTAAACATTTTCAGCTGGTATTCTACAGAAGAACTTGTTACAGTAGGGATGAGATCACATGCCTGCTTATAATACTGCTAAAGAGAGGTTACAGCACTAACCAAACTGCACATCACAATTGCTGGAATGTTACAAACGGTTCACGTACCATTTTCTAGTAAGAAGCAGTAACACGGCGACTGGATGGGGTCAGGCTCTGGAAAGATTTACTGGTGCAATTGTGTAACACAACTCCTGGTAAAAGGGCAAATCTGCAGAAAGCGTGGGAGGCTCAGCAGTTTGTCCCGCACAGCTAACAAGGGGCTTAGGAATGGAAGCGGCAAGATCAGAGACTGGAATATACATGGTGCCCAAGTAGTGCCTCCATCCATCTGAGCTGAAGTGGGGAGATTGGAATGATGTTTCACAGTCTGGATCCAGGAACTAGCTTGGAAGTTGGGAGAAAGCTCTAGGTGCAGCCGTCCAGGCAAGATGCAGGTTGTGGCAGTGGCAGAGCTGATTTTTGGCTTCACGCGTCTGTCTTTAGTCAGGAGAGAGAAGCTGCAACCTGCTCGATGAAGCTCGCCAAGTTGATGTCTCGCTCTGATAAGCCTCCACACTCGTGAGTGCTCAAGGTGATGTGAACCTAAACCAGACAAACAGACTGACCAAGTGTTGCTGGCAGAAAAAGCAGGGACAGTTTCCCCCAGCGCTGCAGACAGTTTACATCTGATGAGGTTATTACTTCTCTGGAATCGTTAACAAAATTTTCTGGGGTGGGAGAGGTGGTCTGAGATTTTGCCTGTTTTTCTCCTTCCTACTGCTCATCCTGCCTTGGTCACAGCAGCCACCTGCGCCTGCATTTCAATCGGCCTTTATCCAAAAGCTTTTCTCCTTGCTGCTCCCTCTGATACTGACTTTAAAGGAAGCCCTGGTGCCAGCCTACAGGCAGCTGCTGCTCAGCTGGACAAGTAAAAAAGGGAAAGGATCTGCAGGTGATAGTTTGTAGACTGGTTGTGATACACTAAGGGAATTGCATCGGAAAAAAAGCAGCACTGATCCAACAGCACTTGTGGCCGCTATTTTACGCCTCACAAAAGGGATGTGTTCCCCGGAGAGCTCTGGTTGTCCCCACTGTCCCTCCTTCTTACCTTATTGTACACATTGAACCATTCAGGGTGATGATCCAGTTTTTCTGCCTGTAGAGCCACTCTGGTCATGAAGCCAAAGGCCTGCCCAGTGGAGTGAGAAGAAAAGTTAGCTCTGAACCACTTACGCTACGATATACTGGTTTTCACCTCACTGCTATTAATTTCACACCACTTGTTTCTAGGTAATCCAACCCAAAGCAGAGCCTGGGATATTCTGTATCTCTGGGGCTTCATGTGTTTTCCTTTTTTTTGGGGACCTTTCCCAGACAAACCACGTGCTGGATCAAGCCCTTCGGTGTCTTGGGGAAGTTATCTTGACCAGCCATTGCATTTCAGCAGAAACAGAGAGATTTCTTTGGCTGAGCCTTGCAGATGGGGCTCCCTGCTCTGCAAACCAGGTCTCCCACACTGTAAAACGGCACTGCCGATGCTCATACCCGATTGAAGTCCTTGAAGTGGAACTCTTTGAAGATGGCATCTCTGCCTTCCACCTCGTTCCACCCCACGGCTCTGAGGTTTGGCAGCAGCTGCTCCCTCTCCTCTGCGCTCAGCCTGTGGGCTTTTCCTGCCTGACACCACAGAAAGGAAAAGGAAGAGGAGCAGGTCAGTGTGGCAGAGGTAGGATCATGGAATCATAGAATGGTTTGAGCTGGAAGGGACCTTAAAGATCATCTAATTCCAACACTCCTGCCATGGGTAGTGACACCTCCCACTGGATCAGGCTGCTCGAGGCCCCATCCAACCTGGCCTTGAACATCTCCAGGGATGGAGCAGCCACAGCTTCCCTGGGCAACCTGGGCCAGGGCCTCACTGCTGCCATTGTGAAGAAATTCCTCCTAATGTCTAGTCTAAATCTGCCTCTCTCCAATTTAAAGCCATTCTCAATAGTCCTATCACTACATGATGGGATGAAGCAGATGTTCCAAGCAGCAAGGCATCGCGTGGGTTGTGGAGTTCCAGGTCCATGGAAGCAGCTGCAGACTGAGTGGGAGGACTGGAATGTGGGTGCAGACCTGAACTGGGGGGTGCGGATGATAGAGGATATCGATGCTGTCCCCTGTCCCCTGCTCCCCACCCTGGTAAGTCCCGCATGTGCCAGTGCTAAGTCCAACTTGTCACCTCCAGCCTCTGACCTGCAACACCCACTGCTTCACCAATGTACATATGTATTCATTATAATATGAGGCACTAAGAGACGATGGCTGTGGGAGGTTAAGCTTCCAAATACAGTACCTATCATTTTCTGGGAAAAAAACCAACCCAAACCAAACAACACTAAAATTCTGTGACGGCTTCTATAATTGAGAATTCATTCCTTGTTTTTGAGGTTCACAAAGTACCTTCCTGAAGCTGAAGGGCTTTATTTGCAGGTCATCCACAGTGGAAGCCTGGCTTTAGAGGAAAAAGAAGCTGTGTGAATCAGAGAGATGACTCACACTAAACTGCAGCCCAGCTCCTTTTCCCTTTCAATCTCCCTTATGGATTTTAAGAAGTATTTCTTTCTGTGAGTAACAAAGGGTGGGGGTTGGGGGCGGTTGTGATTTAGCATTGTCTTCTGCTCTTGAGCAGAGCTCTTATTTGTTTTTTGGGGTGGGAACATTTCTTCTTGGCTTTGGGGAGTGAATATGGGCAAATACGGTCGGACTCGATGATCCGGTGGGTCTCTTCCAACCTGGTTGTTCTATGATTCTATGAAATATGAAACTAGAATGGGAGCTCTTGGGGATGTGGGCTACCAAACCGGTGTATCTTCTGGTTCAGTGGGGAAGGCAGGAGTGAGTGTGAAGGGGCACCGCTCTGTTTGAAAGATGATGTTCTGACAACTAAAATTCTTTCTTAGTGGGTGACCCGATGTTTGGAGTTGGTGAGGATTGTTTCTCAATGACAAAGACAAACATTTCCTTGCAATTGGTTTTCCTTTAGAATCATAGAATAGAATCATAGAATCCCCAGGTTGGAAGAGTCCCATCGAGTCCAACCATTCCTATCAAACACTAAACCATGTCCCTCAGTTTATGTGCAGCAGGGCAAAGTGTGGTAGGTTAGACATGAGTCCCAACAAGTACAGCCCACTGTTTCTCATAGGTATTTGCTCAGCTGTTTAAGATGCTACTTCTAAACATCAATGCCCGAGTGAAGTGTCTTGAGGGACTGCTGACCAAAGAAGGCAACTAATCCTTTCCTGTAGCTCACCTGCTCACAGGCTGTATAAAACCAAAGAGGCAGCCATGGAACTGAGGTTTTGTTGGCTTATTCTTTGGCTTTGCATGCCTTGAGGAAGATTCAAAACACTATGTTCTATTCCCATGTTACTGGGTCTCCTGAGCCATCAGGCCATGTGGGTGCCTGTCTGCAGAGCTGTGACCCTTGCGCTCAGAGAGAAATGTCAGATGCAGAGCGCTTGATGAAACAGAGTGTCAAGTGGCACGGTGCCCTTAGCTCAGAGGTGGCTGGGGGGGATGGTTCCCATCTCCCTGCCACTGTGGCTGCATGTTTCCCCTTTTGTACAGTGTTTGGGGAAGCCTTTC
This sequence comes from Piaya cayana, assembly GCA_013389865.1. NCBI lineage: Eukaryota > Metazoa > Chordata > Aves > Cuculiformes > Coccyzidae > Piaya > Piaya cayana. The sequence goes on from WAAB01022408.1 coordinate 43,466, forward strand.
TCACCTGTGCATGCTTCGGCTTCTCTGCTAGCATGCAAACCACCTGTGCCAGTTCATGTGAAGTTTTGGACTGTCAGCCCCAGCTCCACCACCTCCCCGCTAATTCAACCTCATCCTTTCCCAGGTCCTGCGTTTGGAGGGAAGGTACTGAGTAAACACGGCTCAGTGCAATAAACCCTGGGCTGTTGCCCTTCTGCGCTGATGGCGTGATAAGCCAGGCGCAGGTAGCTTAGCAACTGTCTAACGTGGGGACGGAGGCTGGCTCTGCGTGGGGCCGCTGGCAGGGGATCTCTGATGGAAGTGGGGTAAGGGCCTGGTTTCAGGACCAGGGGTTCCTGCTCGCGTATCAGCCCTAAGGAGAGGAAAGGCTGTGTAAAGCCAGAGCTGGTGCTTTCCTGGAGCAGAAGGACAAGGACACAGGGGCCCGAGTGCTGAGCCAGCTTCCCCAGGGCAGACTGAGCAACCAGCCTGCTTGGAAGAGGCATAGTTTAATTGTTCTCTGAACCCTTTTCTGTGTTGCGACTACACGGCAGGACGGGCCCCAGAGCTTTTTTCCAGGCCCAGCTCCCGTCTGAGAGCCCAGCGCCAGCAGGAGGCACGGCCAGGCTGAGGTTTGACCGACAGACCACACAAAAGCCAGCTCCTCCGGCTGTGTCTTGTGGTGGTGAAGCTAGTACCTGGGTGTTCTACCCCAAGCCCTCCACCACACTCCTTTTCCTTTTTCTCTCCACCCCAGAACATTGGCCAGACTGCTGGTTTTGTCAGCAGAGCATGTTAATGCTTTCATGTTCACTTACTCCTTTAAAACATACTCTTCGCATTAGGGAAATTTAATTATTTCGTTTTCATTTGCTGGCTCTCAACTGCCAAGGCATTGTTTTTCTTTCTTTTTGTTTTTCCAGCAGGAAAATAAAGTATATGGATTGTGCAACCGAGGCAAAAGAACTAGCATGGGAAAACGGGAGAACTGGGGGGTTTCTGGAGGTGGAACAACCCTCTCTACTCAAACTAACATCTTCCCTTTCAAGGGTGGCTTGTCCCCTCAGAGAAGGTAAAGGGGACTTGGCATGAGCAGGACCTGCAGGCAGGGCTGGAAGGAGATACGCTGTGATCAAAGGGATGGTTGTGCCCCCTGTGTAGGCGTGAGGGTCACCCTTGTCCTGTGATACTGGAGCGAGGGTTGTGCCTGCAGGACAGCCCTGCTAACAGACTCTTTCTCCCCCCTTCAGAGAGCAGCCGAGCTTGGAGAGGCCCCGGCTTTGGTAAATCAGAATCAACAGGTTGGAAAAGGCCCACAAGATCGAGCCCAACCATTCCTATCAAACACTAAACCATGTCCCTCTGCACCTCGTCTGCCCGTGTCTTAAACACCTCCAGGGAAGGTGACTCAACCACCTCCCTGGGCAGCCTCTGCCAGTGCCCAATGACCCTTTTTGTGAAATATTTTTTCATAATGTCCAGCCTGAACCTCCCCTGGCAGAGCTTGAGGCCATTCCCTCTCGTCCTGTCCCCTGTCACTAGGGAGAAGAGCCCAGCTCCCTCCTCTCCACAACCTCCTTTCAGGTAGTTGTAGAGAGCAATGAGGTCAACCCCAGCAGCCAGTGGAGCTCCCAGTGTTACTTATTAACCGCCGCACAGAGCCCTGCTCCTTCCTCCCGTGCCTCCCGCTGCTTCTCCGAGGCCGCGGCTGCCGCTCGAAGCCCGCTGCCGGCCGAGCCCCAGCCCGACCCCCCCCAGCCCGGACTCACCATGGCCCGCGGGTCCCCGCCAACCCCGCTCCCAGCGGCCGCTGCCCGCCCCGCGCTGCCCCCGCGGCTCTGCTGGGGCGGTGGGAGGCGGGCAAGAGGCGGCTCCGCCCACGGGGACCCGCCCAGGGCTGCACGAGCGGCCACCCCCGCCAGGGACCCTGGGAACGCCCAGCAGAGGCTCTGTGGATCCCGGTTCAAACTGGAGCACCTGCCCCTCTCAGGCAGGGCCGCTTTTCTTTAACCTGTTGCACGAGTGGAGAACAAGCCTGGGCCTCTCGCCACAAGAAGGATGTTGAGGCTCTGGAGCGAGTTCAGAGAAGAGCAACGGAGCTGGTGAAGGGTCTGGAGAACAGGCCTGATGAGGAACGGCTGAGAGAGCTGGGGGTGTTTAGCCTGGAGAAGAGGAGGCTGAGAGACCTCATTGCTCTCTACAACTACCTGAGGGGAGGTAATGGCCCCTTCTCCCAAGTACCAGTGGACAGGACAAGAGGGAATGGCCTCAAGCTC
>WAAB01022408.1:47690-65865 GCA_013389865.1 Piaya cayana
CGGGACGTTGGGGTTCATTATCTTCCCGCTCTGCTAAGCTTTTATTTTTTTTTTTACTGAGATGGGGCTCTAGATTTGCTTTTAATGATTAATTAAGCCATGTTGGGCAAGGTGTTTGCTCAGAGCAGTTTGCAGCCCCGTGCAAGGGATGTGCTTGTTTACTGGCAACAGGTTTGGTTTTTTTTTCTTTTTAAATTCCCTTGTTGTTTAGTTTAGAGCTGTGTTTCTTTGGGCTAGGTCAATGGCAGCTAAACTTACATATGTGCTCCCTCCTGTATTTGGAGGGAGCTCTTTGCTCACCTGCTTTTATTGTTTTTATTATTTTTATTTTGCCAATACCTCTTTAACAAAACGTTCCTGACCCTGAAAGCTGCTTTGGTTGAGATCTGTGTGCTAACTCCCATCTCAAAATTTGCTTCTTGAATTCTGCCCTTTCTCATTTCACATTGCCTGAAACAGTTTCATGGTCCCTTTGAGGGAAGAGGGTTACTAGCTTCCTTTGGTGAGAGTCCTGGCTGCAATATGTGGCTGCTTGTAGTCACATAAGAAATGTGGAGAGCATGATCCTCACTCCTTCCAGGAGAGGGAAGTTTCCCACAAGAGCTTAGGACACTACAACACAGCAACAAGCAGCTTTTTTTGGTGCGTTTTCCACACTCCTCTGATGTGGTTTGATTTTTTTTTTTTTTTTTTTAAATTTTTTTTTTTTTTTTTTTTAAATTTTTTTTTTTTTTTTTTTTAAATTTTTTTTTTTTTTTTTTTTAAATTTTTTTTTTTTTTTTTTTTAAATTTTTTTTTTTTTTTTTTTTAAATTTTTTTTTTTTTTTTTTTTAAATTTTTTTTTTTTTTTTTTTTAAATTTTTTTTTTTTTTTTTTTTAATTTCCCCCCAGTATGTGGTGGCTCCTCACTTAACAGTATTGAAAATGTGCTGAATGTCAGGTTCCTGCAGGTGTGCTTTTCCCATCCTGTAGGAACAGCTGACCTGAGGCGTTAGCATTAGCATGGTTCAAGCAATGGGAAATTCATTCTGGCTTTGCATCTTGGGCCCTCTGAGGAGGCAAATGGGATTAACCAGCAAAGCAAGCGGTGGCATCTGTCATCATTTGCTGCAGTGCAAGTTTGCATTGGATGGGCTGCTAGCAGCGCTGCTGAGCCAGCAGTGGGATGTTTGCTGATGACACTGGCTGACGGAGGCTTTATCTCAAGCAGGGCGCAGTTATAGGGCTGGGTGTTTGTTTTATACTTGGGAAGAAGAGTGGGGGTCCTCCAGCCCTGCAGGGGAGAGGTTTGTCTGTCACAACAAGGAGGGGAAACACGTATTCTGTGAATGTTTCCCAGGCTGAAAGTAGGTGAAGACAGAAACAGGAGAAGCTTTATTTGTTCTTGCTCTGTTCTTACATTTCCCAGGTCCACTTCTGGCTGCAGCCGGAGGCAGACTGTGAACAAGATCCGCTGTTAGGAAGGCCCAGCTCCTTAAAGAAAGTCCTTTAGAAAATACTGAGTGTGCTGTTAGCCTGCTTCATCTTGGCTTTTCTTCAGGGCTGGTAACAGCTGTCATTCCTTCTCCCCACCTTTTCAGAAGGGAGAAGGGTTTGCTTGCTCTGCGTCACCTCTTTTCCCTCAGTAGGGAGACCCAGGACAGGAGGACTGTGAATAACCCATGAGATGGTGGAGCAGATTTTTGCCTGGTGGCTACAGAATGATCCATGCATTTATGACTTTGAGGTTGCTCAGGTGATGAGACTGAAACTCATTTGTTGTGGGCAAGGAGGAACGATTGCTTAGACAGCAGTTAACCAACTGCAGTGCCTCAGGAATTCACTGTGAGTGCATTTTCAAGGCTTGCATCCGTGCAAATGGAATTTGAGCAAGCAGCTTGGGACAGGGTCACAATCTCCTGGTGAACCACAGCCCCCCGAAGGTGCTTTAAGCCAGGGTGGGACAAACTCTTCTATCAGACTCTGCTGGTATCTGAAGCATTGCTCTTGTGGCACAATAGATTTAATTAAGGAGTTTGTTTAGCACTGGAGGGGATTTATGGCAGTTGTGACAAGTTTAAGTTGACAAAAGGGCCCAATAAATAGAGATGAATCATTAATTATTCCTATGTGAGACTTCTTCTCGTAGCATCATTTTATCAAAGTCAGCGAGGGCTGAGAATTGGCCTCAGCACAATGAATAAAATAAATCAGCAGCTGGTACAAATCTGAGCTTCTCTATTCTGCTCACACGATGCTTTAGGTAAAGGGCTGTGATGTCAGGCAATGTGCAGGTACCCCTGGAGAAGGGTAGATTGAAAACAATGGCAATAAAATTGCCGTAACCACTTCTAGTGTGCGGAAAACATGAATGCCAAAGTGGGAGACAGCTGTGTGCAAGATGATGGAATATCATAACATCTGGGTGTGAAGGAATGTGGCATTGAAGGGGTGTTTCCCAGAGGAGGAGGATGATACAAACCCGAGTCCAAAGTACAGAAGTGGACATTGTCTTGTGTCAAAGTGGTGCTGGAAGAGATGACTCATTACTAGGTGATGCACGGAGAAGCCTGGCCTGGATTAGATTTGACAACTCAAGAGCTGGGCTGGAATAATCCTGCTTTGACTCTGTGTTTGTCCTTGAAACCAAATGGCATGACAAAAGCAAGGCCTGTGGGGCCTGGTAGCTAATGGACTTCTGTGTCACAAATCTTGTCCTTGAGGTCCCCAGGAGTTTGCTCTGTGGGCCGTGGTGGACGGCGGTGAGATCATGCAGTTTGCTGCCCTGCCAAGGTCGCTCCGCTCCCTGCAACAGGATGCCTTTGCCCTGGGGGAAGGTAATAAATCAAAACAGCTTTCTCCCCACCTCTTGCTTTGTCCAGTCTGCTGATGGATTAATCACATAACCCAGCTTCCCTGGGCACAGTTGGAGCCCAGCGCAAGGGGAACTTCTTGTGTTCGGCTTGCTTCCTGGCTGTCGTTCTAAATTTGAGTTTCTTTGCTAAACAGATTGGACTTTCTGGCAAGTGTGCAGGGGTTGCAGAGGGTGAGCGTCTTGACAGATCTGGAAGTTTTTCTTCCATCTTAAGGAGTGAGTTTTGTTCCTTGTTTACGCTGGCTGAGTTGGGTGCTGCAAGTGAAGCGGCTGCTGTACAGACGTGTCTTGTCACTAGGGGTCAGGAAAACGCTGAGAAATGGCAGAGCTCCCTGCAACTGCAGTCCCTGGCAGGAGGGAGCAGGATGGGGGCTTTCAGAAACCCATATGAAACCCAAAAATCAGGTTGTTGATGTTATCAGCTCTGCTAAAGAATGGCTGCACTCAGCAGTGCAACTGGTTGACTCGCCTTCCCTGGAGGGGTTTAAGGTGCGGGTGGGTGAGGCACTGAGGGGCATGGGTTAGAGATTGGTGGGAATGGTTGGACTCGATGATCCGGTGGGTCTCTTCCAACCTGGTGATTCTGTGATTCTATGATTTTCAGCTGGACCTTCATGGCCAAAATATTTCTCACAAGAAGTGCCTCTAGATCCTTTGGTGTCCACCAACGAGGCAGCGAAGCATTGAGGATGTCTCTCCAGCTAGATTGCTAGAAGTCTTTGGTTATTATTGCTGGTTTTAAGTACTGGAAATCCTTGACTTTTATTTCCAGCTTCCTGATTGCAGGCCTTGCACTAAGCTGCCTTGAGGGAGGGACAGGGGAAGGGTCCTGGGTGTAAAGGCGAGATCTGTCTGTACGAACCTTTTATTAGGGAGGATTAGAGCAGGCAGGCAAGCTTTTGGGCATGGCATACAAGCTCTGCTTCTATTAGAACTAGAAACAGCAGGCTTCAAAATAGTTGAAAACTCAGAGATTAGTTAGCTATTTAATACTTGTGGATGCTTTAGAAGGAAGGAGTGACTGAGGTACTGAAGATGATGCCAGGTGAGTGGAGAAAAAAATGTGCTAAACTGGTGATTTCCTTGGAGACCGACAGGTATCATATGGGCCATGGCACATGGTGAGAAACAAACAGATGTGGGCTGGGATGAGCTCCAGCTCAGAGGTTGTAGAGAGGAGGGTGATGGCCTCTTCTCCCACGTGACAGGGGACAGGACAAGAGGGAATGGCCTCAAGCTCCACCAGGGGAGATTTAGGCTGGACATTAGGAAAGGGTCATTGGGCACTGGCAGAGACTGCCGAGGGAGGTGGTTGATTCACCTTCCCTGGAGGTGTTACAGGCAAGGGTGGATGAGGTGCTAAGGGGCATCGTTTAGTGTTAGGAACGGTTGGACTTGATGATCCAGTGGGTCTCTTCCAAGCTGGTTCTATGATTCTATGAGCCTGGTACAGGTCACAGTGGCCAATTCCAGTTTTGCTTTGCAGCAGGTATGTAAATTTTATTTCCTAGGTCTGCCTTTGGGCGGTGTTTCATAGTAGTAGTAGTATATTTTTTTTCTTAGATCAGGGCTGAGAGAGCAGAGGGATTGATTTATTTGGTTTTGGTGGTATATGGTCCCCCACTGGCTGCTGGGGGTGCTTGTCTTGCAGATTGTCTGCAGGAGCCTGCTCTGGTGCTCAGCTTCACCTCCAGCCATCCCAGCTGGGCGGTTGGTGAGCTGGATGAAGCATCTCACAGTGCTGGAAGCGCAGGGGGGATATGCAGGCACAGAGCAGGGTGTAGCAGGAACTGCTATAGATACCCAGGCAAGTTTTGAATTTTTTGTTGTGCATAATCTGATAGCAGAAACTTGTGTGTGAAATTCATGTCAGGTGCAGCACTGATTTTTTTTTCCTTGTTAGCATTAAACACACTCTCTTGATGAGGTTGCTCTCTTATTTATATTACCACCTCTTTTTCTCCTCAGCCTAATGAGTTTGTACAGCTTCTTACAAACTGAATTCCTCTGCCCTGCTCCTTCTTGCTATTAGTGGGAGTGACCACTGGACCATGCTGTTTGTTTGAAGCAGGGGAAAAATTGGAGGGGAAAATAGCGTACGCAGCAATGTTAAGAAACCCAAAGGCCTCAGTGCCTCACCTGTTGGGGGTAGCAAATTAAATAACGTAGCAGCTCCCTTCAAAGTCTGAGGATAAAGAGTTCCTGCAGCAAGCGTGGCAAGGAGGGAAGAGATGAAATACTGCAAACTGTCACTGATTCACAGCCTGGGCTGGAACTCACTGATGTGTTAGAGCGAAATGGAGCTGTGTTTAATTCCAGCTGCATCTGCTCCCTCCTGTGACAGCAGCAGCTTGGAGGGACTTAGGGCTCAGAAGGGGGGACCTGTTACTTTTAATGGTTTGCCTGAGCTCTAAGACCTCTGCTTACATGCCTCTCAGATGCTGTTGAAGGTTGGCTGAGTAGTACCCTGAACTGGCCTTGGAAATTGCTGCTTGATGTAAGCTGGGTTTATGACCTTGGAAAGGGAAAGTGTTGAAGCTGGTGGGGAGGAAGGAGAAAGGGAGGTGGTTGTTTCTGATGTGTAGTGGAAAATTCCTGGTGCCGTGAACTCCTGGAATATGTTGGTTGGTGGCACCAGCTACCCTGTGTTGTTATCTCAGAGAGAATGTCCTGTGGCAAGATGGCTTTCCCTGGGTGTTGCTGCTGTCTGCTTGAGGCACCATGAAGAGCTGAGACGTTGGTGACAGTGTTTTAATGCTGGAAAAGAGGATTTTGATGGGAGACCTGACTGTTTTTTTGGAAGGAGGATGTCTTGCTCTGAACCATGGCGCCTCTAAAGGATCCTTGTGAGAGCTTGGTCTTCACACTGATCACACAAAGGGAAGGTGAGGAGCAGGAGGCTGCCCCACCATGGGGAGAAAATGTTTGTTCCTGGGTTGGGAGAAACTCTGGTTTCCAGTACCAGAGTTTGTTGGGGAATCCACCTCTGACATATGATCAGGCTCAGGAGTGCTCATGTATTGGTGCTTTCCCCCCCTCAGCCAGGGTGGTGGCTTTGGACAAACTGCCTGCACATTAAAGGAAGAGTCAACGGCCAAGGATAGAATAAGAGGGAGAGCAAGCCAGGAATTTTTCTCCCCTATTCTTGGAGCAAGCAAGTCATGTTAGTAAAAAGGAACAACAGTTCCAGTACAACTGGGAAGATGTGATATTGCTTCCCGTGGCAGCAAGGACGTAAGTCAGCAGGATCAAAAAGCAACCTCTGTGCCCTAGCAGCAGCATTGCTCAGCAGACAGGGTCTCTCTCCAGGAACCAGCACTTGATCAGCAGTTTACAGTGAATGCCCAGCCTGTAGATAAATACAGATGCTGCGGTGGTGCTGCAGACTTGAGGCCTGCAATAGCTCAGTCTCTCAAGCCTGGTTACTGCAGCTAATCTGCCTTCTTCTGCAAGTACTTAGTAGCTCATATGGCTGACAGGAGTCTTAAATCAGCTGGGATACTTGGTGAAGTATCTGATGAATGTACTTCATCCCAGTAGATGCTTGGGAATCCGCTCTTGCTTTTGCTATCAAATTCAGTATAAGGAGGAAAGGAGGACTGTGATTTCTAAAACCACTTTTATTTTTGGGTACCCTCCTGGTGCCACTGCATTTCTCTGATGCTCAGACGTGACTTTTGTGGGTGAAAGAGCCCATCTGGTGGGAAATCAGATGTGTCTTACCCATTTTGCACAGTAAAATTTGGGATCTGAATTCTTCCTTCTGGAGTTTGGGTGTAAACTGCAGATTAATGTTCCCGTTTTGCTTAGTAATGCTTACCTTTCATTAAGTAGTGCTGGTGTTATGGGCTATGAACCAGAAAAATCAGACCGTAGTGGTTCTGGGTCACGTTTTGCATGAGGCTTGTTGATAAAAGTAACCAGCCAGCTGGGATGAGTTTGATAGAAGGCTTTTTACTCTCTGTGGTACCATCTTCTGATGAGATTTGAAATGCAACCTGAGTTCTGTTCCACATTTAGTTTAAGAGGAAGAAATAGTATACTAGTAAACATTTCACTGACTTTCATTTATATTACTTGAAGATTTAGCTACACTTTACAGCATGAGATTGTGCTTTTTCCTTATAGAGACACAGAAAAGGTATTTTAGAGCTTGGAAGAAACTTCAACAAAGTGGAGAACAGGATCTTTTTCCCTTTTTGCCCTGTGCCTCTATCTTCCTTGGTAGTAAGCATGGTGCAAAAAGCACCTGTCTTGTTTTCCAAATCGCTATAGCCGGTGATCAAGTCTGACGTGTCAACCAAAAGCATTAAGACCTCTGCTTTCTGCTGATGCAGAAAGATAATTTGTGACTCGGGCATTACTGAGATGTTAGACACCAGAATTATGACCACTCTGACAGGTTGGCTGGATAATTTTTACTCCTAAGCCTTCCACCAAGATGATTTGCAGTGCCTGGAAATCAGTCTTACTCCGCAGAGCTGTCAGTGTCTCCCAGCTGTGTCACTATGTACTCTAACAAATGTGTGTACGTATGATATAGCTATTTCATCATCATTCTCTGCACTCCTCCAGACACCTGGGAAGCTTATCTTCAGTGCAGCTCTCCTCTCCCAGGAGTCGCTTCTGTTAATTTTTTTTGGTTTGTTTTCCAGTAGTGTTGAAAAGCCCTAGAAAAGCTTTTTTTTTTTTTCTTTCTTTCAGGCCCTGTAGACATACAGGGAGAGAGATTGTGTGCTGTGAGTTGGTTATGCTTGAAATAGATGGGGGAAGGCTTTTATTTGGACAGGCAGGGAACAGAGGCAAGGAGAAATTACAGCTTCAGTATATTGAAGACCAAATAATCAATTAAATTTTGTATCCTCAGAAGGTAGAAGGCAAAAAATTATTGTGTAGAGAGGCTGTGCTGGGGTCTCTTGGGCAGGTCTGGAAGGGTTGCAGGTCTACCTCCATATCGTGGGCACCGTTCCTTCCTGAGGACACTTGGCCCCGTAGCAACTCCTGGGCACATCCTTTCTTAGAAGGAGGTGGGAGATGCAAACAAGCTTTCTGGAAGAGTTCCTGCCTTTGTTGCCTTTGGTGAAGTGAGGGGATTAATCACGCGGACTTCAATCTGATGGATCGAAGACATTTTATTGAGTTTAGCTGTTTCTTTATAAACCCTTTTTAGTTACCTAACGGGGTGCCCATGAGGGTATCTATAGTGTATTATTGGCTAAAGGTCCATAAAGCTATTACTAACTTATTATTGGCTAAACTACTGTGCATTCTAAGAAACCAAGTTACACTAAAATTAACTATGTTGATAGTTCTCTTCTGTTGTTTTCCTTTCAGTTGGTTCTTGTTCCCACTGAACTTACTCTTGCATTCCTTTCGGCCTTTGTTTATCTTTCAGTTCTCTGTTTCAAGGCCTTGTTAGATTTGCTCGGTATCAATCACTCCCACAGCATCCAGGCCTTCTTCCCTGTAAAATGTCTCCACAGTGAAGGTGAGCTGGGAGTCTGCAGTTGCCTTGTTTTCCCTTTGGATTCAATCCCTGGCTGATTTGGGCTCTATTATTAGCAGCTGACGTGCTGGTAGAGTCACTCTCCTCCTAGTTCTGCTAATGAATCAATGCAGCCCGTGACAGCTCGTGACTATTAAATACTTTTCATTAGTATCCAGACCCCAACAGCATGGACGAACCCATCTATCTTCATTAGCTCTTGGAATTCACATCAAGAAGAGGAACCAAAAGTGACAGTAAAAGGGCAGTGTCCTGTCCAATCTCTTCCTCACCCAAGTGGAAACTGATCTTGTTGGTATTTTTCTTTCTTTTCTCTTCCCTCCCTTGCTGGTTAAAGGAAAAGATGGGCAGTGACTTCAGCTCCTCTCCTTCTTATCCTAAGTGATTACCCTTGGGAAAAAGAAAGTGGACAGGATCCTCTTTAAAGGTAGATAAATAATGTATGATTATTCTAATTTTGTAGGTAATATGAGAATTTCTCTCAGGTCAGTGAGGAAAGAAAGCGAAGATTAATACTTATTGATGTCTAAATTACCTTCCTCCATGCTAAAAAATTTGTTCTCTAGTGGCGTAGCTGTGTTCTGCACACAGATAGCCCTAAACTGACCATAGCTGAATGTACAACCTTGAAACCAGGGAGGAGGAGGTGTTACACTTGGAAGAAGGCCGAATGCCCTTGGAGCACAACACCCCTGTGCAGCTACAGACTAGGAGAAGTCTGGCTAGAAAGTTGCCTGGAGAAGAGGGACCTGGGGGTGTTGGTTGACAGTGACTGAACATGAGCCAGCAGTGGCCCAGGAGGCCAAGAAGGCCAATGGCATCTTGGCTTGTATCAGAAATGGTGTGACCAGCAGGGCCAGGGTGGTTCTTCTCCCTCTGAACTCAGCACTGGTGAGACCGCTCCTCGAATCCTGTGTTCAGTTGTGGGCCCCTCACCACAAGAAGGATGTTGAGGCTCTGGAGTGAGTCCAGAGAAGAGCAACGAAGCTGGTGAAGGGGCTGGAGAACAGACCTTATGAGGAACGGCTGAGAGAGCTGGGGGTGTTTAGTCTGGAGAAGAGGAGGCTGAGGGGAGACCTCATTGCTCTCTACAACTACCTGAGGGGAGGTTNTCTTCCAACCTGGTGATTCTATGATTCTATGATTCTATTTCCTGACCTCACTGAACTTCTGGTGTTTTCCTGGAAATGATGAGTAGACACTGCTGTACACTCACCCCTTGTTCTCCAGAGCAAGAGGGCATCACTGTCCTTGCTCATCTGCGAGGAGATTTCCTGAACACTGGTGTATCATGGCAAATTCTCGTTCACGTTAGGAAGTCATGTAATTTCCTTCCTGCCAGCTGAATTTGCACTGAGGCAATTCCCCCTTTTGTCAGATTAACATCATTTAGAATAAAGAATGAAAAGGACCTCCTGAGATACTCTAGAGAGACCTGAACGTTGTCCCCTGCTTTTGGATTATAAAAGGTGATCCTCTAGTCCTTGAATGTCATGGGGGTAGGGGGTTTGGCGCCTATAAACTACTTTTCTTTCTTCTGAAGCGTGTCCTCTCTTGTTGGGGAGAAAAAGAACAGAATAAAGGCCAAACTTTGAAGGACTGAGCTGGGTGAGCAGCTTTGCTACTCCCATCAGGTGCTGCACACCACGGTGGGGGGTGTGCTCCGTGCTGCCCAAAGACCCATTTGACCATCCCAAATGGGGGTGGTCTGTGAGGCAGGGAGCACTAACCCCCCCGTTTTCACCAAGAGCTGCAGAATTAAAAAGCCCACTTGGCTTTGCATGAGGCTCATCAAACCAAGAGGTGATGGTTTGTACATAGCCGTGCTGCTCAGGGGGTGAGTTGCCAGGGTGTTTCGTGTGCTTAGGGTGTTTTATTAAGCTAAAAATGAGAGCTCCTGGAGGCTGCTGGAAATCTCATGAGGTAGAGCACCAAAAAAGTGCATTTTGTGTACATGGAAATTTCTGCATGCACCTTTGGCCTTTTGTGGCATCTATATGGTGTCCGGTGGGTGGCCCAAGGAGGGTTCACGCAGTGGATAATCCCACTGCATCCTGCAGGCCCATGTGGGCCTCTCTCCATCCTGCACTGTGGGTGCCAGAGAGGAAAACCAGCCGTTACTCTTACTGCTTGCTCCTCCCAGGCTGCTGGGTATCAGCACTGCTTGAGGTTTCATAGTTTGCTCTCTGTTTTCCCAGTAATATTGCTGGGATTATCTTTCCTCCTTTTCCTGTAGAACGTACTCGGAGCTGCCTGCACTGATACATGTCTGTATCTGCTGAGGACCCTTCTATCGCTTGTTAACTCAAAGCTACCCCTGTAAGCTATTTATGCAATGATTAGTTAAAGCTTCAGATATTTAGTACAACCTTTAAATCACATATCTACCATCAGCTATTTGTCACATAAAATTTCATTGAGCAGTATCTGTCACGCGCTGTTTTTCTCAATTTGTGCATGTATTTAATTTTCTTTGGACCTCTCCTGCGGCTCTTTTCTGCTGAGTAAGTAGTAAATCGAGGGACTTATAAAACTATTTTGTTGCGTGGCAGTGAGTGAATTACTTGTAAATAGAACATGGACTATAAAAATTCCTCTTGCAAAAAAAAAATTGCCTTATTGTATGAATTCTAGCTCTCTATGTTAAAACAAAATCAAACCTTAAAATGAATGGTATTTTTCTCAACGTATGTAGCCAGTAAGGACTCCTCCAGCCAGGTAGCTTTGAATAATCAGCTTTGTTGGGATAACTTCTGTTCTTTGCCTCTTCTGCTTTAGCTTGTGGGACAATATCTGCTTTGTACTAGGGGTTCAAAACTGTACATGTAAGTGCTTGAATTAAAAGATACAGTCAATATTTAACGTTTTTAAGTTGGCTCAGAGAGCCAAGATTTTGATCTTACCAAAGGAAATGAAACTTGGGAGAAATATTGGTAGAAAATGTAAATAGGAAGTATAACGAAACAAACTTTGTTTTTGGAACAGATAGTAATTAGAAGAAGTAGAACAAGGTTATGTCTGTGTCAGCCAGTGGAGTAGCAGCTGAACCCCCGCCAGCATAGATCCTGACGTGAGGCATCTGGGTACATAATCTCACCCCATGGTCAAGAGAGGTGGCTCGGATGAATCCCAAGGGATGATTCAGATCCTGGGTGCATTGAACTGTTCCATGAGTGTCCGTCCATGATCCCAGTTAAACTCAGCAGTGGCTGGGATGGGGAGCAAGGAACCTGGCATTGGGTATCTTGCCAGCCTACAGATTCAAGTCCTTCTGTATGACTGTGATACATATCTTCCTTTTCAGTTACACAGGTCAGTTTACAGAGCTACACTCAATTTGTGCCCTCAGCTTGGAATTTGAGGGTCATGGTTTTATTGTGCATTTGAAAACACTGCAGTTCAGATGCTCTGGAGTCAAACATTGCAATATGTGTATGTGATGTGGTTATAACCAGCTTATGCAGCTTTGAGTGAACAATTTTCTCCCTTTCTGTGTGTTTGGTGAAGAAAGAAGGCAGCCAGGGACACTGAAGGGAAAAAAGGTGCAAGTTCTCCCCAGCTCTGTGTTTTGGAGACCTGCCAGCCCTCCCTGCCATTGCAGAGCTGCCTCGATAGCCCTACAGCTACCTTATAAGTGGGATGTCCTCCTGCATCCCTGCTCCTTCAGTCACAGCCTGCAGTTTATTTGGTGATGAGCAATGCAAACCCTGAAACAAGTGCAGTTCTGAGGAGTGACAGGCTGGTGTTGCTACCGCGCTCTGGGAAAACAGCTGGCAAATTTGGTTCTCCGTCTGCTTGTGGGGTTTGATGGAAGGGAAAGAGAAAGTTGCTTGTGGGTATAGTGCAAAAGCAAGGGGTGTGGAGTGCTCACATCCCTTACTGGATGCTCAGGGTCTCATCATTGGCTAATAACTGGGATTTTACTCATCCTAGAGACAGAGTTGCCACTCATTCCTGTGGCAAATAAACATCAGACAGAGTTAGCTACAGCAAAGGCCTTGTCTTAGTCTGTGCTGTAATTGAAGAGCTCTGAATATTGCCTCTCCCCCTTTTTTTGAAATAAGGATGGAGTCAGACTTCTGTTTAGCCAAACTGGTGGGAGTGGGTAATAAAGACACCGTGGCAGGCAAATACAGGTGATAGAAAGTCATAGAATCATAGAACAACCAGGTTGGAAGAGACCCACCGGATCATCGAGTCCAACCGTAAGTCCTGCCTATGTGTCTTGTCACATGGATGAGTACTCTGCTCCAAGCCTCATTATAAATAGGGGCTTGACCTCTTTTTAACTCCAGTTAAAAGCAGAGTAGCCCCTTCCCAGCAGTACATAGTATGGCACAAGGAAAAGGAAAAAACCCTCGATGGACTTTAATAAACCCTTTCCAGGTGTAAGGGAGCTCCTCCTGTGTTTAAAGATCAGAGCCAAAGATGATCTTTCAATATCTTGTGTTTAACTTTGTCCAATTCTGTTCCCTTTTTCTGCAGTGATAAAGCCACAATTGCTCTTTCATCTCTCCCCCTTTCTCCCTGAGTAGTTTCTGTGAAAATGGTGTTTTGGGGTAGTAAATCACAACACGGAAGCACGCATTCATAAAATTCTTAATGCTTCCCTCCATCAATATTTCAATGTGCAACACAGACACCAACATTTCATTTTAATTATGCTGCAAATTTCCTTGTTGAGGAAGCAAGCCGAACTCTGCAAGGCAGCCCAGCTCCATCCCCTCTTTGCCAAGGGAGTCCTGCAACATCCAATTATCCATGTCTTTTGTTCAGCTGAGTCACGGGGCTGTGTGTGTGCCCGGTGTGCCTCTCTCCTGCAGGAGGAAGCCTTCCAGCTGGGCTGAATCTGGCTTGGCTCGTCCTTTTCTTATCACAGGGTGAAGAGATGTCTTGAAACCATTTGTAGAAGTATCTCCAGGAGCTGGCATGTTGCCTGGAGCCCTCCAGCAGGCAGGAAGGGCGATCCAGTACAAACAGGAGGTTTTGGAAGAGAGGCTCTGACAGTGATCAGAGACAAGGAAAGGCTTCCCTGCTATGATGAGCGTCACATTTTGTTTAAAGCTGTCCTTTCCGAGGTTGCATTAGTTGCTAGGACTGATAGGAATGGTTGGGCTCGATGATCCGGTGGGTCTCTTCCGACCTGGTTATTCTATGATTCTATGATTGACTGTTTCTGTTCACAGGAGAAGAGGGAACATGCCTGAGGTTTGTGAGCCACTGAACAACACAGGCAAGTCAGCCTGTGTCCTTGCTTAGCTCTTTCTAGGAGTTTTAGGAGACCATCACTTGCAACTGAGGGGCAATACAGGCGTAAATTCATTGCACACCCAGTAAATCATAGAATCATAGAATCATGGAATAACCAGGTTGGAAGAGACCCACCGGATCATCGAGTCCAACCATTCCCATCAATCTCTAACCCATGTTCCTCAGCACCTTGTCCACCTGTCCCTTAAACCCCTCCAGGGAAGGTGAAGAAACAGAGCAGCTTAATTTCCTGGAGGAGAAGCGATGCACACAGAGAAGACACGGTCTGGACACAGCAAACCCCTCCAGCAGGCAGAGCCCCGAGAATGCACTAACCTGTAAAAATTCTTGCTAAAAGATGCTGCTGAGCAGCCCTTCCCCTCAAAAAAAACCCACGAAACAAAAAAAAAAACCCCAAACCCAAACAGCAGAATTTTCTCAAAATACACCATTCACATGTGAGCTAGGATTAAAAATACGCATGACATTGCTTAAGGAAATGAGGGGGTCCCCTACCACAGCGGAAGCCTGTCCCTTGTGGTGGTGCTGTTCCATCATTGTCAATTAGAAGGAATGTTAAATGTTCCTCTGTAGCAGCTGGTGTGGAATATTATTGTAGGGAGGGCATTAAATTAGATGGGTTATCAGTGTAATTCGATATGACAATTTCTGTGGTCATATCCTGAAGTCAGTGGAGAAGGTGGGGAGGGGGAGCAGCACCGTGACACACACAAATGCTAACTAGAAGGGAGAGAAGCATTCATTTCTTGTTAGCACATGCAAATGGAAACGTACTGATTTATGTAACTTCCCAAAGCTTAGCTGCTTGCTGCCTGCAGAAACACTCTTAAAAAACACATATCCAAATTAAGATGTCACATAGCAGATAAATTGTTCCGTGTAGAAACTTTGTTTGCAAGGTCAACATCTTTTCCAAAACCCCAGAACAAATATCTGTATGTTGCTGTTATCAAGGTCTGGGAGATGGTTTTGAGTCCAAGCATGTCAGAGGAAGCTAGTGTCACAGACTTGGATGGACAAGTCTTGACATCTTTGGATATAGACTTATTAAAATTAATTCAAGCCCAAACAACACTAAAGAAATAATTTAACTAATGGATCCGCTTATTTTGACCTGCCTGAGCACAGCAGTTTGGGATTCTGTAATGGACGGGTGCAGGTTTCAAATTGATATTGGGAGTGTGGGATGTGTCATGCTTCATCCAACTTCTTAATGCAGCATTTCCTCTGTGAGGGAAGGTGTGAGAAGTAAAGTTAAAGCTGTGGGGATTTTTGATTTTTTGTTTTTATTTTTTTCCTCTTCCTAGGACATGTGTCTCCCTTTTACTCAGAGCTACACCAGACGAGCATTCATGTAGAATTATCTGTGGCGTAATGGGAGGTATGTATACTTAATAATGAATGTACAGTGTCTAAACAAACTTAAGACAAGAATAGTTACTATTTTGGAGAAACTTTCATAGAATCATAGAAAAAACAGGTTGGAAGAGACCCACCGGATTGAGTTCAACCATTACTATCAAACACTAAACTGTGTCCCTCAGCACCTTGTCCACCTGCACCTTAAACACCTCCAGGGAAGGTGAATCAACCACCTCCCTGGGCAGCCTGTTCCAGTGCCCAGTGACCCTTTCCATGATTTTTTTTTCCTNAGGATCTCCTTGAAGTTCCTCTGAAAAGAGCTCTCCAGGAGCCCTGCTTATGCAACGATTAATCTGATGTCTGTAAAGACAGAAGGTGTGGAGGTATATATGAGGCAGAGGGCCCTAAACTAAATGCCAAGTGCTAGGTGGGTCACTGCATGCTTTAGCAAGGAAGATTCCCTTGCGTGGTCTTCAGATGACACCAGTCATCCTAACAGCCCTCAGTCTTGAACAAGAGAGTTTAAAAAGAGCTGGAATTTATCTGTCTTTATATAGCGGGTTTGGGTTGATCTGCAAGGAGAAAAAAGCAGTCTAGGTGCGAAGAGTTGTTTGCCAGGTTAATTTGCCTCCCAGAATGGTGCAGCAGTCGCTGTGCATCAGTCTTAAAGACCCTGTGGCTTATGTACATGTTCTTCTAGCCACCAAGGTTTTTTGAGGCAGGACCTTTTTATCTGGACCTTGAACAACAGGATTATTGAAGAGCAGGAAGCAGGAAAAAAAAAGAGTGGTGGTGTTTTCTTAGTGTCCCCTCCCCAAACACGCGTTGGCACATCCCCATGCAGCACAGAAATAAGCAGAAGGGATCTATATTTACGTGGTTATGGCTTTGCTGTCCTTGGATCCTGTTTGAATATACTCCATACCAGAGTTATTTTGCATTTCACCAGGGAGTCTTTTGTCTAAAGGGCATCGCTGCTACAGCAAAGTGGAGCATGTTCCTACCCCTGCTTTCTCCAGTGGATATCACATTTCATTACCCTGATGAGCTTGAGCGAATTCTCCTAGCTGTGTTAATTTGCCCACAAGCCAGCCTGTGTCACATCCGCAAGAAGGCTGTGACATTTTCTAGGCTCCCCCATCCTGCCCTGTTTCAATACCTTGAATAACAATCGCAGCCTCGTCCCTTTTTCTACGTGTATCTTCTGAAATAGAGGGGTGTGGGGGTGGATGGGCTGAGACACCCCCTTCTCATCTGTGCCTCAAAGCGAGAGGATGTGGTCAGCCCCAAGCTGGGCAAGTGTAGCTTGTGTCCACCTCTTGGGGATGTGCATGTTCCCAGTGTGCTCCAAGGGCTTGGGGCAGGGGATAAGAGGGAGCGCCTTTGCATGACCTCGCATAGTTTGGAACTCATCAGTGAAATGCAAAGTGGGTGATGTGGCTGTTCCAGCATAATCCTGGCATTTGGGGCTGCTGTGGTTTGAGAAGTGGAGTCGAGCACTTGATGCCTTCACCAATGCTTTTATAAGCATGAAGTAATTGCTAGGGAGAGGACCATGTAGCGCTGGACAGCAAATGCTTTAAACCCATGAGCTGAATGCTGCGTTTCAGAGTGCCCTGCAGGCAAGGCACAGAGGAAGGATTTAAAATTAGATGCATGGAGGCAGGTGAGAACTAAACTATTTGTGTTCCCAGTGTGGTGTTGCTACTTCCCCATGTCTTCAGATTAATCCCTCGTTTTAGACTGGATTGATAGTACCAGTGAGTTGGGGATGTTTTCCAAAGTGCTGGTATTTGAATGTGAAGTGAGGTGTGCTTCTGCATGTATTGCAAACATTATTCTTGCCTTATTTTTTAACTTTAAAAAATGGAACTTGTGCTTTAACTAACAATACCTTTAAATGATGATAATTTTACTGTTCTAGCTGCTCTGAAGTTGAGCCGTTGAAAAATCAGTGGTGCTTGTATCAGCCTAACCTTAAGAACAGGTATTAATTTCTCAAGAAATCAAACAGGCTCTAAGAGGACAGAGAAAATTAGCTACTGATTATTGGTACTTTAAGAGTGATGAAGACACTCTCTTTTGAAGACTTCTTCTGTGATTATGTCCCTCATCAAGCCATCCAAGGAAGGCAATTCAATGCTCTGTGAGGCTTAGCACCACCTCAAACTCTCAACTGGTTATTAGGCCTTTTGGGTAACCATTGTTCTCCGTATTCACGTTTCCAAGAAGAAAGGTTAATGCACATTGGCTCATAAACATCACTCTGAATGTCCTGAGGCACTTTGTACTGAGTGCCTGAGAGCCTTGGTCACATGCAGAGAGAAGTTAATTGAACATGGAGAACTGGCAAGTGATTGGAAAAGAGTTTGAGGCTAAGTGCATGGAGGGGCCTTTGAACGGATTTGGCTTAAACACAGAGCTGTTGCTGGAGAGCTCTTTGGCAGAAGGAGAGAGGCTCCAATTAAAAACAGGTTGTGTGTTGTATCAAAGATGAGGGATCAGAGATTGGAGTAAGTGGAGTACAGCAACTGCATCAGAGGGCAGGATAAGCGAAAGAAAATGACAGGTTAGAGTGATTACTAATGAAACTTGAATCCCTGAGCACTTACAACATGGTAAAGGATCTCCAGGAGCTTCACTCAGCCCTTAAAATACCTGGACAGTTTAGAACTGACCTGTGACGTGTGAGAGAGTGATAGTCGGGGTGGCCAAGACTACAAGAATGCTGAGAAGGTTACCGTTTTGAGTCATGTGGATGTAGGATGTATGGCCCTCCTCAGACCCACTTGGTAAGCAAAATCCTTGATTTTTCCACGAAAAGAAAGGCTACGACTTCCAGGCAAGCTGGGTGACTGCTTGGAGGCTCCCTGTGCACCAAAGCTGTTGTTACCACACATCTTGCTTCCTACATGGGGGCAGATACACAGCACCATCTATCCTGAGGATGTTGCTTCTGTTTTATGTTAACCATTTCACTTAAAAACAAAGCAATGGGAAGGTGTCAAGTAGAGTTGGGGGAAATAAGTAACCGAGAAGGATATTCAGGGTGTTCTGAATGAATGAAACACCTTCTGAGGTGTCTGCTTCTACCCCCAGGGACCTGCAGTCCTAACCTAACCCCTTTATCAGGTGCTTAACATCTGGGGGCATCAACACACCTTCTTGGGACAAAATAATGT